>CM030370.1:132284980-132735132 GCA_003604175.2 Clonorchis sinensis
GCCCCCAAAAGTTGGGAATAAATATTATTATTATTATTATTATTAAATGGCGGCTAATCGATGTCAGTGGCGTTCGTGCTGTCAGTTTCTTTCCAGATTGTCTGGTTGAGCGGTTGGAGGTGTAGGCACCTCAGAATGCTTGACATAGGCCAGCACTAGGTCCCCTCCCTCATCCACTCTTTTTCTCTTCTTTTCACTCTAGGGCTTTTTATATATAATTATATATTAAAAGCCCTAGAGTGAAAAGAAGAGAAAAAGAGTGGATGAGGGAGGGGACCTAGTGCTGGCTTATGTCAAGCATTCTGAGGTGCCTACACCTCCAACTGCTCAATCAGACAATCTGGAAAGAAACTGACAGCATGGACGCCACTGACATCGATTAGCTGCCATTTCTTGCAACGTCTCCAGCCAAGCACAGGTGGGGTCACGGGGACCCCATCCTGGAAGGCGTACAGCACCAACAACACCTAAACTCTTCGTGATCTCTTTCACGCCTTTCTGCCAAGTCATGCGCTGTCCACCTCGCGGTTTGCGCCAGTCTGAAGGAGGCACAGAGAACAACACTCGCCTCGGTAGACGGTGTTTCGGCATGCGTAGCACATGACCGAGCCATCGTAGTCGGTGGTGCTGGATGATTTCCCCAATTGATGTACCTGCAGCACAACCAAATACCCGTTTTCTAATCACCTCGTGACTAACACGCTGACGCCAGTGGACCGAACGAACTCTTCAGCAACAATCCGTTCTATAGTACGCGCGTAAGTATTGGCCTTAATTTCATTTTGGTGAACTAATTCGTTGTGAGACTCTCACAGCAAGCTTTTCAATGCTCAGGAAACATACATTAATAAAGCAAACAACCTTAGACACATTTGTGAGTTGGGAGGACTTATTCACTGTCAAAAGATCAAATCACATTTTTCAGGAATTCATTGCGTGAGAAAACAACTTTGGTATATCTAGCATGTGTTTGCTCCTAGTGAAATTCACTTTACCCCGCGAACAGCTCTTTTACAAGCTCAAGAAACTGAGTAATAGGCAGATACCTGTCTATAGGTAGACGCCAACTCACTTCAGCTGACTACCAGATAGACTGATTAGCCCTGAGACGAAAGTTTACGAAAGCTGAACATAGCTTCCTTTCAGGTGATATCGACAACAGGAGCTGACGAGGGTAGCAAACCTGTTACTGTCCTCATATGAGGTTTCCATAGGAAGGCGGAACAGTTACGTACCCATCAATCTTAACTGAATACCAGCAGCAACGTCGATATTGTACAAATGTCCGTGCGCAGAAATACGGTGAACGTGGTCGGGGAAAAACCAACGCCATGACTTATGCCAAAGAGTGCATCACGGTAAGTTTTTTTTACCATCTTTAGTGTTCCAGAATCCCCAATTATCCAGCCTTTAAACGAGAACCTGCAATTTCTTCATTCTATCTTGAGCACACTTCTCGGCGTCACACCAAAAGCGCCTGCTCACATAGGAGTTTGGAAACTTAACTCTGACCATCTTTGCCCGTCGAAAACGTGGAGAATCTCGCTCAAAAACAGCCCCACAGCGTATCAGATTATCAGAGAGAAATCTATAGTAAACAGCCAAACTAGCGAACCGTAGTCACGGTGTCAGGGAGTCGAGAATAAACCACTGAACTCGAGTACAAAAAGACAAATAGGTGTGTGGGCATAAAAAATTAGCGATGAATAGACCCTGCAGTCTTTCTATCAGAATTCGTTGTTTTGAAAAAATCTCTGTAGAACCCGTAAATTTACACACACACGTTCAGCTACGCGTGTTCAGCAAGCGTAACGTATCCAATTACCCGCTCCCTTTCTAGGCACACCTTGTTGTATACGTCTGACGGACTGGTCAGTGGTCGGCTGTTTATATTTATCATGATGCTAAACTAAGCTTCAGCCTTACTTTAGTGCTATGTTAGATGCCAGCAAGCCTAGGCTTCGCTTGTGACCGTAGGTCGACAGATCAGTGATATCTGAATTTTCGGCACAGCTACGTGCTTAACACAATGGAGCGGCTATTTATATTAATTAGGTGTGTAACTTCCCTGGTGGTGGCTCTTCCTTCAGGCTAGATCGATACCGGCGAAGGAATTCACTGTAATCTCTGAGAAGGAGATGTGGGACCGAAGCCGAAACTTGTTAAATTTGCCCTTTCTAATCTCCATGTTCCCTTAGGCAATCCCACAATGCCAGGAACTGACTTGAAACCGCCGTATCTACCACAATAGTTTTCGATTGGAGGCTCTAGCAGCCAATGTGCTACGGTTGATGTTCAAATACTTAAGCGTGTCTCGCAACTACTACCAACCAATCGCCCGTTGCCTATCAGAAATCCGGAATTCAAGGTCAGATACGAGCTTCGTGCTACTTAACTGTCATGTTCTCCGTAAATGTTACATCGTCTCGTTTGTATTGAAGCCGTTGTGTTCCCGTTGGTGAGTCTTTTTTCCGAAATTGCTGCACTAGAGCAATTAGTTACAACCATTTGGGACATGTGGTAAAATACACTCATTGCAAAATTAAGTTGGTCTGAACAGGTGACTCAACTGAATATTAGCTGAATCCCTCGTTTATGATATTCTTTAACTGATTGTGGTGTAAAAAGGCTGCCTCGTGTATCAGTTGATACGACATTCGAGATATCACGGTATATCTTATTGAGATGGCACACTAATCACTAATCAGATTTCTGAAAAGCTAAATGGCTCGGGAACGCGTTTTGAAGCTCTGGTCTATCCCACTTTACATCTGTGGAAACTGCATGAATCGGCGTACTCGGGTTCAAGGCAAAAACCATTTTCTTATGGAGCTCCCCAAGGTTATTAAAGAACATACTGTAATGTCCCAACCATTGACGTGAAACTTATTTCCAACAGTGGTGCTTTATTGTGGAGTTTTGTCGGACCAGTGACACGAAAATCTCAATCGTCGATTGCCATTCAGACGATCAGGGTGACATCCCACATGACCACCTTCAAATTGGTTACGTCCTGAGGCTTTGCGCACCTGTTTCATAAACAACTACAAACAATGTACGGTATATTGTTTAGATGCAACATAATGCTCACAAAGATGCTAAAAACTTCGACAGCCGACGACCGGGTTGGGGCTCATCAGGTAGGTGCACTTCCCGAGTTTCCGTCAACCCTATGCTCTACTTGAACCCAAATTGAACGAAATTTGAAAAATACACTAATTTGCATGCCACTACGGTTTTCAAGAGAGAATTACCTGAAACCTAGCTGAACCTCTCGTTTGGGTTATTCTCCTTTGACTGAATGTGCTGCGTCAGGTTGTTTCATGTTGCAGTTGGTATGATATTTGAGTTATCGTAATAAATTTCACAGACATATCATACTACTCATGAGGTTGCTGAAAACTCCTACAAAAACCAAATTGATATGGTCTAATATAGAGTAAACTCCTCCTAGGCGGAGCAACACCATCAGAAGGTTCCATGATGCCTCCTCTTGGGAGGGAGACCAATTGTATCGCATAATTGCTTCACTAAAGCAATGAAATTCCATCTGCATCCGAGTGCTTTTCAGCGGTTTCAATGACGGAGGGAGTGGATGTTTCATTTCACCTAAAGTGGAGAGTATCATGTATGCCCGTGTTTCACACATACTAGCACAACACGTTGAACCTCTCATCATCATCTCACGTCATCTCTCCATATTCTAGGCCATTGTAGGCAGCGTTTTTTCCATCTATCAAAACTTGAATAGGAACAACAATACCCGACGAATTTTCACCAAGCTGTATTCCCACATAACAGAGAAAATTTTGATTATTAGGACCTCGAGAACTTTTGAGTTACTTTGCGTTGCCTCATCCTGCCTCGATCAGTTTTTCCTTAAGGCGGTATTTCGGGTGCATATTGTCCCAACGAATGGTGTCTGTGTATTCGGAGCTAATTTTCCAGCTTAGTCGTGTCAGCAGAAGTTCTTTAATGTGGTGGTTTTTAGTATGTCGGCTGTGTTATGAAGTAGACTGTTTTATAGTCAGCTGCTGAACCTAGGTCAGTAGCGCAGAACATTTCCACTGTAGCGTCTTCTGTTGGGGGTGTATCAGCCATTCTGGGAATCAGATATTATCTCTTCAGTTCCGAGGAATTTTGTCCCCACAACGTGAAACTGGAATGTAAAAATACGTGCATCCTACGTTACCTCTGCGGCGGGGCTTCTTTGGGAACGGGGACCACTATCTCACACTTCGAATTAACTTGCTGATTCACTGCTTTTGATGAGCAGTTTGCCCGGAGGTGAGCCGCTCTAAATAACTGAACTTCATGTCGATTGGACGGATGTACCACGAGCCAGGTGTGATCAAAGGTATGCCCTGTGGTCAGAATGTGAACCAGGTCAGGGGCGGGCACTTTTATCTTGGCACATATCACCTCATCAAGAAACTCCAACTAGACACTGGTGTAACAGATTTCCTTCTCCAATAAAGCTATATCAAGCTACCATGCCTTTTGATACACCATGGTGGGCGGAACACCAAGCTAAGTGCCGACAAAAGAGCTGCAATAGTGTTCGTGGTACATAACACATTCGAATGGTTTCCCCTGCCTTTTCAAAGTCCCTTTTGAAGATTGATAGGCGTTATTTTGAACTTGAATCATAAGCGTCTGTTAGGTCTGGTCATATACACTATACAGCAATATGATAATATTCGACCGAAGTCTTTAGTTTTAGCCCGCTGAACATTTTACTATATTTGGACTTCAAGCGTTACGGGTCTTCTGGATACAAACAATCAACAAGGGCACCGTTACCAAGAAATAACGTCAACACCGTCCCTATCGTTGATGTGTTATTAGTCTTCCAATTCACACACCACGCATCTCTCCGTAACAGTAAATTCGATACAGCTTAACTCTTCGAAGTATCCTCTCTCAGTTTTTGCTGGTAAGGTAATTGCGGTGCCGCAGTTTCCTCCAAACGCTACAGAGTCATTTTGTTCTATCGATCGAAAAGCTAATCACAACGGTTTTCTTATATGTTCACCGTCTGTCATTCACTCTTCCGACGTTAATTCCATCCACATTTCATTTTTGCAGCCGGCCGATTGGTCAATGGGAGTAATACATCAGCTGTCTAGTAGTCTGTGTGCTTCAAAGTTGGCACTTTCGCTATTCGTACTCAGTCTGCTTTTTCAGCTCATCGTCTTTCTGATCCATGTTTTCCCTCAAAGATCAGTATCGTCTGGTTTTACTGAAATTCCGTTCATCTATTTCTCGCGTTCCCGTATCAATTCTTCGGCAATTTCCAACCTGCTTGAACCATCGCCCGCTTTCACTTATTCTCTATCATCCGGGCAATCGAACCAATCTCTGGAGCCTAATTCTCTACTTGCCAAGGCGCATGCTCGTTTGGTTGTGAATCCAATAGAATCCACCGGTTCAGAAGAGTTGAAGTTTCCTTTGAACATTGACATGCCCGAAGTAGTCCGACGTGGATTTCACAACCTACCCGTCAGTCACAAACCAATCAATGATCCCCAATTCAAAGTGCTGATTTCCAACAAGAACAAATGCATGGATGTTGAAACTGAGTACGGAGGCCCTGTTGAATTACTGATTCTCATAAAATCGGCCCCTGATCATTTTATTCAACGCGATACAATTCGGCTCACGTGGGGGAAGGAATATTGTTGGGGAGGACGTCGAGTTGTCCGACTCTT
Source organism: Clonorchis sinensis (assembly GCA_003604175.2). NCBI lineage: Eukaryota > Metazoa > Platyhelminthes > Trematoda > Opisthorchiida > Opisthorchiidae > Clonorchis > Clonorchis sinensis. The sequence goes on from CM030370.1 coordinate 132,290,692, forward strand.
CCTGCTTGGTACCGTGTCCACGACAAATCGGACTCTATCAGATCGCCTCACAAATGAAGCTGAATTTTACAGTGACATAATTCAACAAGATTTTCATGACCACTACTACAACAACACATACAAAATTATGTTTGGTATTGACTGGGCCGTTCAATTTTGTTCCAACGCATCTCTATTGATGTTCGTAGATGATGACTTTTTTGTCTACCCCCGAAACGTGGTTGCCTACATGGAGGGACTGAGTGAGGGACTTCTCCAACGATTAATCGCTGGCTACGTGTGGCGCAATGCGAGACCTTTTCGAGGCTCTAAATTCAAATCCAAATGGTGGATTTCACGAACAGAATATCCCAATGAAGAATATCCTGTGTACGTGGCCGCTGGAAATTTCTTCCTCTCTATGCAAATGGCCAGGGAGTTTCATATCGCCTCACGCTACACTCGTTACCTTCGATTTGATGATGTGTTCCTAGGTATTTTGTTAAGGAAACTTCTCCGAGTCCCGATACATTTGTCTCAGATCTATGCATATGTTCCAGTCAATGTATCTTCCAAGGCACAACTAAAAACCATGTTATCTAGTCACCAATATTCCAGACCATCTGACGTGTTTGCGCAGTGGGATCGGTTAAAATGTGATACGTTTTGCGTATGACCATATCTTCTCTATCGATGGCTCATTGGCTACCGCGATTTCCTCCCTCCGAAATCCCCCCTCCCCCTCACTTTTATTGATCTGCAATAGCAACCGAGAGGTTGTAAACTGCTGGTTCTACGATCTTGACTTCTGTTCGTCTGCCTTTCTTATTTTTTGATCCCGCTTTTTTGTTTGATATTTTTTTTACTTTGATATCATGGAAAGATACAAAGTACCTGGATCCGATTAACCGGTGTTTGTAATAGATTTCCTTGAAGATTTATCGGTTTATTGATTCTCCGGACAATAGGTTTTCGTTTTATCTTCTGTCGCCCGTCCACTTGACCCGTTTAGATGCACGAGTCTAGATTCACAACATCTGTTAGATTTTCTTGGTGCTTTAAGCTTGCATTTAGGCTCCGTTTCGCCGAAGTCATCACCCATCCGCAGGATGTTTTACGAAGGTTTTGAAACTGAGAGCATTGCCATGTCACGAGAATGAGGTGTCTTGCTCTGTCTTGCTACTTTTCGTACCGAATTCCTACTTTACGACCACATTGCAACTTATGGTTTTTATGCCACCATATTTGTCATAGGCTTCTGGTTATAGAAACGAAATCAGCCCAGCCTGCGTAATGTTGCCCGGTGAACGCGTATGCAACGCCTCATCTCTATTAGGAATCCGTCTTATTTCGGGACGGATCAGCGGTCTAATTTGTACGAATACCGTGCGCAGCCATACGACCCTATTGTAAGAAGGCCTTGTGAAAGAAACGGAAGGCTGTATAAGCCACCGTATGCCTAATCCACAAAAGGTTTGAGCTCCAATAGTGAACAACAAATAAATTTGCAATACAAACCTTATTTCCTATCGGTATAGCAGCTTCATCACATGTGAGCTCTGGATTTATCCGTTTTTTTCGGACACTACTCCCTTTTCCTACTAGACTGGCGACTCTTCTTTTTGACGTTGGCTGGTCAAAAATGACCTTCCTTCATAGCTACACAAGTAAAGGCGAACGACCGTTGTGTTCCGTTTTTCATGCGTGAAACGTGAATGTGGTGGTTTTCGTTACCTGCAAAAACTAACTGATTAATGCCGCAGTGCGGCAGTACGGACAAAGCACTGAACTCGGAGGACGACTGCTATTGGATTAACACATAACGCCGCTGCTTTCATGGAGAACTTTGACCACTGACTAGCTTAATCTTCGGCTACCAACCCTTGTTGATGTAATTTCTAGATACGCTGAGGTTTTGACACTTCTTTGCGTGCTCATCTGGGGCATACTGCACCTCGATTTTGATAAGGCCCGCCACCTCGAATACCCTTGAGTGGTTTGATTTCCAAAAAGAGCCAAGGCACAATATGCACGTGGTCTGGCTTAGCTGCACGGTCTGTCTTGTTAGCTTGTCAGCGGATACAAAAGTGAACCAAATGTGGTTCCAATCGGACTGATCACTGACGAACAATGACACTGAATCTTGAACTGAGCTCTTTAGAATCAATGGGGAAACCATCCGGATTTATCGTTCCAAAGAATTCTCTGCCTTGCATTATGATTCCAAATTTTATATTGGTTGTGTGGACTTTTCAGAGCGTAAATTGTCTACCAATAAACCAGAATAGCAAAAGAACATTCAAGTTTATAGTCACAAATTAGAGTTAGGATAACTTTCAGTCTTTGGCGGGTGCAGAATCAGTTGAGAAACTAACCCTTCGTGTCAGGTCCCTCACCGTCTCCATCTCATATTCCGTAGCAAAATATCCGTCGATTGTTTCAATGATGGAAATTTTATCACTAGGTTTCGAAAAAGGACTTGCTACCAAGTCGAAATTTCCCTACCGGCATCCTCGGTTTTCACAAGATGCGTAGTTTTTATAACGAGGCTAAATTGTATTTGTTTCATAGCCAAGCCGATTCGGTACCGATCGAACAGAGGTCTATTGCTATTCAGCTGCATTTTAGTTTCACAGACGTATGCTTCTTCAAGATCTCAAGACGGGCGGCTACACAAGTTGGCGTAATCGTACGATTACGAAAACAGGTCTAGGAGCAGTTAAAAAATTCAGGAAGATTGACGCTCAAAGTGACATCTAATTGAAGCATTCTGAACCATCATTTCGGTTGAGCAGCAAAGCAGGCCAGTGACCCCGAATTTCCTAACTCGACTTGTACGGAAGCTCAGTGCGCCGATGAACGCGGTCTTCATGCTGGCGAATTCAGGTTATCACATTGTGTTCCCACTCAGTAACTTGAACAAAGAATTCCAATTGGCGGTACAAAAGGAAGGTACAATAAGGTGGCTTGGAACGGTCGACTGAAATGTGTTACAGCCCAGAGGCGGTAATTTAAGGATGCGCGTTAAGCGGCATCGTTCATCTTGACGTTAAATTAAGTGAGCAGTCAGATGTCGATCGAATCAACCATAGTAATATGCAACCGACCTTCCTCTTATGCGATCATCTGAGCGAGCTGTTTGGACCGTTAAAAGTCGTGCTCCTCCTAACGGTGTACTATCTTCGATGGGTGAGGCCAGGTTTGACTTTGGAGCGTCCACGAATTCTTATTGAGAACCAGCTGAGGGATACAACTGGTGAAAATGGTCTTATAAGTTTTTGTTCGCTATTTACAGGTGATTTACCTAAAAATCCAGAAGCAGCTACCGCATAGTCATGTACATGTCATAGTACATGTTCTTTGATTTTGCTTTCCACCTTGATCGATGCAATATTCTTATTCAATGATGAACTGAGAATAGCGTAGGGTTTCACACTTGTTTGACATAGAAGCGCACACTCTTGTCGACATTTAACGGAAGCACCTTCAGAGGACACGTATGTCATTATGTCAATCGAATGGATGATGGCAAAGTAATCTTACCTACCGGCATGTTCTATCCATTCTCTGACGATAGACTGTTCCATATTGTCTTATTCTTCATCTTGTGAAGAGGCGTTTTTACTTACGGCCGTATTGCAACTGTTGTTCATCTCACTAGGAGTGTCACTAATGCAATAACTCAACTTGCTAGGGGACAAAATACCGGATATAGTGTCCTTTGACTTCTGGCAAATGGTTTGTGCAAGTTTGGTGTTTTTTTCTTGTGAATGGAGGCCACAACCGCTACTGAACATGCGTGCTTTTGTAAATAGTATGATTAATTTTTCCGCCCAGTTGTTGAGTTGCGACAGTGTTGCGTAATGTCAACTGGTCAGCTGAATTCAATAGAACCCTGACAGATAACAGGGCAATTTTCCGGAGGCGTTCAGCGAGTTATTCAGAAATGATATTCCAGTGCGACTTGATACAAGCTGGAAAATTCTAGAAAGTGATTCTTATGATCAGGAGATTTCAGTCCCCAGTTTTGTACACTTGAAATTTTCCTCCAGGCGTCCACGCTTGGGATGACGTTGATTCAGTGTGAAATTGAGGTATATAGCAGACCTGGTCCATTTGCATTCAGAGTGCTGCAGCTCACATCGTTTTGCCGTGTCTCTTTGATTGATTTGCGGCAAATTCACTTGCGCCGCTCGAGCATCGACACGTGATGATCCAGCGAGTCTTAACAGTGTTCTAGTTAGGAATCCTAACGACCCCATCAGAGTGCTCAGGCACGACGTAATTGAGTGGCTGGTTTGGTCGGTTCCGGTTAACAACGATAAGCACCTCAAAGAGCGGAAGTCCTTGCCATTTTCGCCTCTGCTTGTGAACTTCGGCTTGGAACAATGTAAACGAGGAGTACTAAAAAAGTTCTGTCAGACCTGTCCCCCGCTGTGACGCTTCTTTAGCAATTAGCTGCCGTATAAACGACAGAAACCACTTGAGTAATGCCTGATGGTCTAAGCCTCGAGAGCAACAACTGAAAAGGCAAAGTTGCGTTCAAACCATGAAACCTTAAGTTAATCACTCAGGCCTTTCAGCTACCTTGAACTCGGAAAGAGATTAACTTTAGAAAGATTTACCGCTGTGTGCATGCGCGTTCACAGTGACATTTGCACTTCATTTATCAATCGGTCCAAGTGTCAGACTAATCTACGAGGGAACCCCGTCACACTCAGTTTCCCTATTGTATCGAGGCTGTGGTCGACTCCCTGCCGGACACGAAACACATTGCGCTGTCTAAATTTTACAGATTCTGACCAGTCTTTCGTTGTCAACATCCAGCTGTAACACCAAGAAAGGAACGAATTATCACAGTTGGCGTAACCAAATCCCAGTATTTCGTCACCAAAGTTGACGATTGCATCCCGTACACTAAAGCGGACCAGCGAGCTTTTTTAGCTGCAAAACCTTACAGTGGAAGTCCAATTATGACCGAAAGTATGCCTGGGTGAAAGTCAACCAACGACCTCCAACGGAGTAACTAAAATGGCTGTCGTGCGTAACCTTTATGCATCCGAACTTTACACGTGATTCACCAACTAGCCCGAACGATATTGCGCACTTACAGGGCTGACGTCTGAAGAAGTGAATTGATCTAATTGAACGATAACATCGTTTTTGAAGATTACTACTGTACACAAACAATCCAAACAAATGGTCAGTAATTTGACACCTGAAAGTGGGTTGAATGTTCTTGTAGGAATTGGAGGCGCTAGCCTGCATGCATGTGGCAATATTACTATTTTTTCACTGAAATCCTATCCTATTTTTCACTGAAGACCAGATTCGCAATTCTGAATAGCGGTCCCTATTATACACCAAGGAAGATTCAGTGTATACATCAATCGATTGTTACACGTCCTTTGTTATTGTTCCGCAAGAACAGTATGGCCAAACACAAAACTAACTACCATGATTACGGAGTGTGAGGCCGTAATCGGGGCGATTAGAAGGCTGGCAAGCTGAGCCAAATCCACAATGCTACCTACCCTATGCTTTGAGCTTAGTCCGTTACGGTAATCTACCCATTTGTTAAAGTCACGCTTGGATTTTGACCGTCGACACACGACCTTCTTACTCAGGCACGTACAAAACACCAGTCAGGCAGCGACTCATTTAGCATGCACTCGGTTTTCGCCATCAACCGAAAATCTAAGCATATGTACAACGCGAATCCTTTGTGCGCAACACAACGACAGCGCAGGAGCTTTGACACTGTAACGAACGTGATCCGTACGCTGAACACGTGGCAGTGTAGATGTCACGCACATCGCGTCTGAGCGACGCTTAAGTACGAACACCAGCAGGTTTTTTTCAGTAAGGACCTTGTTCGGACAATTCTCCTTAGAACGAAATAATTTCGCACATAGGATGAGAGAAAATAGCATTTATTTACACGGAAAACTGAAGCCGGTAATTTTCAAAGGAATAAAATAAATAGGTCTACGCAAACATTGCTTACATAATCCATCAAAACATATATTTTAGGCGTCCGTTTGCTGGTGGAGCCAGGAAATTGGGATGTCGAAGTGGCCGCATCCGTCTGTATATCGCGTTATGACAGTAGGGCGTGCCTTTCCACAATCCATATTTGTCTGCGCCCACAAACAGATTCCATAACTTGTATATCTAAATTGGCCAGAATTTAGTCCAACTGACAGCGGTTATTCTGCCGTCTATTCTGATGCAATGTACACTACAGAAACGGGACTGTTGTCTCTGACATCGCAGGGAATGCTATCGGCTTAGTAGAGTGATTCCTAGTTAGATTAGTTCGACTCATCCCTAATCCGCTTTAAGGAAAACATTCACGCAAGCAAACGCTCAGCGAAGAAATCGGCTGGTACAAATTTTGCGGCTTGTGTGTTGTTTTCGTAATCCAAATTTTCTAGACATGACCTCTATCGTGTTCGCTCATCTAAAATTGGCCGCAAAAGCGCAACTTTGCTACCTGCGACGTCTGCTGAATGGGGAGATAACCGGGCTGAGTTTATCTGAATATCGAACGTCTGGTGCATCGTTCTCATTTGATTGTTATTCATTTTGTCGTTTACCCATTCACTGCAAATCAGTTAGTCTATCACCAGGTTAGGTTATCGTGAGACGGTTTCTGTAAGTCACTTATTCATTTATCAGTAGATCTACGCAAACACAACGGGAAATTTGCACACAACCTAGTAAGGAGACTGTAGGTATGTAACACATGTAACAGCTATAGCCAAGCTTCGGACTGCACAGAATCACGGTTAGCGAATGGACTGGCCCAATATGGAGCAAGTGTTGCGGTAGGTGGTCGTTTTTTTGGAAAACACTTAAATCACGATCCTGTATACGAAATACGAAATAACCTCCGAGGAGTCAGAAGTTAAGAGTTAATTCTCGTCAGGCACGATTTTAGGTGAACGGTTTTATAAGGTGCTGGTCAATGATGGAATCAGGAAGAAATACACTTGTAGATCAGTGAGATGGCAAGATAAATCTTAATTTCTTGACATAGCATACTACTTATTAGGTGGCTGAAACCTTCAAAAGCCCAACCTTGAGCCTCCTCAGATAGGTGTACTATCTGGGGGCTCGTTAATCTCATGTTCTATTTAACAGCGAATTGTACGCAACTGGCGAAATAAAGTCATTTAAAAATTTACTACGGTTTTAACAAGAGATTCATCTTTCATTTACAAAGTACTTCAATGGATTTTTCAGTTCAAGTTACCCCAGTAAACTCGCCCGCGAAAAATCACACACCATAGATTTAGCTGGGACTCATTCGAATCATTCGTGAACACCAACAAAAAACTTATTTCTCGAGATTAACAAATCAAACAGAAGAAAAGTGTAACCAATGTGAAACGTCGTGAACAAAAGTAGTTCTAACAGGCAAAAAAATAAAACGAAATTTACCCCATTTTGTGAGAAAAAATTGAAAAAACCTACTCAGGAAACAGTATGGGTCAGTCTAACACCAATAAATGGCTTAGTTGTCAGCTGTAGAGCTTGCAAAATAATTGCAACGAATTTGATAGCGTTATCTAGGCCAAAGAATATATGAAACATCCGAACAGTTCGGCACTTTCAAAGCGAGAGCTAGGCAGACCGACCTGATGACTGACTGAAGTCTCTTTCTACAAGTGCCGCAGACTATGAGCGAATTGGCGACAATCAATAGCTCTATAGTTCGCATATTTTCAACTCATTATGGTATTGAGAGATAGCCAAAATAGAACGAAAGAAACGAGGATGGTACGTTGGGCCAGACCATCGTTTTTACTAGAAGTGGAGGGGACATCGGGTCAATACAAACCAGCAGAAGAATAACCACATTTGATGAACTGATCTAAGCCGCATTCCTCCCCTCCAGATACCAAAAGCGTTGTATCATAGTATCATAGTATTGTGATATGGTAGGTGGAAACCACCAGAAACTGTTTAGATATAGGTTCGGATGTTAATAATAAAAGGAAACAATTTTTCTGGCCTCGGTGGCGGCGCATTCTTGAGAGCACAGGCTGGCAGCTAACAATTTTCGAAATCAGAAAGACAAAAACGAGGTCTTTGCGAAAGTGGCGGGGCTTTGTGGGTGAATTTAGGTTGCTTCCTTGGTTGTTCCCCTTATGAGTATTGACCTCAGTCCCAAACTTCCATAACATGCCTTAGGCAGTTGAAGAAACAGAAATCCGTTGAATGGTTTCAATGGCAACGGCAGAGGTTCAGGAATAATATGAAGAACTCCCTTTTACTATGACTCCAAACTTCTGTTCTTCAATTGACCTGTAAACAAGTTAGTCCTCAATCTCATGGGAATGAAGGGAGGGGCGACATAAGGGGAGCACAGTAAATTTACAACAACAAACGTTATTTTTTCACTCATGTAAATAGTCCGTTGGGGGCTGTTATCCTTAACTAACAAAGCCTGAAACCGCAAATACTGGATTCTATCTTATTCGTTGGTAGGCCGTTGAGGGAGACTAAGGAAAGTTGATATCCCGGAAACGAGCTGAGTGAAACTCCACAGGTGGCTGGAATTTGATCAAAGAGGAGACGTTGCTTGGGTGACAAAGTTACAAGAATGAAATCTTGCATTCAGGGAGGGTAGAATGGAAGCCGTCTGTTCTGCTGCTGTTGTCGCAATTTTTCACGCTTTCCAATGCTTAAGAAAGGTTCAAACAGACAGGATCTACTTCAAAACCATCACTCACTTTCTCTATCCACGAGCCTAACTGTTGCGTATTACTATCCGCGACAAAAACCGTGTCATAAAACCTTGTGAGTTTGCTAGCTACTGCTATTAGCTACTGCAATACAACAGGAAGAAACGCCATCGATCAGTGAGTAGTTGAATGACCCGGAAGGACTTCCGCCTTGTTGTGCCGTGATCGACAGGTAGTCAGCTGGAAGCATCTGACCAGTGGTCACGATTGTGTGCCCAAAAATTTTGCTGATAATTCTCAATTGATACAATGTCTCCCTGGTGAGCTGTGGGTTTCCGTTGTTCTTATTCTTTTCGAGTAAGGACCAGGGTGGGCAGGTGGCCGTATTCGAGTTCTGTGCTGCCTGGTCCGTTTTTTGTTTTGATGAAGGTGTTACGTGATCTAGTTATACTTGAAGTCTTAGAGAGAGAAGAAACGAAAAAGAGTTTGTGGGGGGAACCTGGTACTGGCCTGTCGCGAGGATTCTGAGAGCCCTACACTTCCAAGCGTTCAACGACAATCTAGAAAGTAATTAACAGCACGTAAGACAGTTACATCGATCCGCCGCTATTTCTTTCACGTCTCCAGCCAAGCACAGGAAGGGTCAGGGGGCCCCATTCTAGAAGGCACCGCACTAAAAACGCCCAAACTTTTCCTAATCCCTCATACCTTCCGTCAGGTCATACGTTATCCACCTCATTGTGTGCGCCATTCTGAAGAAGCCACAAAGAACAACACTTGTCTCCATGGACGATGGTTCGGCATGCGTAACTCATGGCCAAGCCACCGCAGTTGATGGCGCTGAATGTTTAAGACGACAGAAGTACTTGATCCACAACCAAATACACGCTTTCTAATCGCCTCGTTACAAATCCGTTGACGCCGTCAAAAACCAGCAATGCTTCTAAAGCACCAGTGGTCAAAAACCTAAGGACGTCTCACGTCATCTGTCCCCATAGATCATATCTCACAACCATACAGCGACACAGCCCTTACTGTAGCCTGGTACACGCGGCCCTTGAGACCAGGTGGTTTGCCTTTTTGACGCCACAAGTGACGCAACTTAACCAACTTGATTCGAACCTTCGAGATTCCTGCACTGATTTCATCAGACACACTTCCGTCAGAGCCACTACAACTACTGAGATATGTAAAATTCCCCAGTGATTCTTCTTGAATCGCAATGGATATGTCCGGATACTGCCTAACTTTGTGCTCTGAAGGTGTAAGACTTATGTCGGAAGATGGTAACAGGGTAGTCATTCTACTCAACGGGACTTGTGTTTCGCCCTCACCTTCAAAGGTGAAAACCATACCTTTTGTGTACTCCATATCAACAAGGTTCTCACCAGCAACAATTTGAACATCGGGGTTTTGAAGACCTTTCAGCGTTCTCCTCATTATATCATCAATGATGAAGTTGAACAAGAATGGAGAGAGAGGACATGCTTGTCGGACGCTACTTTTTGTAGGGAAGCTTTTGGAGAGCTCACCATATACTCTCACACCCCCAGAAATATGTGAATATAGGGATCGGGTTACGTTCACAAATTTCTGCAGCATACCCTATTGAGCAAGTGTGATTAACAGCACTGATCGATCTACAGAATTGAACGCACTTTTGAAGTCAATGAATGATAAGAATGTGAGTAGTTTGTAAATGAGACTTTGCTGTTACATTTCATGAAGATCTTGTCAACCCGGTCCAAATCCCGTGACCCGATGAGTGGCGATTTTGACAGACTTGAAGGCCCCATTAGATTCAATACCCCTGGGACGGAAACCTGCGATCAAATTCATCACTGCGATAACCCCGAAACGTGATGACTATATGAAAACTAAGTGCCCACTCGGAAATCCATACACATTGTACACCAAAATGACAAAAAAAGTTAACTGGTTTAGGATGAATTCAGTTGGCACACATTTCGGCTTTATAAATGCACTAAGCAAGCAGAAGGACGATCTGGGCATCATGAAGCGATCAAACAGTTGACAATCACGAAAGAAGATTCGTTTCCTGCACAAAACATCTGCTCCGATTTTGTGATTACATCAGTGACTGAAGGCACTTTAAAAAGGGAGCGTATTTTGTGGGTGAAAACAAACAAAAACCAAACAACAGTCCCAATTTTCGTGAAACAAGCCTGGAATTGTAACTGCTACTCACTCATGGATATATCACAGAGGACAAAATTAAACCGATGAAACCTACTGGATCTATCCGCGAGTTTCGGTCGATGGTGCCAGGGTTAGAAGCCTCGTTAGATGACATGCGGAAAAGCACGCTTACATTTACATTTGGGTAACATGCACCAGAAATATCTCACCTAAACTGGCACAGTAAACTAAACAGGCACCTCATCCATATAGGCCTCAGCTCATTAAATCAGTAAGGAACAACGGTACGGAATTGACGAGGAAAATACACTACCTTTCACGTTGGCGTGGTGTACAAATTCATGAGTGGATGAAAATACTCCGCGTGATGATACATAAATGAGATACCCTGGGAACTTAGTATAGACGAGTTGCAACAAGACCGGCACGATAAAAACCAAAAGGCTACATGAGATAACAGCAGGCGCAGAATCATCCAGACGTTCATACTATCCGCATCAACCCGAAGTAACAGTCGAACCATAGAGGGGTTGGAACTCCGCTTACTCCAGCATTCATACTGAAAAAAATAATTCAACTCTCTTCTTGATGGAAATGATACTCAGAACGTTGCTGAAGACCCTTCCATCGCCTACGACCTCGTTCCTCCTAGTTGAAGCTCCTCAGGTAGCCATAGTCCTCGAGATCACGCCAAAGTTCTAGTGCGGTTGAACATCAAGTTGTGCGCACCTGGCAAAGCGCACTCATTTAGAAATGAAGTTGGTGTTAGCGGGAGACAGGTGAATTTCTCGGTTGTCATTCGACATTCACTCATGTACTGCACAAAAGCCAACTCTTCATAACCCAGAGATTCACCTGCGACTCACCCGAGTCTCCCGTTAAACCAAAACTAATTTGTAAGTGGGTGTGGTTTGCTGCTAAGCTGTTTGGTTGCGTTCAGTTTTCCAATTTTGTTGAACCTCTCAGTTCGCGATACGCGTAGTCAGCACGGGCGAATCGATAACTCGAGAAGTTTCGCTTGGAAACGTGATGGATAACGCAGTTCATTGGCAGATATTCCCGCCATTCCGGGTCATCCCGAAAAGCGAAATACCCTCATCTGCTCCATAAACTGGGATGTGGCCGACTGTGACATTACTACGAACCACTTACCTGGTCGACTTCTGCTTGTGTGGTTATGAATTCATGACCCGATAGAGCACGAGAAAAATCAAATGATCCAAGGCGGTATACCAATGGTATTTATTCAGCATTCACTTATACGAATCCGAAAGGTTTTTCTTGGTAAAATCCTGGTAACCACCAATAGGCAGATGGCACTGAGTCCACTGAGCTTAACGTAGTCACTAGAACGCTTGCCCCGCGACCAGCTTACCCTTGGTAATCTCAATAGATATTCTAGTCTGTTGAACATTTTAATGGGAATTCCCATTTCGCATGTGAATTTCAACTCCTTATGCAGATCATAACAACTGATCTTGAGGATCACCGGTGGTTGCCTCGAGAACTTGACTATAGAGAAGGAATTTCATATCCTTCAATTTCTTGGTTAACTGTCCACCTGATTGTGTAGAGCCTTTTCGATTCAGCTTTACTCCAGTCGCGGAGTGCGCCATCGTCCCTAGTGAAAATGTCAACTACTCGAGACCGCAGAAACCGTTGGGGAAACAGAATAGTGCGGTTTGTACTCAACTCACAAGGTTCTTTTTCATATGATTCAATTTTAATCCACTTCCATTGAAGTAGAAACGGACTGACTACCAGTGTGAAAATTGGGTTTTCACGTGGAATTGATTATTTAAGCGGTTTCCTGCGAGTTTTTTTCGCAGGGTAGTTAAGTTCATTTATACAACAAAAATACCAGATGGCATGAATAACTTTGGCCTCTCAAACTCCCTGTTACTGGCATTGCACGCAGTCAGAAAATTTCTTTTGGTTCGCGCAATTTAGTAAGTAGAATTAAACCTGTGGTTTGTGTCACTCAGCGGAACACTCGATGAGGATGGACCAAACGAGCGACCACCTGAACAATGCTGTTCATATGGTTTTCACAGTTCCAATACGATTAAAAATATTAGTGCAGGATCATCCTGATCTAGCAGTGGAGAAGAGGAAATCTAGGCGCTCCACGTGCACAGTTGGCCATGCAATGCTTTTGTGTCAAAAGCGAAATGTTGCCCAGCAATAAGGTTCAATATCGGCGTAACCGGTCTTGCTTCTGACCTCGGGAGAGGCCATCCATCAGACTGCCTCATTTACGGCCGTTCTCATGCAGCCTCTTTAAGAAATTTTAGAACCCATGAGACAAGACTTCACAGCCCGGAACATGGATGATTTTCAGAAGTAAATTTGGTCGAAAGATAACTGAGAAGAGAACAGATGTGTACCAGCTCCATTCTTCTAGGTGAATTCGGGTATTCTTGTTCATAAACGCTACCCGTTGCAGGCTCTAAATACCATGAGGATCGCAAACCACCGTATACCGACGCGCTGTTATGAGTTTGGAATGGCAGCTATCAGTTGACAACATCAGACGTCACCTGTGCTGTTTATTTTGCCCCTTCTGATCTCACCTAGGATGAGTTTACGTCTCGTTGCACTTGGCAATGATCGGCTTGGACAACATCTGCACTTTCGGGTCCATGTGATTAATTTGGATAAATCACTGCTCTTTGAGACTTGATAGTAATCCCTAGAAAAAACATCCTCCCGACAGAATAATTTTCACCGAAAATTTAGCATAACCGCGATTGTGTTGCCGTCAAACTTTAGGGCTGCAAAGGAAACCGTGGGAGCACCACGAATCTCGTGCCCCCGGCGCTGCAAAATGTTCCTCGTGTAATACCTCATGAAAACAGTTTCAGAGTTTAACAGAACACGTAATTTGCACCATTGTCCACGATGTGCTGTTTAGTGCGTTCAAATATAGATAGTGGTTTCAGAAGTCACGAGACAGTACAGCTTTGACGACTTGTGTTTTTGTGTGTGTGTGGGGTTCTATGGCCTGGAGTGACCTTTGAATAGTTGGTATAATTCCTGAAGATTTTTCAAAACGCATAACATAATTGACCGTTTTGTTTGCTGGATCAGAACAATAGGACTCCGGATGAATAATCAGTGTTCATCCAAATGAAAAGTGTTAAAAATCAAACAGTTGGCTTTGAATTTACCTGCATGGTTATGGCAAACTTCTTTTTGGATCCAAAATCTTCTGGTCTTTTAGAGTTTCTCGTCAGAACCTTCACGTCAATGCCCATCTGGTGATTCCTAATGAGGAACAGAAACTTCGTGTGGCTGGGATTTTCGGAAGCTGGCCACAGCTTCTCTCTAAAATAATGACGCCATTATAGTTAGCAGTGTACGTTTCTCTACGATTAGGTTTCAATAAACTAGTCTATTGAACAGTTACCACCAGAGTTTGACGGCAAAGACCAATCAGTCGAGACCGGTGACCAGACAGCTAGGGAAAAGACATTTACGGAAAACTGTACGAGACTGTGGTTTGAAAATTGTGGGTCTTCTGGTTAAGACTCATTTATTGTTGCAAGCTCTTCTGGGGCCATGATTTACTACCAACAATAACAAAGACCCCCAGAACAATACTCTCCTCGTTTTTTCGTGGAACGACTACCTGATACAAGAAAGCTATCATGTATTTCGTTCAGCCTCCAAGGAATGACTACATTTAATGTCACAGCAGGTCAACATCATCAAACAGATGCATTCAAGGTTAGTACGCTCATGCGCGAAAATTCTTAACAACTAAAGGGACAGACCACCATTATACCACTGCCGCCATGGTTAATAATGTGGGCCTGACCTTTCAACCTCAGGATCTGAAGCACTGGTAGTCTATTTGCGCTGTAACTTTCTAACAAATCTGATGTCGGTTGGAGAAAAAACGATAGTAGCAGCTTAGAAAAGCTCTGTACAAAATCAAAAGTAGGAACTTTGCATGCGGTCATGAAAAGTTCCGGAGGAATCTGGTCCATCCAATAGTTGAAAGGAAATCTGTAAAAGTGCTTTGGATTATTCGTATGGCACCTACTAGGGAAGACCTATTTCAAACACCGTTTCCCACACTTCACGACCGTCGGTGTGATAAAACATTCCTGAAGTCGTAAACCTGATGGATTAATTTTTAAAAAAATCATATCCAGCTCTTATCAACCTGAATCGGTTTGTGGTAGGAACGACGTCCTATGTAGCGCATGACCTTAAGAAGACTTTAAACCATCAAAACGGCCGAGACTAGGTGGAAAAACTTGACGGTGAAAACTATGTACGAATGGACGTTCCTGTCGTTAACTGCTCACGAAAAAACTAAAAAATAATCCAACGATCTCGCCATTTTCCGCGCAAACTATTTAGGAGGGAATAATAGACCCTCAGCAATTGTGTGCCATCCGGATTCAAGCTACTATTTCTTTAAAAGTTCGACCAATACGAATCTGGAATGTAACCGAGGTATGAAAGTGCTGCATCTTAGCCACTGTCAGCTGATACATATGGTGAGAAAACGGACAGGGCAAAAATAAGTGCGCTAGTACTGTGGGTAAAGATAAACGTGACTTTCTGGAATTCAGATTAGCTTGTTTTATTTTCTACTGACTAAACATCCCACATTATCATCCTAAGAGTGACGTCATTATTGAGGAGATTATCGAAATACCGCTATGTCATTCATTATCACCTTGACCGTGTGTTAATGAGCGGCTCCCAGTAACCCTTGCATGGTACTAAGGGATATGCTTAGTCAAGCTGAAACCTAAAGGAACCGATTTATAACACCAGTAGCTGAATGATCAACAGATGACTGGTGCAGGTGTCCATTGTTGTGCGATCATTTTTAGGCCAGCTGATGACATGCAGTAGGCTACTGCATGTTCGACCGCCTTCCTTAGTCCGCCAGGCTTACATCGGCACCAAGAGCATGGGCAGCGAGCAAGCCGTCTGTGGCATCTTACCATGTGCAGGCGTTCACTGTTTTCACCAGTGTCAACCGGCAAATTCGATTCAGATGCCAGGCATTCATTGTGGATAAACAGCTGGGGCTGCTCAAAACTGTGGTTTGAGTCGTTCTTGTTTATCAATAAGGCCGTTGACAGGCCCAGAGATTCATCTCAAGGGCGAACAGTCAGGAATTTTTTGTCTGATGAGTTGTCGATTTTCTATGATAATCTGATAATTCCAAAGCCGCGAGCTTGGAGTTTCACCGCGTGTTTAAGGCGGAATGGCGGTCGGATCCCCAAGAACTCAGCTCCATGAGGGCTTTCATGTTCAGACTGATCAGTCGGACGTACATTGATTGGAAACGTGACTCGTGAATTAGTTCCTCCTCAACTAGTACAGGTTACCATTTGTTCATCGAATTTACTTCCGAAAAGAGGCATTCTCTCACACAAATCATTTCAGCTCGTGAGTCTTCACACACTGTCTCCTTGATGTACTTTGTGTTTTGCGCCATGTAGCGCAACTGACAAGAGTCAACAGCGTGTCTCCACAACATCTTGACTAATTGCCGTATCCTTCTTTGCCAGAGTGAGCAACCTTGATCTTTCAGGCGTAAATCTACCAGCTCTCTTTGCCGATCGAACAAACCATTAGTGTCAAAAAAGTTAGGATCACGTGTTTGGAGGAACATATTCCCTACCATTTCGTTTTGCACAGGAAATGGAGTGAGGTCAAGGTCAAATGAAACTGTTGGCCGTTCTAACGACGACCAGTTTGTTTACATTCGAGTGTTATGTAAATGTAAGGCATTGCTCGCTCGATTGAAAGAGATTTATGTTACTATGGTAGGTTTACACTGAAACACAAAATCGTATCGCCTAAATTTCCGTTCACGGCTCGTCATTTGTAGCGGTTTCCTATAAAGGTGGGCCACTATTGTCGCAATGCAAAAGGTGAGATCGATTCCTCTCTTTAATTGTTGCCTAGATAAATTTTATCTATAAAGATCAACGGAACAAGAAAAACTACTCTTCAAGCATGTTTAGAGAACAGGGGTAACCTTACCTTCAAGAAATACACTCCTTTGCTAATCAATTTGGTTTTGCGAGAGACTCACCTGGAACCCAGCTGAATCTCCCGTTTGTGATGTTTCCAGGCAACTGAATGTGCTGCACCAGGTCGCCTCATGTTCCAGTTGCTACGATATTCGAGATATCGCGATACATGTATATACGTAATGCACTACTCATAAGGTTGCTGTCGAAGAATTTTCAGCAACCTTCCCTTCAGTTTACCAAAGAACAGTTGGGACGCTATTCGAGATATCGCATTAGATTGTTTCGACGGAACACACTAAAAACTCTTCGACAGCCCGCGAGCAGTTTTCGCCGTTCTTCAGGACAACCAGGTGGGTGCAGTCCCCGAGTAAATGTCAACCTTATTTCCTACCTGAACACAAATTATTCCCAACTTACGAAATGCATTCATTTGAACACTGAAAAAACGCCGACACCAGTTATCAATTTCGTTTCACTCGCAGTTTTCGAGATCTGACAAACTCCAGTAGATTGTTTCAAGCTGTCCGGTTCATACCAGGGATGTTGATCAACAGACAAATTGGTTTATACTTATTACACTGGTGTATTCTGAGAATCTGTGAACTGGAAACGTCTTCTCCGTGGATTTCGGAGGAGCTCACATTTTATGCAACTCAGGAAATTTGGTGAAGTTTGATAATCTTGCTGCGGAGAAACTTGGGCACCGTGAGAGAAACAGCACTTCATGTTGCTGGAGTTGCGGTTCCTCTGTACGACAGTTCATCTATCTTTCGTTCTCACATGCCATCCATTTCTCATCTGTGGTTCCAATTGACTGTTTTCAAGGACATTGGTGACATCCCAGCGCACCGTTTGTTGGCAGTGTGAACGAGGTGTGGGTAGTGGATGAGGTTAATAGACTAGTGATGGTCAGCAGCAAGGAGCCTGTTAGGAAAGTCCCAGCAAATCATGTGGCTGAGATCGTCTTAACGTGGTTCCATTTAAAGCCCCAACTGTTTAGCGTTTTCTTGAGAGTCGCGGTACACTGTACAAAGGCTAGAGCGGAAGTGTCAAACCAATGCCGAATGACGCTGAGAGCGTCTTATTTTCATGCCCACTATGGCTAGACTCTTCGCAAACATAACTTTTAGAGTCAAACTCAGACAACCACAATTATGAAGTCGGCTTAGTCTTCCGCACGAGCGATCTCTGATAAACTATAACATATAAGTTGTTCAATTTACTCCCAGACTTGCTCTGTTCATTTTCATAGGAGAAAGGGGGATTCGGACGCTTTTGAATACAAACTCAAGCACACAATGCAAACGAGAAGACAGTCCTTAGAATCACTGTGAACTCGCATGCAAAAGCGTGACCTGGAGCAGCTTTCCCGGCAACTCAGCTGGTACAACACTCACCTGGTGAGCGGAAAGTGACGGGTTCCAGTCCCGTCCGAGGTCTCTGTCTTCTCATTTGTATTATGTGCGCTTAGGTTCATATTTAAAGTTTCAAGAGGTGTCTTGAATACTGGGCACTGTCACCAACATGGCCGTACTGATTTAGAACAGATATATGAAGTGATTTTCAACGATAGAGAAGGTTTCTTAATAGTCTCAAACGTTTAATCGATTAAATTTGCTAACATAACCGTGCAATATTTAAAGGTGAGTTATTATCGCTGCCAGATAGATATTTGGAGTTCAGTGACTACAAATAGCGGATGTGCGCTTTTACTTGGCGGAATAGAATCTCTAAAGATGTGCACTTTGTTTTGACGACAGTGACTCTACGAAAAAATGTTGATCCCTTTCAAAATGTAAGGTAAGTTCGGTGAATGTATTAGTGCGCAGCTTATGATAATCAATAGTCATAATGTAACTCTGAAGGTGTATGCACTAATAACAGTTTTTACTATGGTAAATAGTATTTTACAGTTACTGGTTGCCCCATGATAAAATAAATACAGTGCGAACAATGGACAACTGGTGAGAGTTCCTGAGTCAAAGTCAGGACGACGCGAACGTGTTTTCTCCGTAGCATAGCTGCTACACGTGTTCAATAATTGACCGTGGACTTGAAGTGTTTGGCTGACTCCCTGCCCCCTGCGCGCGCGCGAGTATGTGTGTTGACTGTGTTGTGTCTTCCTATATGTAGGAAGGTTTGACGTGTGTGTAAAACACAATCGTTCCGATGCGCACAACACGGGAACTGGCTTGTGGTCGGTCAAGGTTGCGAGCGGGACAGGGTTTGTCACATGATTTGTGTGCTTGCGGTGCAGGCAAATCGCGTGACCTAGTGAACACGGTTGTACTGGACAAATTAAGTGAAGTTGGTTGAGGGAACAAGGAGATGTCCCCTACAAATGCACTCAGTTTTGACAATGAAATGAGTTGATGGCACGACAAAATTCACGTGGATCACATAGTAGTCTGCCAGTCAGTAGACATTTGGCCAATCGTCACAATGCTTTAGTGGTGGTGGTGCTTTGGAGCTGTGCTCGTACGTTGTTTCCTGGTCAGAGCCAATGCACTGCATGGCACTTGCTCACAATTAACAACATAAACCTTGTGACCAGCCGGAGTTTGAATTGACATCCAGCTATTCTGTGCACACTATTGTTACAGTAACACTTCACCGGTTCATTCACAAGCACCACCAATTGGCCTTTCACACAGCAATGGTGAACTGTAGTCAGTGTGGCATTCGTTCCGTATCTCGATCCATTTTTTGCTCAACGGTTATGTTCGATGTACTTGATGAGTATGGGATCCGAGACCAGTTCCTGTGTCACTTCCTCCGGACGATTTGTCAGGTTGTTTTTCTTCGGATAATTTTCGTACGAACTTGGGACTGCATGACAGGTTTACTCAAACAGATTACAGGTCTATGCCTACAGGATTGGATTCCCGTGAGTGCGTATCAACTGAATCTGTTGTACACAAGCCGTCTCGCCTCTCAGTTGGGGTGATATTCGAGATATTGCTGTGTACTTCCTCGCAGGGACACCACTCATAAGGTTGCTGAAGACTATTCGACAGCTCATGACCGGTTTCGCCCTTCTGGGGGTTAAGAAGTAGGCGTGCTTCCCGAGTTTCTGTTAACCTTATGAACCCGAATTACACACAGTTTGCGGACTGCACTCATTTGCAAATCAGTGTGGTTTTAACACGAGACTCAAGTAAATCCTAGCTAAGTCTCATAAGAAAATGGAAACCGAGAAGGACAAAATGCAAGCCATTGAAAAAGCAGCGATAAGTCTTACGTCGCCTTAAACAATCAGGAAGCATTATTGTCAATACTCTTGAGCGCAATCGTCCTATCGGTACAACACTTATCCGGTTCTGTGTTCCCCCAAACTTTCACAAGCCTGGTCTACCTCTCGGGCCCTTCTTTAGTATATCCAATTGTCCCTATCGCGCCCTGGCCAAATAACTCGTCAGCTGTTAGGACCAATCGGGAGAGAAGTGAAAACACAACCTGATAGAGAGAGTTTTGAATTCGTGACCAGATTAGATATATGAACGTTGACAAACAATCTATGTTTTGTCCGGAATTCGTGTCAATAATTACTTACGTACCGCTCATGGAGAAAATAGACAACGTTTGTGATTTCATTGGGTTCAACGACAAAGATATTGACATTCCTATCCCGGACCTTAGGAAACTACTGTTACAATGCTCACCTCACTTTTAATGATCAAATTTGCGGTAGAAGGACGGGATTGCGATTGGGTCTTCTTTAGGTTCCTTTTTGACCGATCTTTTCATGAGCAAACTTGAAACTCGAAAAGTAAGCGAGCTCATTGCATGATTTACCCTGTATTGTCGCTGAGTGAACAATAACTTCGTACTTGCGGATAAATGCATCGGTACAACACCGTCTGCCGTGAGCTGGGACCTCGATTTCGGCAAGTCGGACAAAGGGATATGGGGGGTTGGCTCCGTGGCTAGAGACCAAGCTATCGGTATACAGGGAAGTGGCCTTAAATCTCCTCTCGTATGGTAATGAAGCACTGACCATGTGCGGGCGCAGTACCAGATACTTTGACTTTTTCATATGCAGTGCACGAGGCGCATAGTTGGTGTTCAACGGACCGAACGAGTGCCTGACACGAAGGCCGTCAAACCGGTTCGTTGTAATGGAATGGAGATCAAGATCACATTCATTTCTTTACGGCGGTTGAGGCGAGTGTGTGTAATGGACGGGAACAGAATTCCATGGCAGGACGAAAATAAGTCTGTTGAAAGGAAGCTGCAATGTGTGGTCGACGTCGTCGAAAGTCCGGAAGGTGTCGACATGGATCTCGAGAAACTGGAAGTAGAAGCACACAAAGGAACGGCATAAACAGGAATAATACGAACTAGACTTCGTCAATCCGACAACTTCGAGTCAGAGGATAAAGAGCTAGAGTGTGAAGAACGCTAAGATATCAGTGGAAGCGCAGGTCGAACAAGCCGATGCGACGATGCTTAAGTGATTGTACAAATCATAACCTATGAAAATGCCATCAAACACTGAGCAATTCATGACTCCAAATATGCTAGGCTGCTTGAAGTATGTTTCAGTGACTGTCATCCTGTGGATGGAGTCCACGCGAATCCTGGTTAACCATAAAACGACATACCGATGTATGCTGTTTCCGACTTATTGGCAATGCGGTCCGCAATCTATCCGAAGTAGATGTCATTGGGCTTAGCTGACGTGTCAGAAATTCCCGCCCTAATATCCTGAACAACGAGGATGTTCCCGTTGGCCGCACGACAGTGTTAGAAGTGATTATCTACGACCGTCGTCGTATAGACAAAACGGAATGATTTCTGGCACACACTGGCCATATGTGTGTGTCTGGGGTGTCTAATCAGTGGTGCGGGCCACTAGACAACATGAACATAATCGGTGAGTACGAACTGTTTGGCAGTTCCCTCCGCCCTAACCTAACAGTGCAGTAAGTGGCTCACTACTGAGCGGCTCTGGTTTGCGATCCAAGGTTGTTCGCTGGTAATCCCATACCTCTCGAATGTTTGTTGTGTGCCGTGCGACAGGTCAGTCCGAAAACAGATATCTTCCAAACATATACAACAATGGGTAGGCCGTACCGCACAAAATTACAGCAGCCCAAAATGTTTGGCATCCCAGTTCTCTCCTCACCCATTAGCCTCTGAGATTTTGTCCGTATTGTACTTCTGTTTTGTCATGATGTGTTATGCCATCGCATTACTTTGTATTTTGCTGAATTTTACACTCCTCTTTGTAAATAACCTACATTTTATAGTCTGGATATCCCGAATAATTAATACCACAGTAGTGTTAGAATTTACCTTGTTTGACCAGCTTCTTGTCTAACCCCAGGTAGCAGTGTGTGTACCTGTGGTGCACTTTGGGAGTAATGCGTGCCACCGGGGTCCACCATAAACCCTGTAAACACTCTGTGGTTCACTGTGTGTTCCGCACACGATCTGCCGATTATTGACCATCAATTCAGCATGTCGAATTTTTTGAAAATATCCAACATCTATCTTGTTCACCCAGTTAAGCCACGGATAAAAGACTATCAAATGATCGACACGCAGCTTAGCGCATGTGGAACAACCTGCCCTACGCAACACTGCATCCAGAGGGTTCGATGTGATGCCAACACGCCATGTGTGATGCGGGAAAAGTATCTTAAATTGTCTAAGGTAGTTGAATAAATGAACTATCCCCACCAATCCATAAAACTCTGCCATCCATACGTGTTCCTACAGGCAGGGTGAAATAAGGATGGAACGTTCGTTTTTCAGTGGGGCTTGGTAGATAAACTTCAAGCTTGATCTGCATGTACCTGAGGCAACGTGAGTGTGCTCAGTGTTTTCAAGTCGGCTTAACTAAACAAGCTACCCTGCACTAGGAGGATTCAGGTAGCCAAACTATCTGTACTGTCGGTCAGTTGCGCACAAGCTGTCGCAAAACACTATAAAAAACGCACACAATTGTCAAAGCTGTAGTTCAGTTCACCAGCTGTTGAGGCGAAGGTGACCGATTGAAACCGGTCTGTCAAATGCAACAGGCATTCGGATTAGATAAAACTCGTTTGTTTTTTGTGCGATACCGCCACTCACTTTACCACTGCACATTGTTCTAGAGTATTTGCTGGTGGTGTATACATCCACCCCAGGTGGCCTAGTGTAGATCAGTTCCAGTTGGACACGTTATCACACAACAATTTCCCCAGGCCAGCTTATGTTCATCGTGCCAGGAATTATTCGGTAGACTTTCGATTGACATAAATGCCGACTTATCAGATCTTTGTTCGCATTGTGGAAAAAAAGTGTGACTGCACACTTCATAAAACGATCATATTGTGATCGGATTTTCAGCTAAAACTCAATCAAATGCGAGGAAAATATTTGGCTCATCAAACACACATATGAATAAATGCGCGGACTTTGGGGACTTTTTTTGGATGCTGGGCAATTCGTTCCAAAGTTTGAAATCTCGGAATATGCGGACGTTTAGATTTTTATCGCTGTGCCGTACCGTTGTAATTGCAAACTGGAATACACCTAGAAAGTTTTCTTTGTATGTCATTCACGGATTCACGGATTCAAGGATTGATACACAGGATCGAGGCTTTCGCCCAAGTTTCCCGGGTCGGTTTTGTTCTTGTCATTCAGCGGCTGTCGTTCACCTGAAAGGCACAAGTGAAAAAAGGGTGTAGCACTGCTCTTTAAGTTCTCAGCGCGGGGCAGTATGTTTGCCAGCGCGAGGACTCGCGTAAATAAGTGTCTAGTAGTGTTTTGAACTGAGTTCTAGAGGGAGCGTGGAGGAGGAAGAGAGGAAGGTTATTCCACGCAGCAACTACCCGAAATGAGAAAAAAGTTTGCCTAATGAAGGTGTGCGCTCTGAGCTTAAAAATCTTCTTACCATGTACCCGCCGTGTGTTTGCTCGGTCAACGGTGAAAAACCTGTTGACCAAGCCTCCTTGTTCAAACAGGGCGTAAGTAAGAATAGTCCCCTCGGAGGCGACGATACTCCAAGGGAAAGAGGTCGAGCACCACGAGACGCGTTTCGTAGTCCATGGACTTGAGACCGGCAACCATTTTCGTAGCAGCTCGCTGGACACGCTCAATGAAGATTACGTCTTTCGTGCGTCCTGAATAGACAACCGGGTTGGCATATTCAAGGAGCGGTCTGACATAGGCCCCATAGAGTATTTGGAAGTCCGTGCGAGTAATACGAGAGAAGGTACGCCAAATCATCCGTAGAACAGCGAATGCCTTCTGAGCCGATTTCTCTAGGTGCAGTGAGAAGGACAGGTTTGGAGAGAGCCAGATACCCAATTCCTTTGGCACCTATCCTCGTGATGTCTTCTGGTCCTTTCTCACCATGCATGACAAAGGAGTTCGCTGAGTCTCCTCCAAATGACATATGGACGCACTTTTCGTCATTCAGAGAAAGGTGCCAGTCCGACGACCACTGCTTTGCGGCGTCTACATCAATTTGGAGGGCACTGACATTGGAACTCCACGATTTCAAGTCGTCCGCAAAAAGTAGACATGGACTTGAAAGAACATCTGGAAGGTCATTGACGTATATCAGAAACAGCAAAGGTCCCAAAACGGAGCCCTGAGGAACTCCAAATGGAGACTGGCGCCGCAGAAGAGTAGGTCGAGCCTGCTTTCACTCGGAATGATCTGTCTGATAGGAATGCCTTGATCCAGTGTAGGATTTTCCCTTGAATCCCGTAAGACTCGAGTTTGTGGAGCAGAGGGACGTGTGGGACTCGATCAAATGCTTTTGAGAAGTCGAAAAATATGGCATCCGACATGAGTCCCTCGTCCTTGGCTTGGGTTAAGCTGTCCATAAATACGAGCATGTTCGTCACGCAGCAACGGTTCGACAGGCCTTCACTTAACTTACCTGGATCGCTGGATCTCATCTCACAATCATTCAGCCAATCCTGTCCGAACTCAACTTTCCACCTGTCTATTCAACAAACCGTCAGAAAATCGACGGTTTGTTGACTTGACTAAACCACCAATTCACCAAGCTCCTATCTGAATGGACTCCATCTACCGTGAGCGGTAAACCGGCTTAGTTCAGCATAAAAATGAAGGTAGCGAACAAAATGTGTTTTGGCTGGCTGTTCCTCTTGGCCAGTTCGTCACAAATCTCTCTGATACTCTGCGAGAATCACCTATACAGTTCGACGAATGTAACGACATAAGTGCGGAAATGAAGGCAAAGTGAACAAGTGACAGATATCCCAACGAATGTTGTTACCATCAAATAGGATTAGCTGAAGGGTTGATTGTAGGCCAATCGAAGTCCAAATATCATACAAATTTCTTTTGGGAGCATCGTTGTGGATCACGTAGCCAGATTTCAATGACACTCTGAATAGCACTTGTCTTGTTTGGTTCAACAACTTCCAGTATGTGACTTGGGACGATTCTGTGGCATGGTCGGTTTTGGCCACTTGTCATGAATACACAAGTGGGCCAGGTTTTTTCGAATGGCACTTAAAGGAGATGCGATTATGTTCTGGTGTATACTCTATTGAAGCACGTTGTTGCAGGACCAACATATCTTGTCCTGTATGAGCATACGAACGAGTGCATACAGAAGTCGGTGGCATAGTTTGTCAGTTTGTCTTTCAAATGGAATTCGATATTGTGGCTGGAACTGAAACTCACGCACAGATTGGTGGTTATGTAGGTCCTGTCAATCGGATCTCTTGGCCTTCTGGTAACTAGCTTAGCTACCGAGTTACATGTGAATGGCAGGTCAATATAGACACGAATTTGATCAACCTAGTAGCGTTTAGTTCTCAGCTTTGTAGACTGTATATTTTTTCATTACCAGTGCTTACACGTAACTGCAAGTGTGAAGCATTTTTCTTGCTTTTTTACCTACGATTCACAATATTATCAATCGCAGAGGCAACCGAAATCCGACTGTGACTAACAACTCCGCGCTCAGAAGAAGACTATGCGGTGGAATTGAGTTGGCCCATGAGTAACTCACTTCCTACCACACAAATTATTTTGATTCTATGACCCACTAACCTTCGTTCTCCTCAGTTCACATGTAGCCCTGAATGTGCACGTGACCAATCGCACGACCACGCAGACTTTGTACTCTACCTTCGTTCTTATCATGGTATCCGTACTCACCTGAAGCTCATTATTCTGACTAAAAGGCGCACATATATAGGAATGACCGAAAATAATACACCCAGGTTGCCTGACATCATTTCATCGATGTATTTCGTTGACTCGATAACTGTTAAACGTCACATTACAAATTCAAAGGATTTGACCAATCTATCACACGCCTGTCAAATTTTAGGATTCACAAGTCTCGCTTTTCAATTCTGTCATACACTACTCTACATATTTTGCAACCGAGCAAGGGGATACTGGCCCTACAGTAGTTGTTGGGGGTTACTGAAGCCTTGCGAAAACACTGATTAAATGTGAAAACCAAAATGCTCAACAGTTACCGATCGAAATGGTATGTCTCCATGAGGCCTGGCCAAATTCATCTCTTCTGAATGGAGATATATATACTGGAGGCCCTCATGACCACTGAACAAAACTTAACTCCTCTGTACACTTTTTATTCTCTAATGTCCATTTATGTTGTACTATTTTCTCTCTATTTTATTCCGTTCGGACTGTTAGTCTCGTTCAATGTAAGCATTGTATACTACAAGGAACCTAAACGCCAGTTTATTTGTGAAATCTCAGCATTCGGAGCAAGCACTCTGCGGCCTTTTTCATGGTCCTGAAATCCGTTCTCATAACTGGATGGTCAGACCAAGCTATATGTGTTTACCCTACAGGCACAAGCTGCTTGGTAATCGGTTTGAAAGTCGAGTAACCAGTTCACGTCAAGGTAGTACTGAGCAGGATTTGTCTGAACTAATGATTTTAACTAAAAGTTTAAACTTGGGTTGCATCACGAATGTTTGGAGAGATCTTTGGATGCAGACTAATCCATTCAGCACTTACCAGTACAATCGAAAATTGCTAATACTGAGAAGCACATGAATCAAGAACGTATTTTCAGCAGACAGGTAGTGACTTCATTCATATTTTTACGGTGTTGTAGCTCCTTGAGTGATAGCTACTAGCCGCCCTACACTCGATGAGTAGTGTCTCTGGAATGAACTCACTGACACCCACTCTAGCTTTTGGGCCCAGGGCATCTTAATTCTCAATACATGGTCGTATGAAGATCTGTTGTATTCAGTTGCATTACAAAGAAGAAATGAACCGTCATCGATTAACTAAGTGCATATCATAAACGAGAGATTCACTTAAGCCTCCCGTGAAAACCAAATGAGTGTATTTGTCGCAGTAAGTGTACACTACTTTTAGATGTTCGTGGTGTTAGTTGGGGAAATTAGGATAAACAGCATTCTGTTCAATTGTGTTCAAGTTCCATTCCACTAGTTTCCGCGCTGCAAACACGTTGTGGTCCATCAAGTTTGAGGACGAGTTTGTTATGGTTCCCATAAACGGCATCATGAGGAATCAACGGAAATTAACAGTAAAACAAATGTTGACTTTTGACCATTCTGACACTTTTAAATGTCCATCACCATTTCGGATACTATCTGAGGTACCTACTTTCCGAAAAAGCGGTTCCGTTTTTGGAAGCCACAATTGTTAAAACTTCTCAGTTCTTTGGGAACAGACTAGGCTTTTTGTTATTCTGATAAAAAATTTCGTGGGATGAAATGGTCCCCTTAGGACGGAAGCTAGTAAGGGAGGGTACTGTTTCTGAAACCCGAAAAAGCCGTACGTCGTCATCCACGAGATGTGTCATGAACGCTATCTTCCCATATAATAACCTGAGGATAACATCGTTTTCAGCTCTCTAACCAAGTGTGGTTTCGACCCACAGCAGATGATGTACTACAACCGATTATAGGCCACCAATACTTTATCAAAGTGAAGCATTTTTGGTTTAAATCCACCTATACCGCCGGTGATTTTTTTAAAAAACTGGGCGCAATCACAGAAGCGAGCTATTCTGCACCCGTGGAAGGAAGAAATGGTTAATCAAACAATCCGACTGGCCTAACTAACCAGCAACTGGTTGGAAGGGAGTAAGACTTTTGAAGAAGTAAATGTCAATTGGAAAAACAAAACCAGTGCCTATCTATGAAACTTCCCCGATCAGTCTCTCGCTCATCAGCAAAATGGAAATTGTTCTCAGAGAGAAATTTCGTGTTTCACGAATAGTGAATTTTTTCGGAAACTATGGTAAGGTCTCTGTTTCTGTGCCCTCCGTGCGTACTTCAAAGCAATATTGCGCTTTTTAGGTAGCTTTAGAGATCAGGGGATTGCGAAAATAGTATCACAACCTCCATTGCAGTGGAAAAGTTGAGGATTTCGTCAGTAGTTGATTTTGAGTGAGGCAGAGGTTGACTAACAGTTGAAACCCCTGAGGAAACTGACTTGTTTGAGAACTTTTGTTACTAACAATCTCAATACGCCGGCTAATCACTGATCAAAGTCTGTTTGCGACACCGCAAAATTTTGATGTGTGCGTAAAACTTATTTGAAGTGAAACCGTAATGGTTTATAGGCTGCGATAGGACCGCACATCTAAAGCCTTAAAACGGTGTTCAGCTTATGGTATACCGACAGTTTGTTTTTATGTATCGATCCACCACATAAAACACGATCCAGAGGGAAGACAGAACACAACTTACTCTTCTCCGACAGCCTACCAGCTGGCTGCCCGCCAAAAAAACGCGCTTCCGGTGGAGGCTCGTTACTAAAGCCCAGTGCCTTTTAAAGAGGAGCTATCGATCGCATATCCGGTACAGGACATTGGGTGTAGTAATATGACAAAGGGATGTAGGCACGTCTTGCCTCCGAAGGACAGCTTCACAAACCCGAAGTGGTAAGATTATTTGCCGTCATCTTGCATTACTGACTGTTGGGGGCTTGTCGCTTGGGTTCATCTGATCATACTCGTGAGCCTGGGCCTTATTTCCAACTGGGAAACATGTGAAATGTAATAATTCCACGTTCACGAGATATGTTAATATCTTTTGGCCGCGAACACCAGTCTGTCCAAAGTATTTCTAATCCAATGTATCATTTTGTCATGTCTCGATACGTATTTTTCTGTGGGTACTTTGACATCAAACGTACTATACAGTGAAAAGTACCATGTTTAGATGTGTGCCGGTATGTCACCTAACCACACAATAAGATTGCTATCGAAATGGGGCTTCCATAATTACCATTTTCATAGCCTTTTTGTTACTTCGTCAGTGTCATGGTCTTAAATGAAATTCGCATATTTCCGGGCTATTTGATGGCGTTTGTCTGTAGTAGTTTATCCATCCTAATAAAGCACACGTTATTCTAACGACCGTTGCTTTTTATGGACTGAGTTCTCGCTGCCTTCGTGGCACAAACGTTCGCTAAAACGGAACAGACGTTCTGCTGGCATCTACCTTGTCTCACTAGTGTCTAGCGCGTAATACGAGGCATGTTTCTCAGGGAAAACTTCAAATTCAGGTCTAAAAAGTTGGTGGACATTTGTAAGTGCAGCCATCTTGATGTTACTGCTGGCAAATAAACCAAGACACTAGTGCACTACGGGTTTAATCAAGAGGTATTGCTGTTGGCTGTGCTGCCCGCAGTGACCACAATTATTGATGCAGTCCGAGGAACAATTTTGGTTTACAATTTGGGAGTACATTCACTGCAGTTTCGTACTGGAGCCTTTGTATTTATTTTTCATGCCAGGCAACTTGCCGCAGCTTAGCCGTAATTTAAGGTCGAGACACTATAAAACGAGAGTTCAAATTACTTCAATCAATTCAGTGATGTAGTACTGACTGGCTGTTCTCTACACAGCAATCCGCTTCCGTTCGATCAACTTCCAACTATGGATATTTTTGACTTCATTCGTGGTCTGACTGCGCGTCATCCATATCCATGACCCATTCTCGAAAAACAACCTTGCCAGTCTCGTCGGCTATCGACTACTCGTTGTTTACATCCTGTCACCAAACTAGTCAGTACATCTGAGAAACATGACATTATTTTGCTCAGTAATTACACTGATGTGCATGTCAAGTGCTATAGTAGTTCTGTTACGATTGTAGTCGTAAGGAAGCCGGTGTTCTACACTTCAAGTTCATGCTATTGATGTAACAAATGCCCGACCCCTACTTGGCTGTGTAGACAGCCAAGTACACTAAACCAAATCGACAGGCAAAAAAAACATTTAGGTCAATTTGTGTAAAACTGGCATGTCACAGAGTTTGTGTTGCACACGGTTGCGATTGCCAGTTAGTGACGAAATAAACAGTCTCGCTAGTCTAAACTGATAACAGAATAATTTCAACCGGCCAATCGGTTAGTCTATGAGATATGCGCCAATTCGAGTGAGTGGTAACAGGTCTATGACTAACGCCCAACACCACTGAGATATGGATATCACAAGCATAGTCGGCACAATTTTAGGTTTATTAATAAATCCGATATCGTATTTGAACTTGTTGTTTCAGTGCTGTATTCTTCAAGCTGCTTGAGACAGACCAGCACCCTTATTTCGACGATCATTTGATATCATTCTCGTCAGAAGGAAAAGTAGCCTTTTTGACAACTTTTGCACAGGCAAAAGATATCACATTAATATGATGTGACTGACTGACGGGTACACGGCTGTCTTAGTTTCCACTGACCTGTCCCGAGTTGTGTTGCGTTCTGGTTTGTATTTGTTGAATCGACGGATACCATGAGTAGTTTCTGTCCGAGGACCTTTTGTTCGTAGTTTAGTTGGTTGGTTTGAGATTTCTATCACGTCACGGCCTGCCCGCTTTTCATCTGATAGGGCCTTGGGGCGGTTTCTATTTTTGGTAGTTCACTTCTTGCTTGCTTGGTCTGTTCTGAATTCTTTCGCTTTGTAGCCTGATTTTCTCACGTTTGCCTGGATGGTTACACTTTCTGTTTATTATATTGGCATTTCTTGTGCTAGGAGTGTTCCTCGCGTCTGATCGGCTACCTTTCAATGTTGAGGGATTTTTCCATTCTTTGTTCGACTTTGTTCTATGATCTCTTGGTTGAATGTGTATTCCAGCAAGCTTGGTCATTCATTCGGAGTCGGTTTTGCCTGCTACTTCTATGTACGTTTCCTCTGGTTTCTCGAGCCTCGTGGCCTTGATTACACTGGAGCGGCGTGGCCTTGATGGATGTCACCGGAAAACGCATATCACACACGAATGCATCAGAGGCTTGACTTAAAAACACGAAAATTACTGTGAACAAACCGTAAAATCAGCCCAGAATACCGTCTGACCGACATACATGAGACTTATGTATTCCTGATATTCTTCCCAAAACCGTGGCAAGTTGCATCGTTGAGCATCTTCGTTGAGCACTTGAGTGATAGTCTTGTCGATGTCCCCTAATCGGTACTTCAGTGCAGCCATCAACTCACTTCTGGAGGCTTAGAATTTCGCAAGCCCATTAGCTTCACTTGCTGATAGGTAGTGGATGCTCGTAACCGGGTTGTATGGGTGCGTGGGTAGATGGATAGATGAGCAGATAGATAGATAAATAGGCTGACGGATAGTTGGGTTGGTTGACTGATAGTAGAATACATGACGTATTCTGAGAAACCCAAATGAGTGACGCGCGAAATCACGAGCCAAGCATTGTAAAGTTTTGAGATTTATCAACAAAATGCAGTACTACATGTACAAAATGTGTATATGAAATGGACCCGAACCTCAAATTATGGGGGATTCCGTCTAATCGTTGCATGAATCGGCGCAACTCCATTTATTTTGTGGACGCTTCATGTGTCCAATACCTTCTGCATATCCGTGACTCATACATATTAATGCAACGTGATGAACATGCACAATGATCGCCAGCCCTCCTTACCCACGTCATTAAGAACTGATGTTTCTTCATCTCTCCAAGCTTGAATAAAAACCACTGGACACGATGAGTAATCACGAAGACGTATACAACGTATAACAGTGCAGATAATGGTTGTTGCGAACTCGGAAAATCTTAAGTAATGATGTTTTGCCTCGTTCTTTTCCTCGTCCCTGTTACTTCCAGTCGCTACTTCAACGGGGGCTTAGTCCAATTAAAAACATTCCACTTACGCGGCGGGTTTGTTTCATTTGTGCCTATGACAAACGCTGCAGCACGAACCAACCTAAGCATCACTGACCTTAGGCATTTACGTCGTTTTGCTGACATTTCGAAAATAAACAGGCCGTTTGTGGAATCAGAAAGTGTCTAGTCTTGGGGGTTGTTTCCTCGAGAGGGAGAGTCGCAATAGAGAAAATCGTGCTTTCCCGAATTTCTCTTCGTGATAGAGTTTTTTTCAGAAGGAGAAGTGCTGTGTTCAGCCACTGAGCAAAACATCACCTCTCCACCAACAGAGATAGAATATTTTTGACCCTGCTAGTCTTCAAAGTGGGCCACCTAACCGAATACAGAGACGTCGTTTAGTATTGCGGTTGACGCCCATCCAACTTAACAGAACAGGATGTTCGGAGGTCAGATTTGTTGTTGAGCCCCTCTAGTTCTCATTGGTAGCGCTGATTAGTGTGTTTGAAAAAAGTTATAGACAGGGACTGGCTCATCAATCTGTCGATACTTTCTGGAGAGTGCAGGCTTATGGCTGCTAGGTTTTGACTGTCTTCCACCGTGAGCTGACTAGATAACTCATTTCTCACACAACTCCACCAATGGGCATGCGGCGGTGATTTCCCAAAGATTAATGTTTAATTTAATTTGGTGAGCGCAACTTAGACCGTAGTAGATAGCAGACACATCATTTGGATTGCTTGTGAGCATTTGGTTTTGGACCGATCCCGTTAACTTACACCTTGCATGGTGGTCCCACAGATTAGGCGGTTACGCAGTATATATTTGGTTAAACTAGATATACGCGTATTGGCCAAAAGGGGCCGCTGTCCGACCAACTTCTGTGCACATGACCCTTACAAGCTTAAACATTGATGAAGCAATACTAGCGAATACCGATTTCGGATGGGCAGACGAGTAGTTCAAAACTGCCCCAGTGTCAGTTGGCTTCTCGTATATTGTGGTCTTTAGTTTCCCCCGACCTTGTGTGTTATGCAATCTAAAAATGCCAGTGTACCCGAGGTTGGCTCTATCTCCATACTAAATTTGATGTATGGACTCAGTTCATTCAGATGGTTGTAAAACTCACTAACCTTGTTTGGTTTCATCACGACGAAGGTATCATCCACATAACGCCAGAACACCTTGGGTGGGTATGGGAGTCCGCCTAGAGCTTTCTGTTCAAATTCCTCCATAGATAGATTTGCCAAAACCGGGGATATTGGAGATCCTATTGCTAGACTTTGTTCTTGAGTGTAAACCACGTAGTCGAAAACGAATAGGGTGAGATGCAGGCATGCTTTTATGCCTTCCACTATTCCATCCACCGTAAGCTGTGTCCATTCTGAAAGGGTAAGGTCTGCTAGTAGCAGTCGCTTAGCTCGTCAGAATTGGTTCGACATGTTAAGCATCAGAAATTCATGAGGGACTGTGGGTGAATATCGAATACATGAGGTAGACTCAGGACACAACGGCTTCACGCAAGGGAAGAGTTTGACCGAGAGAAAGAAGTTACACTGACTGACTGACTGATTGATTGATCCATTAGTTGATTTAATTATTGACCGATTGGTTGATGAAAACACTCCGAATGTCTCCGCTTTTTTGTTTTTCCTCTAGAGATGGATGTTTTAGATTCCGGACAGAGATGAGCAGATTGAGCTTGAATGCCAACCAACATTTGTTACATTAAGGAGATAATCACTTTTTTGAGGAACCTGCAACCGGTTGCCGAAATAAACGGCAACATCGCTGTATTAGAAAGGGAGGAGATTGTGAGATGGGAAGAGAACTTTCATGATCACATGCATACCCAATAGAACCTGATACTGATTAGGGTACCAGTAAGTCGAGCAATTTTATCAGAAACTACCCGAAGTAATGCGGGGAAAGGGCGTGAAGTTGTACAGATCCCGCACTCCGTTGACGATGGCCAGAGAGAATAAAATTTGATAAACCACACGGTAAAACCTGTCGAATAGTGAAATCGGAACCATTGTGGGCACTTTACATGCGTCCATGCGTCATTGTAGCTGTGTATAAATCTTTGTAATTTATACAAAACCGTGGGGTACGATAAGTATACCGATCGAATAAGAATCCCATGGGGAAAAACTGGACAAAAGGCAGAAACTACCCCCCCCTCACACACAACACATCCAAAGATGTATACAAGTATCCCGAGTCAACTCACATGTATTCACAGCTCATAATAAGGAAGAATGCAACACAGCGATTAATGGCGACTATTGGTGAATTCAGGTAAGCTGGAGTGGGTACACAAGTCCAGTGCAAATCGCGATAAGACTGAGCTAGTTCCCCTCATTCCGCTCTCTGCGTTAGTCTGACATTACGCAATAAACCAAACACGTTTTCCCCTCAGATCGAAAATTAGGAGAATTCACCCGGGTGATGTCAGACAGTCTGACCAAAGTTAACCCTTCAGCATCTACTTCAATAATGACTTCTTTACCTCTAAGCCATAATCGAAGTGGTTACACTTCCAACAAGTGATCATTTCATAAAGTTACCAATTGCAAACATACATAGATTCGTTTTTCAGTTCTTCTTTTCTGAAATGTGCACAAACACTATCAAAATGTGGACCTGAAGCCAACTTGAAATTGCCAATCGTGGGTCCGAACCCTCGTTCTTGAACTAGTTGCCTACGATTTTATTGACTCAGCAGCCCCAAAGTGATGACTCAAACACCGATGAAGCAGTCTTGGATACCAGATGACTGAAATGTAAACCTGCTACGGCTGGGGAACTACAAACAAAACAAAATAAAAACAAAACTTCAGTCCATTTTCTTGAATGTTGCTAAAAGTTCTTCGACAGCCCACGGCTGATTTCAATCTTCTGCTCCAGGCTCATCAGGTGGGCACACTCCCCGAGTTTCCGTATAACTTGGATCCTACTTGAATTTAAATTGTACGTAATCTTTGAATTACGCTCATTTGTAATTTAATTTACTTTCAGCAGGAGACTCAGGTGAATCCGAGTTGAATTTTATAAATGAACCTGGCTGTCGAAACGTGTTCGGAAAACTTAAGAATAGTGTGTCCTTCGAGTTATACACTAATTTGCAGATCAATTTGGTTTTTAAAGAGACTCACCTGGAACCTGTGTGTGTTTGGTGTTCCCATTAGTGCCTTTATGCCACCACGGACACCTGTATATCCACTGAAACAAGTAGAACATAAGGTTGACGGAAACTCGGGGACTGCGCCTACCTGATGAGCCCCAAGAAGGGCGAAACCGGTCGTGGGCTGTCGAAGAATTTTCAGCAACCTTATGAGTAGTGCATTACGTAAATAGTGTGTCCTGTTCAGAAGATATGCCATCTGATAACGAGGATCGTACCAAACGAAAAACGAGGCCGCATTTGTGAAGCATATTAGCGCTCTGGTTGTAACGTAACTAAATTTATCATCAGAAGGTAACAAGCACCAACAAATGTCTATTTGTTGGTGATTACAATGGTTAGGTGCACCTTAATAAATATAAATGCAATGCGAAAAGTGGAATGGTCCAAAAGGTAACTTATCGTTTGAGGACAATTGTTGAGAGTTCCTGAGTGAAGTTCCAGACATGGGACTTGTTTTCCCTGCAGTATAACTGCTCCACGTGCTCCGTAGTTGCCCGTGCAGACTTGTGGAGCTCGGTCGACTTCCTGTCCGGTGAGTGTGTGTGTGTGTGTGTGTGTGTGTGTGTTGGACCGAGTTGCATGCCTATTAATTGTGTACAGTGTTGATAGTTGCATGAAACCAGACACTGACTTGTGTGAAGGTTGTAAGTATGGCACATGATTCAGGTGGTAGCAGAGTCATCAAACTAGGCCAAATGGTAAAAAAACGATTAAGCGAAGTTGGTTGAAGGAACAAGGAAATGACCGTTGCAAGCACATTCTGTTGAAGAATGTCATAAACACGAGGTTCCGCCGGGATTCCGTTAGGCTTCCCATGAAAACTAAATTGGTGTGGGAGTGCATTTCGCGCAAACTTCGGTCCGGTTTCCCTCCCCTGATGTTGACCAATTAAACCGACCCTGTTAGAACAAAAAGTGTACTGTTCAAACTGACGTGGTGTGGATACTGATTCAAGGAGCTCCGGAAATATCTACCTAAAGCTGTCACCTTTCCTTGGTGGTCGAGCTTCTGTACGGCAATGATCCTGTGGATTATGTGACTGAAACTCAGTTCCTAAAGGTTTAAGACCATTCCAGGAAGGCCAATGGGGAGCAGCCCGAAGAAGAACAGTTGGTTCTTGTACTGCAAAAGAAAAAAAGAAAGTTTCTACTGTTCTCTGAGATAGGAGAGTAAAGGCATTAGGGCGTTTTCTTCAGGCAGCTAGCATATCCATAATAATTGAAGCACTAACGCACCCTTCCTCTGGTGGGGGAGGGGTAATAGAAGGTAGGCCCTAAAAACCACACACTCCGATCACCCAACAGTTGACCTTGACCGCCGACTCATTAATCAATACGGTAGAAGTACTTTTAAGATTAAACAGTCTGGTGCTGATCAGCAGGTACCTGTTGTGCACAGCGGCATTAGGAGTCACACATCTACGTCTTGCTTCCTGCACCATTGGGCAAAGCCAACCCCATACAGCCACTAGTGTCAGACTACTCAATCGCTGGCTCCGGGAAGGGTTCCTCAGGAAAATCCTAACAACCGCTGTCTCAAGGTTCAAGCTTTTGAGGCAGAGACTAGAATAATGGCCCGAAAAAAACCCTACATCCTCCCACTGCCTTGTGGGTCAGACTTTTGAGTCAAAGGCTCAAAGTGGGGTACCTCAACCAAACCCCCTTCTTCTACCTGGGCAACCGGGAAGTATCATTCACTCTTACATGTTTTCACTCACTGACTCTGTTGTCAATCTCCTAACCGTTGATCTATATCTAACCTTCTGTCCAGTAAACCAAATAAAAATAAACCATTAGTAAGTTCAACGGATTTGTTCCACATTGCTGCTTTTAACGTCCGTAATCCGTGTCAAACTGAGCTACGAGGAGGTCTTGTTCAGAACAAGTTCTCCCTTTCGACCGACGTATGCTGTGTCTCCGAAACACGCGTACAAGACCGCAGTTCGTCAAACCCCACAAACCGCTTAGTTTGAACCCAGATTTCTCGCACTTTACTCTTCGGGTGTCTCTTGTTCCTGATTCAGTTGATTGTGGCACCAACCATCTGGGAGCTATGCTTAGCCTCAGAATTGAATGCGGCTTATTGGGTTGGATTCAAGTAAACAGGTGTCTTTTGGTTTTTTGGTTGACTGGTTCAGTCAAGAAAAATGCATCTCGACGTGGTAAACGGTGTTTGTTTGTTGTGTCAGCTTACGCTCGGACAGAGGGTAGCTCTAAGGCTGAGAAATACAGTTGGCGAGCTGAACCACCTAGTGATGCCGACTGGCTAGTCTGAACGTCAGTCTGGGTGAGCCAAGAGTTCAGCGACTCCAGACGGGGCTAACCACCCTGTTTGGCTTCAATGTGCTGGTTACTTTCGACAATGTACACTACAAATCATCTGGCGCCCCCGCACCAGTTCCAACCAGTACACAGGAGAGACTCGTGGGGCTCACGTGTGAGGAATGTGGCAAGTGGTGTAAATCGAAAGCTGGCTTGGTAGCCCACCATCGAGTTCACGACAATGATAGTGTTGGTACGAACATGGTCGCCCAATTGGCCTGCGCTGATTGTTCCCGCCTTTTTCCGACGAAGATTGGCCTGAGTCAACATCGCCGGCACGCACACCCCACCCAGCATAATGCAGATAAGCTCAGCCGAGTGAAGCATTCCGGTGCCCGCTGGTCCCAACAAGAGTCACAATCGCTCTTGCGCCTGGCTAACAATTTATATCCGTCTTGTGAAACGCAAACCGCGCTGTTCGCGAGACTGGAGCAGTATTTTCCTGGTCGATCGGCTATCAGCATCAAAACCAGGTTACGGGTGCTTAACTGGCAAGCACAACAGGACGAATCATCATCTGGTGGACCTGACCAAACCATCGGTCAAATAGCGGCCTACTCGTCAGAAGCCGATGACTATAGCGTCTGGTTTAAACAAACCGTGGATTGCGCCGTGTCACTCTTAGAATCCCATGCTGACAGTTCACTTGCTAGTGTTGACCTTCTGGCATTTGCCCGAGGGTTGCAGTCTGGCATCATGACACCGGAACAAGTCCTCTCGCTTCTGGACCTCCACGCCTCCAGGACATTTCCACACACCTGGAAAACCGTATCCCGACGCCGTCGTCAGTTAGCCCATCGGATGCCGGTCAACCGAAAGCAGATCCGCCGAGCCAACTACGCCGCCATCCAGACCCTATACCACCAAAGACGGAAAGATGCAGCGTCTGCTGTGCTCGATGGGTCATGGAAAGATCTGTACAAAGGCAACTGCGGCCTACCTCCAGACGCCGAGCAGTACTGGAAACAGGTGCTCTCAGCCCCAAAACACGTGGACAGCCGGCCCAGTCGCGTAGTAGTACCATCCGATTGGAGCTTGATCGAGCCCATCACAGGAGAGGAAGTCGGCCGTACGGTCCGTTCAATGGGCAATTCGTCCCCAGGCCTGGACAAGCTCACACCCAGGATGCTCCGCCGGTTCAATGCGAACGTACTTGCTGGGTATTTCAACTTACTCTTACTATCTGGGGTTGTCCCCCACATCTGTGTCGTGCCCGTATTACTCTAGTTCCGAAGGTCCCTAATCCGACTTCACCGGATCAACTGAGACCGATCTCCGTATCATCCATTCTTGTCCGATGCTTTCACAAGGTGCTCGCCGATCGCTGAAGTTTGCATTTCTACATCGAGACGGCTGTTTGGAAGCTACATCGCTGTTACATGCCCTGCTTCGTCACTCTTCAGCGACTGCTTCTAACCTCAGCTTGGCGTTCGTCGATATCTCGAAAGCATTTGATTCGGTTTCGCATGACACAATCGTCAGATCTGCCGAGGCGTTTGGAGCACCGTCACCTCTAGTTCGATACATCGCACAGTCCTATGAGAATGCTGTAGCAGTTTTCCCCAGTTCCGAGGTTCACTGCCACAGAGGTGTGAGGCAAGGAGATCCACTCTCCCCATTATTGTTCATCATGGCAATGGATGAGGTTCTTGGATTGTCGATGCCGCAACTGGGATACCAGTTCCATGACACCCTAGTAGATGGTTTTGCCTTCGCTGACGACTGGGTCGTGTGTGCAGAAAGTCAAGCTCGCCTCAAAGAGAAGCTTGAAGCTGCCGCGGTTGAGTTGGGAAGAGCTGGTATGAAGATAAACGCCCGGAAGACGAAAGCGATGGTGATCTGTGGGGACAGGAAAATCGGGCGACAGCAGTCTCAGTCGAACCATTTTGCTTCGCCGAGGAACTCATCACTCCTCTGGGTCCGACAGACACAGTAACATATTTGGGCATCCCCTTTACTTTCAAGGGAAAGGAGTCTTCAACCATCGACAGCATCTGCTCAAACTGCTCGACGAGGTGACGCGTGCCCCGTTGAAGCCGCATCAAAGAATGGAGATCACGAGGAACTACCTGATACCGAGGCTGACATATTCGCTCGTGCTTGGCCAAGTCCACCGAAACACGCTCAAAAGGTTGGACAACTACATCAGGCAATCTATTCGCGGCTGGCTACGTCTACCGAAGGATACCCCGATCAGCTACATCCATGCCGGTAAACAACATGGGGGACTTGGTATCCCAAGTCTGAGTGCAACAATCCCGATGCAGCGGAGAGTGCGTATGGAAAAGCTCCTTTCTACTCAGTGCCGAGTACTACGCAATGTGGTCAACGATTGCATTTGGCAAGATGTTCAGCCTTCCGATCCGTGTCCATGGTTCATGCGTAAACACCAAGGAAGAGCTGGTGGCTGCTTGGGGTGATAGCCTGCACAACAGCGTTGACGGTCGCGGTTTACGAGAGTTGGTCGCTTCGCCTCTTTCTAATCGATGGCTTGTATTTCCAGAAAGAGTGTTTCCTCGGATATTTATCCGCGGTATCCAGCTCCGATGCAACCTGCTCAGGACGAGAGTTAGAAGCGCTCGACATGGTCACGGTGGCCAGACGATCTTATGTCGTGGAAACTGTGGCCAACCAGAGAGTTTGGTGCATATTTTGCAGTCCTGCTGGATCACGCATGTGCTCGTCATAATCGGGTTGCAAGGGAACTCGCAAAACGCCTCCGTCGCCTGGGATACACCGTCTTTGAGGAGTTGAGAGCACCTACTTCGACGTCCTTCATCAAGCCTGACCTGATCGCCGTTCGGGAGCGCCGAGCGACTGTAATAGACGTCAGCATAGTCTCGGATGGGCGCGGAGTGACTGTGTGGAATGAGAAAAAGCAGAAGTATGGTGCTGATGAATATTCCCTGGCCATGATCTCAGTCCTACGTGGAATCGGTTGTTGGTCTTTACACGCGTGTTTCCATACCAAACATACGTTGGGATTCATCTTGTCTGACTGGAGCTGTTGGTGGCATGATTTCGAATGAGACGCTTCTCTCTTCTTACCTAATATTCTCCTGTAACCCTTCCAAGTTCATCGCCTGCACTTACTTTTTATGTCTGTGACCATGCTCTTGAAAAATAAACGATAGATGACATCTACAGGGATTTGTCACGGTTACTGCAGTAAGTGAGACATACAGAATGAATGGTCAGTTCGGTCGACCAATTCCTAGTAAAGCCCAGCTTATCAGTCAGTAGAGGGTTGTCGCTAAACGCACAGATGATGGGGAACGGCTTCTTCAATCATGTGATGGACATCATTTGTTTCTGGCCAGCACAAACTTTGGAGGCCATAAGCTGCACACCAGCCGTGGACTCTCTTGGACCATATGGCATTCGGTTACCAATGGAGGACTTCGATTCAAGATTGTCGCTCATCTCACAGTACACCACTTGACTTCGAACACGGCATGGTGTTGGCACTTGTATCTATTCGCTCTTTTCCTTTGTGAGGTTCCGGGTGACGCAAAGACACCTGAAAAGGCTCCTGCAAGACGTCTCTCTGGCTCAGCAATATCGAGGTGACTTGGTTGAGAAGCTTTCAGTACTCATCTGGCACAATGTTAATTTGGATTATGGCTGAGGAAAGATGAAATAGGCCTCGATTGCAGCTTTTGGAACCGTCTGCCAGAGGTTGCTCGCACACCCCACTTAACACTAGGGGGACTCCGAAAAGGATGGGGCCTCAATTAATTCACAGAAACGTCGTCTTGAAAGATGGACTGAACAGTTTGAAGTACGGTCCAGCTGGGCTCACCGACTCACCCTTTGATATGGAAAAATTAACCCGAGCGCAACGCCGAGCTCACTCAACCCTTAACGACGGTAGTTCACCGTGTATTCTCATTGCTTCAATGAAACGAAACACCTGAAACAGACGGTTTGAATTCTACACTCTTCAAAGAGAAGGGCAAGTCCCGCGTGATTAACCTAACGACGCAAATTCAAAATGTCCGTATCAGGAAGGTCAGATTCCTGAAAGCAACCACTGAATGCCCGAAATCTACTGAGACCCTCAGCTCTGTTAGATGTTGACCAGACAGACAACGCCCCCTCAATATACAGCGCTTCACAGCCTTGTATCAAACCCAGGCAGCGTGAGTCAGCGTTGATCAAGGTCAGAGAACGCCCCCGCACTATGCAGCGCGCCGCAGCCTTGTACCAGTGCCAGACCGCGTGCGTCAGCATTGGACCAAGTTAGACAATGTCCTTCCAATTACTAGCTTGAGACCGCTGTATTCTCGCACTCGCACGCACTCACGCTCTCGCACTCGCTTGTTCGGCATATAGCTGTTGTGCTCCCCTCTGTGAGCCTTTTTCGAAATTAGGCACTGGAGCGGGTCAGCAGTCAGATACAGCAGGTTGACGAATCAGCAGATATAACAGTCTGAACTAAGGACTAAATTCCAACAGAATGGAGCCCCTCGACCGTGGTTTCCACATTCAAAAAAGGTACAAGAACATCATGTGAAACCGGGGAATCAACTTGGCGACTATAGCTTTTAAAGTGTTCTCTGGTATTGTCCTAAGCAGGTTGATCCATCGTCAGGAGAGTCGGATTCGCGGGAATCAAGTTGGGATTCGCCATGGCGGAGTTGAGTCAATGATATCTGCACCTTGCGACAAGTTCTGGGACTGCGCCGTCTCTCCCGAAAACCAATAATCATCGTGTTTCATGACCGCGACAGCCCATGACCGGTTGAGACCTTTCAAGTTTAGGTTCAGGTTTCCTATATTTTAACTAGTTTTAATAATGTTTCTGCATAGCTCGGTTTTCGCTTCGCACCCGCAAAGTGCAAAGTACTGCCGCAAGATTGAGTGGGATCAAACCCAATCTTTTTTCCTGCAGGTGAACCGATCAATGTGGAAGGTAGTTTTTTTTACCTGTGCAGATGCATATGTCCCCGCGATTTGGAGACAGACAAAATCACTTCCCAAATTGGGAAAGCCAGAGCAGCGTTCGCCAATCTCCGACATTTGTGGCGCTGATGTGACCTGAGCTTGACTATCAAGGGTTGAGTGTACAATGCTGAGGTCCGCTTTGTTCCACTTTGTGGATCAGACATGTGGCTGCTGTGTGTGAAAAAAACCTTTGGAGGCTTTCTGTGTTTGGCCATAGGTGCCTCTGAATCATCGGACGAGTCTGGTGAGAATAACATATCAGTAATTCTGTAGTACGCCAGATCGATTTCGGGAAAGTTCACTCTCTATCAACTGATTAACTGGTCGCACTCCATAGGTTACGCTGGTTGGGCCATGTGTTGCGTACACCAGAGGACCGTCTTCCTTGTAGTGCCTTCTTCGCCCCGTCTTGCGTTGGATGAAGAGGCCGGTCAGTCCATGGCCTGGTACAGAAGCATGAGCGCATTTACCAGTTAAATGCTATATTCCCTGATGGGGACTTCGAGAGAGGACAACCCAATGGTGAATGACCCTGACAAGTATGTGTCACGCAGCCAACGGCGGCCTTGCATCAAAGCTACCTCCTTTATTTCGTAGCTTCCAGTCCTTGCCACGTCGGACAAAGGAACATTCAACCTCGATGAACCGATTCGTTCATCGTCTCCAAAGCGTGCCTGTCATTTCCATATTCCCTTTATCCTCAGTAAACGAGACGGAAGCAGCTGTAACCATTGCACTTCGATGCACGAATTGCAAACCAAAACACTGAACCGAACTATGGATATCTACGACCAATCGGAATCGCTGCTCGATTCAGCTGCATTTCTTGTTATTTGAAATCATTCAGTCGGAAGTTCTATTGGGTGCCCCAAAAGAGTGATCGTCCAAACTGTTCATGAAAAATATGATTGGAGTCACATGTGGATGTCACTCAGGATGCAGTTACGATCTAAGCTCAGCTCACACCACTAGCAGATAGTCACTGAGTTGTGCACCTTATCATAATAGGTTCGTTTATCTTGTGCTACGAATAAGTCACGAAAACGTGACTTATCTGGCTTGTGAAAAGACAGGCTGGTTTTCTGCAATAACGCCGGCAAAGTATAGGGTGCTCTTATTCGGTCTCACCTTGTCCCATTCTGTTTCATCTTGCTTTACCATCTCAATGCCGTCTGATCAATACGATCGATCTGAGTGCAATGCTTGTGTTTACTGCAACAGGCTGGCTGATCTGTCCAGTACATGCTGCTACGCACCAGCAGATCGATCAAATCCTGGGTTTTGTCCAAATCAGTTTTCGTTGTGTAGATTGAGCGTATTCCTTATAAAACATTATAAAGTCTTTATTATTATTTTGATTCTTTAGGGTAACCATTTTACATATGGAAAGCTGGTAGCTAAATAGATGTATTGGCTGGCCACACAGCAAATACAGTAAGTACTATGAGCTGATTATGTTCACTTACTCAGTACTCCCTCGATCTCAGGATATTTTCACAAATCCCGTAACCACGTACAGAAAATTTGTAAGCACAGTAGTATAACGTTGGGTCCGCCAGGAATGTGACTTCGCGGTCCTGACGGACGGGTCAGTCGATAGACATGTTCGCCTGTTCAGACGCGAAAACTCAGGTGCGTCTGGCGTGCGTCGGTTAAATAGTGACAACATGCCTCGCATGTTAGACTTCCGAAATTCAGACTGCGGCAAGGCCAACGATACACACTACGACTTGGTCCATTGAGAGCGAAACCCGAGTCCGCTGCTGACCCTTTTGGTGTAGACTCACCTGAACAATTGCACCAGGACAGGAGGACGAGAGTGATGTGGACGTCAATTCTATAGTACAGTTGTATGGTTGTTCTGCTCAACCACAGCAGATTGGTTATTCGCAGCTTTGAAATAAACCAGCCTCTCGAACACCAGAAACTCTTGAATAGTACATGTATCGTCTGAGTGATGCTCATCACAATTCTACGGAGAGAGAGGGACACGACGACGCACAGTTTGGTCCCGCTTATTACTACTACGAATTGCCCTGTCATCGAAGTTCACCAATTATAGAAATTAGTATAACGATGTGATAATGAGTGAGCAGTAAATGGCAAAGGAAATGAAGCTTCTGAGATGATCTGTACCTAATTTTCTAAAATATCCCTTCAAGAACAGGGTGCAAGATGCAGTAGAAAGAATACTACTAGGTTAAAGTCAATTAAATAGTTTTTGTCAGGATTATTTGAATGGAATATCGAGTTATTTGAGTCCGAAGGCAGTCTGTGCTGCAACGGTTCCTGCAAATGAGAGTCAATTGACTATTTTAGGAAATGACCGCAACCGATTCGGCCAACCACAACGCCTTAATGCGTGTCCACTACGACAACCGTAGTTTGTGCCTACCTGGCACTGTAATGATTCGTTGGT
This sequence comes from Clonorchis sinensis, assembly GCA_003604175.2. Lineage (NCBI taxonomy): Eukaryota > Metazoa > Platyhelminthes > Trematoda > Opisthorchiida > Opisthorchiidae > Clonorchis > Clonorchis sinensis. The sequence continues at coordinate 132,335,478 of CM030370.1, forward strand.
AAAACTGGTCAGATATTAAAATGATCAGCCGATCCCAGTGGCGTGTCATGACAAAACTTGTTTAAGCTAGGAAAAAGTATCTTTCACGCCAAAGTTAAATGTCGCAAATCTTACTTGTGGCGTGTCATGACAAAACGTGTTTAAGCTAGGAAAAAGTATCTTTCACGCCAAAGTTAAATGTCGCAAATCTCACTTGTGGCTTGTACATATGGATGCAATATATGTTTATCCGTGTACTGGTTGGTTGGCTGGGACACGTAACGAATCTATTGGTCTACAGGGTTTCGATCCACTGGATGCCTGCGCATAGTAGGTAAATCACAAGCAGTTTGCACAAACCCGAATGTGGTGCTATGTGAGAGCTGATGATGTCGATGTAAAACGGAACGATTAGGATTGATAAGCAAAAATCTGTTGAGAGTCATCAGCCGACCTAAACACGATCACATAATAATAAGCCCTAGCAATAGGTCTTTCACCCCAAGGCACTGGTCTCACCTGTCATCTCCTCGAAGTTTCAACGGGATACCACACTTATTTAGTGCGCCGATGCACTGCGACGCACTGATGATGCCACGTAGTTTTTTGGCAGAAATTTTGCAGCCAAATTGCCCAGCTCAGCGAATAGAACAACGACCACCTATGCAACCTGAACTACCAACCGCTCCCTCGATTACAGATACCACACTACCTTCGGATAACTTACCGTTACACTGGTCTCTGGAATGCCTAATAGAGAGACATTTAGACAGGAATGGATGGCCGGTGACAAACTGGTAGTCTGATTACCACTTGTATGCAGTGTTCGCAATACATATCAACTATAGTTATAGTCCACAACTAGCTTACCAGGTGAGTTTTTCGCCGACTCAATGAATGGTTATGGGTTCGCATCCCATCCAAGAACGCTTTGCATTAAGGTATTTACGTCTTGGTCATTTCATATGGGTCTCCTAGAACAGCACATCAATATAACGGTCATACAAAAACAAAGCCCTGGCTGGCTGACGTAACGCCAGAGTAGACGTGAATTTCATTTGTGCTGTACAGCGAGACGATCAGCTAACAATATCCTCCGACCAGAGCTCTTCTTTATTCCGGTTGACTGTTCATTCGGCCTGTGAATTAACAGTGAATCCCTGTAACACAGATAGGAATGACCTGCAGCACCGCTGTACACACCCTAACGAAAATGAAGTCAAATCATTTGTGTCCTAAGTGACTTCGTGTGAGGTCAAACCTTTTATCCACTGACTAGTTCCATGTGGCGTTCCAGCGACGCATAATTGTTGTCCATTAGACGTTCGTAGGGTACGCCTAGTTAGTTAGTTGTTAGTTCATCTCACGCACCACATCGCGGTCACCAATCGAAAATACTAAGTAATTTAATTCACGATAACCTGAAGATAATCTTGCCTTGTAATCCGAATTGTCACGGTACCACAGGTACTTCTGCTTCGTTCGGTGTGTTTGATGATCTGGCCTACTGACCGAGCCAGAAATTATGCGCAACCGTGGGTGCCAAACCGAAACTGTCATTGAACTTATCCAGTTCATGATTGTGATGGACTTTAACCACATACTGTCGCTTTGCCAACTGAGATAAATAACTCTGATCATATTATCAAGCCAAAATTAGCCACCCAATGAAAGGTTGAAGGCTGATGGGATTTCGTTCTACTCATTATACCCACCGGAAACCGCTTCATTGCTCATCTCCCCAACCGTGGCCTATCTGTCTTGCATGAAAAAATCAAAGATTTAAAGCCAACCGGGGAAAGTTGCAACCGACTTCAAGGGAGACTTCGTAGGTCAGTCAACGTCAACAAACAAAGTAAAAGGGTTTCGACAAATACACTCATTTGTAAATCAATTTGGTTTTCACGGGAGACTCAAGTGAATCTCTCGTTTATGATATTCTTCAACTAAATGTACTGCGCAAAGGCCGCGTCATGTTCCGGTTGGTACGATAGTCGAGATATCGCAGTATATTTTCATTCAGTTGAAGAATATCACAAACGAGAGATTCAGTTGAGTCTTCTGTGGTAACCAAGTTGATTTGAAAACCAGTATATTTGTCGAAATCAGTTCGATTTGAGTTCAAGTAGAAGATAAGGTTGACGGAACCTCGGGGACTGCGCCTACCTGATGAGCTCCAAGAGGGGCGAAACCGGTCGTGGTTGTCGAAGAGTTTTCAGCAACCTTGAAAGTAAAAAGGCATTTTACTGAGGAGAATTTTGGTAGAACGATGGGTTGAAGCAGAATACGCCTAACTTTAAGCAAAATTACATAAACTCAACTGTCCAAGTTTATACTGCAATGAATTAATGTTGACAGCAATCGACTAGATTGTATTTTCAAGCGCAAGTGAAAAGTCTGTGGCTGATTCGGGGAACCCAAACAAATCGAGGCTGGAATTTCCGGGAATGTGACAGTTCGCATGTCTCTGCAACCGCTCTGGCTGTGTCGCAGGGCACTAATGCAGCATCCGTAATATTTCTCCTACTACACTGGTCTGACACAGTCTTCCGACCCTCCAGGTTTAGAACTGAAACAATCAAATGCAATTCGTTCCTTAAAATTTGAGCTGCTCAAGTAGTCTCACGCAGACGACTGCTGTCGTGCGGTCAGGTTTTTGCTTTAAAAGCTTCAACTAGGGCCCGTATTTCTGAGTGTCTTGGCGTTATCTCAGCTCGACTCATGAGCCAAGGCCTAGTAAGCAAGATTGTACATCACCAATACTTACGTAAAATCGACCGAAATTTTAGACGCTGTGTACTACAGCAGTTCCAACAAGAGTTTAGTTAGTCCTCTGTGACCATACCCGTCTTTCATTCAATATGCTCAAATGAAACCACACCTGAGTTTGTGAAGCACTAATTTGTCTTTCTGCCTTGAAGAGCCACCAAGCTGCTGTGTCAGAGCTTAAGCCAGCAGTATCTGAAACGGTGGTTAGCCTTTGGGTTTTTTCCTTACAAGACTGTTTGAACCCATTTGGTGAAAAGAACGAGTTCCAAGGAACTGAAAGCACAAAAACATAAGATCCACACCTATAATAACGTGGTTAGTACAGTCCGAGGTAATGTCACACCCGGCCTACATCCGGCCTGCGAGACGCAAAATCGGAAACACCCAGCGCGATTTCAACCAGGTAGAGGGTACGCGGACCACTTTTATATTATGTCAAATATTTGAGCAATGCCGCGTAAACGAGTGATCAACAGTTGCCATTTTCCTTGACTTTGCAGACGGAATAACAATTCTAAAAGAGAAGCTCCAGAATTCTGTCCAAATATTTCGTTCCGTTCGTTCTAACTCCTCACCGTCATACTATAGTTTACAATGAGCTGTTCGAAAGCGATCCCACAACTAGTAAGTTTCACCACACTTTCTCTCCACCCTGTCACTAATTTAATCCTGTGGTGTATATTCAAAGGACTAGAAACCTATAAATTAGCAACACACCTGACGAATAGTAACGATAGCCATACAACTACTGTCCTGCTTCTGCTATTGCCGCCCAACGAACTTTATCTCAGTCGTTGACAGTATGGAGAAATCTGGGAATTTTTACCTAGAGGTATCGTCCTCTAGGTGAAGTCAATCTATACCGAGAAACAGCTATTTCATCATTGTTGGAAATCATCATCAGTTCACATCTGACGAATCTCCAAGTAGATTCTAGTTTGCAACCTCTTATTACTTGAAGACCACAACCCATTCCAGATAGAATGTCAGAAGTCGTTCCTTGTTTCCGCATGTGTGTTTGCACCCTAACGGTCTGTGGCCTGTTTCAGAAGTTTCAATCCTATTATAATTACTCGAAATGTCAACGTGAAGAGCTTAAGACTGTTGACTAGTCAAGGTGACGTGGCGGCTGATGAAGCGACGAGCAAATAAAGTCGATGTACACGTCAGCAGAAAGTGAGAAAAGCTAGCCAACTTGCGCTATCTGTGACGTCAAAAACGAACTTCTTGGAAGCTAAATGAACGTGTATGCAAAAAGGGATTGTTTTATTTCATGGCCTCCGATCACAAAGATCCTTGAGAATTTGAGCACCAACAACTTCAAAGCATAGTATACATCAGCTAACTGGAGCACATAAGCCCCGAGTTATTGAGTAACTGAGCATTCAGTGGCAAAGTACATATAATAAACAGACGGATGAAACTCATCTGAAAGAGTGCTATACACTCCCAACCTCTGTCAACCAGAGAAGCCGTGTTTCCATTCCAAGCTCATGCTAGAAAAAGATCTGAGGAGGACAGAATACCCGAAATGAAAGCGACTACAGTCATACTGGATGCTATTGGATCTGTGTCTTTGTGGTCCACGTGGTTTATGTCTCACGTGGTTAGAAACTCTATAGGATATAGCATTTACCAATCCCATTTACGTTCATACTGTTGCTTTCTACACGGACTGCCTAGTGGGATTATGTCGGTCTTTCTAATCCGATTTCGTGGGTATAATGTTCGCAAAGAACGTCGAGCCAGTCCCACTGATTATGTTCAAATGTGCGTAGCCCATTGCTTTTTCACGATACAGATGTCCTACTTTTGTACCTTCTTTGTTTTTTTTGTCAAGTCCCGTCTTCTTTCTATGAACTCTGTACTAGGGTGGTCTTTTTTATGGCAGTTAAGCAACAGTATCTCCCCCTAGTAAACTGCTGCCAATCGTGATAACAGTGATTAATACGATGGTAATGATACTGGATTGGTAATCAATTAGACGCGTGAACACATGATAGCTTGCAGTTAGGAAATAAAAGCAATGCAGGTGGTTGTTTTATTCTTGTTGGGGGGCGATGTTAGTGTACCGTTTCACCCAAACTCCTCCTCCTCCAGAAAAAACGAACTAATGTGTTCCCTAAACCCCTAAATAATGAACTGCGATTGGCTGACAGGCCCCTGAAACGACTCATTTTGGGAAAATGAAATTTTACAAAGTATGTGAAAGTGGTTGTTACGGTTCCCGATACGGAACTTTGAGTGACGCGTAGGTTCGACAATCCCGAATATCAAAAGGAAGAATTGGGTTCGTAATTCTACGGTACTATTTACATAAGGGTAAGCGAATGTGTACAACAAACCTCAATTGTTCACGTTCGTAGCGTCAACAGGCTCACAGCTCTGTCACTGACCGGCACAGTGCAGTGTCAACGTCCGCACACCAAACAACGGCGAGCGGTATGATGGCTCAGTAGCGTGGGTTGCGGTCGTCCCTTTCGACGATAGTCTCGTGATTCTCATTGGACGTGCGATCACACGGAACTCATGAGAAAACAGGTCAAGGCAGGCTCAGCAAACGGGACATGAACGCGCATGGGTAAGTAGGTCAGCTGCGCGCATCATACGCACACTTGACACATGCCAATACACAAGTGTAGGACGAGACGGCCTATGCGGCAAGCTGAGTGACGGGCACGAATGAGCAAAACAACTGGAGATCAAAAGTACATGGGTGGAGTAAGCAAATGAATGGGGGAATTATCATGAGGTTAAGTTGGATTCAACACTATGTTTTAACGGGGTTAAAGTAGTTGAGATTTGTGAGTCGCCAGAAGAAGTTACTTGTTCCCCTCAGTTTTCAACTTCACACGTAACGTCCTTTCACACTAGCAGATGAATATCCAGAAACAGCTTCACTCACTCATTAAAAACAGTTCCTGGGTGATATTAGCGAACCAGTGTCTTATCCCACCTGTTCCGGTGAATTCAATAAACCGCAACCCACTACGAAAAACGTTTTCTTCCAATGTCGCACAAGTCCTGGGTAGAATTTGATTTTTCAATAGCTTTATTCTACTGACTTTCTTGACAGTCTATTCGTTTTCTTTTTTCAGGAATCCAAGCATGAAATGGTTCACTAAGATAGTTGACACATCCATTTTGCCGGCGGTCACCATAACTGGTATTTATTCACCCCGGAGGGTAAAAAAAACCTGTTCTGATCATGAAACACATTGCTGTCGTAACTCTTGTTAACGAAAGTTATGAACTCAGAGATATTCGAGCTCAGTTCGAACTACTCGTAGAAATCTGATGAACACTCTTGGACAGCCCATACCGGTTTCGTCCTTGCTAGAACCAGGTGGGTAGACCCAGGTAGGCCCCCTAGTTTCATCAAACATATTTCCTACTTGAACACCAAATTTTACATATATCAAAATGTACCTTTATTCACAAATGCGCAAATATCTCGAATATCGCTCGAGCCGAAAGATTAGGTGGTTTATCTAGAACATTATAGGTTAATCTCAAACAAGCGGTTCAAGTGAGATTCCTTTGGGCCTCCCGTTAAAACCGACTTAATTTGCAGAACATTATAAAACTCTTATATACGTAATGCACTACTCATAAGGTTGCTGAAAATTCTTCGACAGCCCACGACCGGTTTCGCCCTTCTTGGGGCTCATCAGGTAGGCGCAGTCCCCGAGTTTCCGTCAACCTTATGTTCCACTTGAACCCAAATTGGACTGTTTTCGAGAAATACACTCATTTGCATATCAATTTGGTTTCCACAGGAGATTCAACTGAATCTCTCGTTTGTGATATTCTTCAGCTGAATGGAAATGTACTGCGATATCTGAAAACATCACAAACGGGAGATTCAGCTGGGTTCCAGGTGAGTCTCTCGCAAAAACCAAATTGATATGCAAATGAGTGTATTTCTCGAAAATTATAAAACTCTGTTTACCCTAGTTAAGATAAACAAGCCGACTATTCACTGATGGCGAGACTGTCTGACTAAGCTGGCTCTGCTGCAAACTTGCGTCTCGTTTCGTGTTAGCCGCCGGAAACCAAACAGGCGAGGGCTTCACACTCGCTGTGTTATAGTATAAACCCTATTCCAGAAAACCTCAGTAAAGAACACAGATTAGTTATATGGTCAGGTATATAACTTATAAGCTCACACCGTTGTCCAGAATACGAAAGCCAGAGTCCACAACTTGTACTCAGGAATTGCTCGTGATGACCGAGTAACTGGTAGCAACAATTCGATCCCTAATCGATGCACATCTGGGCTTTGTACTGGAGTCTCCAATTTTGGGCTCCTTTTGTGCACGGTGCAAAGCGATGTAGAAGATGTAAGTAGAGTGTATCCGCCCGATTGCGTTTCCAAATCATTTCTTCATCCCCTCATAAGGCTTTGTTTCTCATTATCCGACCCGAATGTCGTCCCGCCAAAGGTATGTTTGGTATGTTTCTGGGCAGTTCTTGTTTTCAACTTTTCTACAATTGATCCTTGGCTTTTGAAGGATTTCACCTTGAAATAATCCCGCTGACAAGGTTAATGAAGTAAACTTCCTATCACAGAGAACATTTAAACAGTACGTCAGTGTACTCAGCAGATCCGAATTAAGGAGTACCCGCTGAGAAAATCACCGATGTTCAAAAATTTAAACTGCCCGTCACTGGCATCTGTTCTCCGTTTGTTTGTTAAAAAAAGCACTTCTTGTAAGTGGCTATCGTATTTCCACAAGAATCACGTGACTTTTCTGCCTGGTTCACACTAAAGTGCAAAGCTATTGAACTGGCGCTATCTTGTCACCTATGGAAGTTATCAACAGTTTATATCCAGCGCATATCCCAGTGTGCTAGGACTCGAACTCCAAGTAGCTGATATACAAGGCAGGTTTATACTACCGCAAGTTGGATGCATCAGAATTGTCATGTCTTGATCGTGAAAAAGTGCGATACATCGAACAGATGCCATATTCGAGAAAATTATGACTAAACCTGTCACCCAAACCAAAAAAAACTTTTTGCAGCAAGAATGTTCCTGATATAGTTTTGTTGCCCTTTTCTCATAATGCACTTGCAAGAGCTGGTACTCGCCATGACAGCTGGAGGCTATCAGGAAATAAACAACCACCGCGTAATTCTTGGTAGAAACTTGAATAAATTGCTTACGTCAAATAATTTGAAAAAGTCTGGATTTCCATTCCCACGAAGATCATATTCAACAGCTCGGCGGAAACCTTCCAGCCAATACACAACTTTCCAAGGCCGTTGCAATGAGTCCAGCTGTTCACGTGGTTGTGACGGGTTCATAAATGTTGATTCTAGAATACAATAATGAAATCCACATCTAGAGCTGCGGCATTAATTAATGTATACTACTCACAGTTGTATTGGTTGTTGCTCAGGTGGCTGTTGATCTGTTCGCCGAGCTTGGCAATTGCTTGCAAACGTTTCGTCACCATACAAGGAGACGTCATCAGTGCACAGTCCGGTTAATACCAGGATGACCAAATTGAGTTTGACACCATGATATCGCAGCTATCTATTTGGTAACTGAGTTTTGTCCGATCATTTGGAAATTCAACGGAAGTTTCCCACAGTACGCCCTTCATTAAAATACACCTGATCCAACGCTCTGAGACAGAGTTAACTACACTTCAAGTGGTTCGATAATTTTCAAGCTACAGAAGTCATCGATCCTTTTTAAGCTGCACCATGTACATCGACACCTATCATAAAATCGACAAAATCTCCGAAGTGATCTGCGCCCGTCATGCGAACTGTCTTGGACTGCATTTCTTTACTGCTTCAGTTCCTATTGCCTTTTTCCTCCACCTTGACAATATTTGATAACTAGTGCACAACGAGAGCAACTCTTTCCAGTGCCACTGTTTAGCCCTTCTTTGTTGCTATGAGCTTCGTTGTAAGGGAAGCCTTTCCCAATAATGCGAATGCTGCTGATCGGGGCTCATAAATTTGTTCGTTTCAAGGGTGAGTTCGTAACGGTAACAAATGTTATAAAGTCAAAATCGGTCTTACTTTGAGTTGTTCATTACCGGAGTTCTCAGTGAAATGTGCCGTTGTTTTTATACCACCAATTTGCTTCATGCTTAAGTGGCTTTGACCTCGGATGTTTGTAGTTCATTTTCCAAACATGCATCGACCACAGCAATCTCAATGATGTCTAAAAAGTGGTCCTCACTATTTAGAATGTATCAAAAGACCGTATTTCATGTGATCAAGTAACTTTGCCATTATCGTTTATGCTATGGATGTCTCAAGAATGCGCACGGTTGCACTAGAGATCGATGGAAGTCCTCCGAATGAAGATCAATTCTGCGAATTTCACAACACATCACGGTTTTAGACTCATAATGACTTGGTTTCAGAAAGATGTCCTCCTGCAAACCAGTTCGACAATTGCACGGCTTCATTGTCAACTAACTAAACTTGCTTACGACAAATACACTCATTTGCAAATCAATTTGGTTTTCAGAAGAGACTCAAATGAATCTCTCGTTTAGGATATTCTTCAGCTGAATGTGCTGCACAAAGGCCGCCTCACGTTCTGGTTGATACGATATTCGAGATATCGCAGTATACTTTCATTCAGTTGAAGAATATCACAAACGAGAGATTCAGTTGAGTCTTCTGTGGTAACCAAGTTGATTTGAAAACCAGTATATTTGTCGAAATCAGTTCGATTTGGGTTCAAGTAGAAGATAAGGTTGACGGAACCTCGGGGACTGCGCCTACCTGATGAGCTCCAAGAAGGGCGAAACCGGTCGTGGACTCTCGAAGAGTTTTCAGCAACCTTGTCAATAGTCTGCTTTATGAAAATATATTATTGTGGTGGTTTTTGGTCTAACAAGCTGTATACTGATTCTGGCAATCACCTGATTACTAACAACTGGAAATTCTCCTTGTTGATTCCCATGCAAGACGCGATAATTACTAAGCCGGAAGCTTGCATTCTCTGGGAAGCTTGAGGTACAAATTGCGTTGGGTCTAAAAAACTGGTACCATCACTACTAATCCTCACCGGATGTGCTTGTGAACGAAAAAACTTGAGTCAACTCGTAGAGCCAGAAAGGACAAATTACCACAAACCAAACGAAGAAGGATAGAAATACCACCTCCGACTGTTAAGCTGTTAGACAGGAATAGGTTAATGTTACTGTAATCTTCTGACTTCACCCGTCTTAATGCTATCGCCTTTACTCAACGAAGAACAAGGGGCATTTTCCAGCGGCTAACGAACACTAATTCATCCAGTATTCCAGTGTATTTGGGATCCAGGAAAAAAGCTGTCCAGCTGCAACACTCGGTGCCCAGCTGCCGTGCCACCCGAGGGGTGCATGAGAGCTGAGATACTGCCAGGTTGCCCAATCCTAGACAGAGGAAGTCGAGAAGCAGAGGTGAGGTTCGAACCACGGACCTTACGGTCAGTGAATTCGCGCTCTAACCACTTGAGCCATCTCGCCCCCGGGGTTATTTACTAGGCTTCGTTTTTGACATCCTAGACTACTTATCAACAACCCTGAACAGGTGTCCCCGTAAATCCATTTTCTCACATAACTTGATGTGTATTGAAATTTCTCTATATGGTGTAGTGCCGAGAATGGCCAAACTTGATGTCTGCAATTTGTGTGAGCCAACATAATCCAACCAGAATGGTATTTTTGCTTATGCTTGTTTCAGATAAATAACAGAGGATGGAACTAAAATGCTATCAACGTGATGCAAGTCATACGGATTTCTGGCTGCTTTGTGAACATTATGTCACCGGGTAATATTGTCTTTCTTCGCATTAAGTGCACCCAGTTCAAGGGTACTGCAATTCCTGTAAACGCTTATTGATTCTGAACAAAAACGAGACAACACTAGTTCAGATGAGCACAATACAGGCTAAATGTTTTAGCATCCGAAACAGCCAGCCAACAGCCTAACTATACTATACTGTACTAATCTATATTATACTATACTATACTATACTATACTATACTACGCTATGCTACACTTTGCTGCACTACACTATGTTATTCTGTGCCAAACTATACTATTTTGTGTTATACCATGCTGTGTAACGCTATAACATAGCTTGCTACGCCGTTCCCTACTGCACTGTACTACTATGTTCGGTGCGAACGATACTCCTCCATATCACACCATTTCAAACCATTCTATCCGAAGTATGGAAAACGCAACCTAAATTGTAGTCATTTTCTGACCACTGCATTCCAGTAAATTTTCGTAATTCCGATACATTTCACTCGGTTTTGATATTGACTTCCTTTTTTTAACGTGTAGACAAGATATAAAGTTATTTCATTCACGGTTGAGCCTTGTCTTCAAGTAGATCCGTACAGCACAATATTTCCACTCACAAATTGTATTATACAAAACGTCTTTTTATCATATCTCTATTGTCTTATAAGCTTGGAAGTATAATGTAAAAAACCCAGGAAAAGGAACCCCATGAGACGCTTCCGTGTAATGCTCATCTCCGACAGTAGCCATTTTGTGGCAGTTCCATCAAGTTCCCATTCTGACCAATAAAGTGAGTTCAAAATGTCCTTGTAGTAACCCTTGTAAAACAGTGACCTTTTCTTCACCAGCCACATTCCTTCTTGTCAAAAATTACAGGCTGACCGTAAAAGAGAACTGTGTGTGAATTCACATGAAAGTATCAGCTTACAGCGTCCACCATAGCGTTCACCAATCTGGAAGGACCGTTTCCAGCAGTAACCGCTGTATCGGGGTGTGTTACTGTGTATCATTCGGTAGATGGGATTCACTGAAGTCGGATCCCAGCGTTTAAAAAATTCTTCCATTTTTTCTCGTTTGTTTGAAATTCTAATCAACCGGTATGCGCCTTCGCCATACCTTGATTTATCTTGCTCATACCGAAACACACAGTGAAGACCTTCAGTGATGGTCTACGAGAGTGGCAGACAGGTAGTTTTATACGATGAGAGTATTGCGATACTGAATCTCACTACCTATGAATTCACATGTATGCAAATGTATGCAAATGTTACGTTCGTTCTTTGACTTTATGAAAGAGCCCATTTAGCAAATGAGGGGGCAGCCAACCTGTGGTAATTGTTATCAAAAGAGAAAATGGACCCCACCTTAGTTAGTAACCTTGAAGCGTGGTTTGGATCGTTTCTAAGGTGATGATCTCTGGTAGTTTCTGAGGTAATAAAACCTATTTTAGGATTCACTTCGAGGTGGTTCCCGCTAAACACGGCAAATTATTGCCTCATATCCAAAGGAATAGCACTTTCCAGAGGGCTATTCCCGGTTTCAAGCTTTGGCACAGTCTTCCAGCACGGCCTACACGAAGACAAGACTGAGACATCCACATTTTTTCAGTGCAAAATCTGTAGCAGATGGATGCACAATTGTGTGGTTAATGACAGTTTGTGTTCCAAACTTAAGAAATACCATGGCGGAGGGGAGGGCTTCTCCAGTCTATTTGCAACAGGTATAGTTTCAGCCTCTTTTCAGCCTCCTTCAGCTGAAGCACCCTTTCGGTGCCTAACTGCCATGCCACCCAAAGGAAGCATGAGGGCTGAGATACTACCAGGTTGCCCACACCTAGACAAGGGAAGTCGAGAGGCAGAGGTCCGGTTCGAACCACGGACTTTCCGATCAGTAAATTCGCGTTCTAACCACTTGAGCCATCTCGTCCCCAACCGACATCAGAGTACTACTCAATCGCACTGAACTAATGCAGTTCGACAGGTGGGCTTGTACAGCCACATCTTGGTTTTTGGTTCCACTGGTTTTCCTATCCCCATGCAAGCTCCGAAAGGAGAAACAGCTGAACCTCATCTCAGTGGTTTGTTTTTGTACAATGAGAACCAATCAGTGGACGATGCGTAACAGCAACGCGATTAACTTTCCTGCTCTCGAAGTTGTACTTCCCTTGGTTGGGGTTGAAATGGTACGAGAAAGGTACGTGCTTCTGTAAGCTGATGCATTCACCAACACGCCTCCTTAAAATGAGATATGACTTGTGCTTAGACCGGGTGGCAATCCCTTCGAAAACCTGAAGTCGATATGCATACTATCCAACCAGGGTAGTTTTACTGGTAGAGTCGACTTCCAAAGCATTCTAACGGAATGAGAAAATGGTCACGCGTGTTCTTAAATCCTTCACGAGCTCTGCACCAAGTAGTTTAAGGCTGCTTGGTCCAGCGCAACTAATAGTTGAACTGGTCTCATACACTCATTTACAAAACAATTTGGTTTTGCGGGAAACTCACCTGGAACCTGACTGAATCTCTCATCTATGATGTTTTAAAGCAACTGAATGTGCTGCAACACGCCGCCTCATGTTCCAGTTCCTACGATATTCGAGATGTCGCAATACATGTATAGCCGCAATACACTACTCATGAGGTTGTTGAAAACTCTCCGACAGCCCAAGACCGGTTACCTTCGTCTTGGAGATCATCAGGTAGGCGCAGTCCCCGAGTTTCCGTCAACCTTATGCTCAACTTGAACCCAAAAAGGTTACGAAATACACTCATTCGTAAACTCAGCAACCTTATGAGTAGTGTACTACGTCTATACATGTATCCTGATGTCTCGAATATGGTACCAGCTGGAACATGAGGCAACCTGGTGCAGCACAATCAGTTGGAGCGGAGCATCACAAACGAGAAATTTAGCTGAGTTCAGTTGAGGTGAGATTCCCATCAAAACCTAATTCGTGAGAAAACAGCAATTCTTGTGTTATTATGCATCCGATTTGAAAAACTGACTTTTCTTCTTACAAAGCGATCAAGCAATGCAATAAAATTTAGTGGAAGCGCAATGTCAAGGTATCAGGAAGGTCAGATTCCTGAAAGCAACCACTGAGTGCCCGAAATCCACGGAGACCCTCAGCTCTGCTAGATGTTGACCAGACAGACAACGCCCCCTCAATATACAGCGTTTCACAGCCTTGTATCAAACCCAGGAAGTGCGAGTCAGCGTTGGTCAAGGTCAGACAACGCCCCCGCAATATGCAGCGCGCCGCAGCTTTGTACCAATGCCAGACCGCGTGCGTCAGCATTGGACCGAGTTCAGACAGTGTCCCTCCAATAAATAGCGTGAGGCCGTTGTACTTTCGCACTCGCACGCACTCACGCTCTCGCACTCGCTTGTTCGGAATATAGCTGTTGTGTTCCCTTCTGTATTTTTTCCGGCATTAGGCACTGGAGCGGGTCAGCAGTCAGATACAACAGGTTGGAGAATCAGCAGACATATACAAAGTTTGTGGTTTTTTGGATGGGATTTGAGTGACAAAGATTGATGTACGGTCCTGTGCTAAGGCCGTGATCTCAAGGCAAGGAATCGGTAAATTAGCCTGAACGCACGATCTAGGTGTCCTATCTGACGGGTAACGTGTAGTCTAGTTCAACGACGGACGGTCGGGAATAATTACGGCGAAACCGAATTCTACGAACTTCACCTGCGTTTGTTCAGTAGTCGCAATTGGACAGCGAACAATATATTGAATTAGATGTGGGCAGACAGTACAGATAGGTAGACCGTGGTTCTATAAGAAATTAACAGTAAATAATGAACTGAATTAAAGGAAAGCTTACGACTAGATTGAATCTTGGGCAGTTAGCAACATAGGAGGGCACAGAAAGGGCAGTGTGCTATCAGCCGACTTAAACACGGAAAAAATGTTGTGCAGTTCAAAGTAGAACAAAATGTTCAACAACAAACCCAGAAATGAATGTGAATAAATCGAGTCATGAAAACCGTCAACACAGAATCGATTTTGAATAAAATAGAATAGTACAGTCTTGAAACTTGAGCAGTCACCGGGAGGGTAATGAATTAGTCTGAGGAATGGGGAAACATAAGTAATTGCACCACGTAATTAGCAGTGGATGTCGAAGAACAGGTAGTGATTTCCTTAGAACATAAACTACAGTGTTTCGGTAGCCCGGATTGCTACTTGACTGTCAACGTAGAGCGATAGTGTGGGAGGTTCTAGTCGTGATTGGTTCGAAAGTGGGACAATGGTGATCCTCACTTTCAGTCGAGGTCACTGTGCTAGAAAATAGATATTGATTTAATACATCCAACCGCCTTCTAATCGTGCAGACGTAGTCATCAACAATGACCTTTTTGTGTAAAGAACGTCGCGAATGGTCTTCTCAAGCGACATGGATGCTATATAAGTGCTGAAGGTCCTCAACAATGACGCACCGGATAGAGCTGACAGGTGAGTTTTTGGCAGTAGTGTAACCAAGACAACTACCGAGTCGAAGTTTCAAATGTCGAGCAAATCGCAAACGTGTTCAGGATAATGTGGGTGAACAAGAAATGACCACTGTTGTGGTTATTGCTTCCCCCCACATGTCGAAAGGTCGCAGAATGAATCCCAGCATGGCTCAGAATATGTATCGCTGATGACCCCTTGTGAAACTCCAGTGCATTGCTTCCTCTTTGTTGTGGACGGAAGGCTGTTTGAGTGACAGTGATGTAGAAAAAACCCCACAGACCTCCATAAGATTGCAGGTTGTGGGTTTGAGTTCAAATTCAGGATAGGTCGGATTCAAAGACATCGTGAACGACTGCTCAAACCACCGGGTGCGTTGTTGGAACAGAGTGAGACTGTAAATTTTCTCCCCAGTTTTCTGGGTTGTCCGCGGAAACAACAAAATTAATAGTTTCCCGCGAACAAACTAAGTTTTTTGCATCGTCGGAATCCGATGCTGACCAGTGGGATAAGCCGGTCCAGTCGGGACAGCTGAACCAACAAACAGGACAGGAACGAAATTCGGAAGTCACTCGGGATGCTCAATTTGAAACCTATCTTGGAGATTATGTTGTAATAAGCGTTTTCGTGTTGCAGTGAAAAGCCTCAGTTCCTCTTATTTGTTGAACCAGGCTTAATGCTGACCACTAGCAGTGATGTCGCTCCTCGGGCCAACTGAGTAGGATACTAAGATCTGGTGAACTGTGGACGACGGTCTCTTGGTTGTACTTTTTGGAGCAAGATTGTTTGAAAGGACAGAACAGGGTAGAGTCCAAAGTCCCAAAACGGTAATGATGGCTTACTGAGTTGTGAGACTTTTATCAGTTATGAAGGTTCTGAGAGTGTTTTGTGTTTATGTAGCGGGCTGAAGTGCCTAAACTTGTTCATTAAGCATCCGGTATTAGAGTAGTGTTCTGGGATCTTGGCATCCGTCGAAATGCAGTGGTGACCTTCCGAAGAGTCACACTCCTCAGAAGATCCCACTGGATCAGAGGGGACTCAGAAGACGATGCAAATTGGACGTGTATTGTGCCATGAGGCAAAAGCACGGGACTACAACTGGAGACAGCGTGACGAACGGACACTGATAAGCAACCGAGCAGATGTAGTCTGCCAGATCATGGGCACGAGCGACGCAGTGATTGGAC
This sequence comes from Clonorchis sinensis, assembly GCA_003604175.2. Lineage (NCBI taxonomy): Eukaryota > Metazoa > Platyhelminthes > Trematoda > Opisthorchiida > Opisthorchiidae > Clonorchis > Clonorchis sinensis. The sequence continues at coordinate 132,351,645 of CM030370.1, forward strand.
CGAGCTATGCACTTCCTTGCAACACTGGAGATATATTCGGTCTTAGACTCTACTCCACTCTTTTTGAGTAACCATGAGCAAAATGTCGGACGAATGCAAAATGATGTTAGAACTATCTTAGAGGAGTGTTTAGGAAAACCAAGCGGTCCACAATGAGATAACATGCATTTTTTCACTGATGATAGGGTTCTGCTTACTTTCCTGTGGTAGGATACTGCTTGTTTTGTTGACGGGAGCTATTATAAAGACCAATAACGTCTTTATTCTTTTGGGACTCATCGGGCGGACCTAAGTTCCATAAATTAGGCAGCTGACCGATTAATCTATGGAAGTAAGGAAAGGTCAAGCTCAGAAACCTAACTCATCGGTCGCGAAGCATATTCGAGCTGCCAATCACCAGGTTGACGAAAGAACATCGTTTAGAATCGTTTAGAATCCCGTGTCAGTGACACCGGTGATTGTCTCCAGAGAGTCTGTAGGCTTCAGGTGAGTTTTAGCAACGACCTGTCTTACGGATTAGGTTGTGGATGCGGACATTCGGAGCACCTTAAACAAGCTTGATGATATGGGGCATCTAGTGCTTCAGAGCTCTATATTGGTTACTAACAGGTGGTGTACCTGACTTGAAAGTCAACTTAAAGGATTTTGTTATGTTCTACGTGACGGGGAGACCAGGGATAGGGGAGGGCTTCTCCAGTCTATTTGCAACGGGTATAGTTTCAGCCTCTTTTCAGCCCATGACTTTGATGGAGTACATGCTCAAGTTTGGTACGAAGTGAAACTTGCCATGCATGGATATGAGAATGCATTAGTACTGCCGTCACTGATTAACGACCTACCAAACTTCGTCAATGGGGGAATAAAAAACAACGCCTACCTTCGCTACCGTACCTGGACGAATAACTACGTTCTAAATGTTTTCTATCACCAAACAAAATATGAGTCCTGCTTAAACTGAGTAGCATCATCCGCAGGTTACTGTGCGTCGGTATACACTTTAAAAAAGACCGATGATCAACAATAGCACCTTGTATGCTTTCTAAACAAGACGCCTGACGACTGAAGAGGACGTGTTCCACAGCCTAGAATTGTTGAACCTTCATACTTTGCATGGACCTAGCAGCATCTAATACTCAGGAAACATCCATTTTCAAAGCTGTTCACAACCTCGGCTATAGGGAGCTGAGTTCCCATGAAGGGTTGCAAATTTTAGTCAATTTTTCATATCTATCATTGGGCACATTCCAGGAAACTAACGAGTGGTTGGCTTAACAGGTGTTAGGAAATCATGCAGCAAATCACATCTAGTCTAATCATCTTCATTTGGCAACGATCCGCTTGTTTTATCCCTATTAATACAGATTGTGCTTGAAAAGCAGAGTACGAAACCGATGCCAAGGACCCTGAAGACGAGGTAGATAGAATCTTCGTTGATTTCAGTAAGGATTTTGATAAGGTTGTCCACAAGGGGTCGTTAACGAAACTAAGTGTACAGGGGATTCGAGGAGACACCTTAAGTTGGATCTCATATTTTTTGGTTGATCGCTAGTTCTCATACAGAGTTAAGGAAGACATGTCAGCACATCGAGTTGTTTGCAGCGACTTTTCCCGAAGACCCATTCTCTTTCGGTTCAGTCCTGTTTCTGATCTACAATAACGATCTGCTTACAACCATTCAGCCTCCTCTTCTGTTACAGTCTTACTCTACCATGTCGCGGAAGTTTGCAGTGTGAAGACCCGAACCAACTTCAGAAGACCTAGACTATCCCACGGGGGGTCCTAAAGTGAAGCCCCCTATGCGTCTTCGTGTATCCGCATATCGACAGCAAGGCTGGCTTTGGAGTCATCTATTCTGATGGGACACTACTGAGATTTTCATGGTTCGGAAGAGAATTTGACGTTATGGTGATAAGTATCATCAGGACGGCAACCCACAGATGCAGATGGTGCACCGTCTGAGGGCATACTTGTCTGCGTACGTTCACGAGTCAGCAACCTCACCTCATCAGATTCCAAAGTTCTCCATACCACACACGTGCGTCCGCATCTGCAGCGTGATGGAGGCAACTTGGCCACCCTCCGAATCATACGTATAACTTCGGACACGGATTGTTAGTCGAATTTGGGTGTGCAGTGAACAGCGACGAAGAAGACACCATTCCACTCAACGGAAGCAGAACGCATGTAAGCTTTCCAGAACTCTCATGCCATACGGAAACTCGCTACCTACTGCCGTGGTGGAAGAGTTTGAGAACAATATTTTCCAATGCAAACTGGATGAACACCTCAGAGCCCTAGGGTGCTGGTCTCAGTATCGGTAAACATAGGCGGATGAGGAGTTATGCCTCAAAGTGCCAGTTGCCCCTCATCAAATGAATAGCGAGCGCCGAATCACATGACCTGAGTCAAACAAGAACGTCCTAAGGTGGTCACCAAGAATAGGTGCGAACTTAGAGGAAATGCCGTAGAGGAATTTAACATTACTGTATGTCTGGATTGCTAAGTCGTTGACGTTGGATATAGTGGTTAAAAAAGTAAGAGCTGACGAAGAAATGAAAGAGGCACTAGGCAAATTTTTGGACCTTCGAAACCGTCAACCCAACCGATTTCAGTCACCCTTTCAGAACCACGTGGAATTTCGAAAACCCATGAGGGTGAACTGGTCTGACTCAGCATATTCTGAAACGATGCGTCTGTAGTACTTGTCTTATCAGTCATGTAACTGTTCTAGCTTGCATATCTAATGTGAATGTCTGGCACGAGATGTATTCCATATCGCTCATAACAACAGTGATGACGTCTGTCAATCTATGCGAAAACGAGCACGTCCGAAATTCAGTAACGATTCGACAAAACAAACACTTTTCTACGATCATTCATTGGAATGCATAGGGTCTCGTGATTCAAGGTTTACTTTTTGGGTGCCGATTGAGAACGGAATCACAGGGTTGAAATGTAAACGTTATTCTACCAAGTAGTCCATGCACAGAAATTGAAGGTCGAAAGAGAACAGCGGTCCAAATTCCTGGCCACCTGTGATGTCGTAATTAAGTACTGAGTCACGTACCCCACGGCCTCCGAGCAGACAAGAAGCACCTAACAGACTAGAACGAAACATTAGTATAATGAATAAAGTAAATTATTTTAGACATTTTGTTCGCGTATTTAGCACTTCAAAGCAGTTAACACGGGAACAATGAGTAACATTCTTTTAAATAATAAGCCAACCGCCTTTTCATTGTAAGACATAATTGGGGCTAGTGGATGATAGGTAAACTGGAAAAAGGTTGGGATAATAACTTCATTAGGTAAAATCGGCATTTTTGACCGTCATTAGAGATCAGTACGATATATGCCGGATATTTCACACATTCCAGTTGTATGAACGCCAGCAAACCGGATGCAACTTGAAGTTTACACCAATGACTAAATCATTAGTTTAATGGAGCTTCAGAACTCCCCAGTATATTGGGAACAAAACAAATAAAACAAAATAAAACAAATGACGCAATACGAGATTCATTTAACGAAGGGTGGATGTACTGAACAGAAGTTGTTGAAAATAGGGCGAAAAACACACTTATCTTTCAAAGTTTCTCAAGAATGAATTGTCCTTTTTATGAAGAGCCTGTTTTTGTTACATTTGAAATTCCTTGACCTTCATTCCTTACACATAATCAAACCGTGGCTGAAGGAAAGATCTGAAGTAGAAACTGCCACCAGTTGTGTATCCTTGTGTTGGTGTTCAACACGGTGCGTTGGTAGAATACGCAACTCGTAGATATTGCGTATCTAGCACAAACCTCACTGCTTTGCTCACGCAGTTGATGAAGATGGGGTATCATTTAACCGTCGCATATCGATCAACTAATTTGTGAGAGTGCAGTGGTTATCTGTGACTGTGTCATTTGCATCCAGATTACGCATTCCAGGCGTCTGTATTCAGAAGAACCTAGTTCGAACACCGAGCTTGCAGATCCTGTACTATTTATCATATATATTGCGATGCACGATTCAGATACTCAAACAACGAAAATGCGCCTTGCCCACCGTACTACACCTTTTAATTTTACCGAGAGTTCACGCGTTCTAATCTGCAAGTTACATTGCTTTTTAAAGGCACTGCACCGAAATGCAAAAACTTTATGCCCTAGGGAAATAATGTAAATACGTGGTAGCAGTTGTGACTCATCATCAGGTTCCAAAAAGTACCATGGTTTGGTGGTTTTGGTAGATCCGTGGCTGCTGCACTATTCTGCACACCCAAACCCAAAGACTTAGTATCAAGCCCAATCCTGAATGGACCAGTGGCCGTTCGTACAAGTCGGTGAAGGAAGTCGCTCAAACGTATTGCTTCAAATTTGCTGTAGCTGTAACAGTTTATTGTATTTCTGCAAAACCCAGCGTCCTGAAACAAAGCCGATGACTCAGACACGCTGATTAGTAACCACACTTGACAAGTCTCCTGTCATTCATCATCCTTCCTGTTAATGAAAGTAAGCAGTTGTCACACCTCCAACGCAGGCTGAGTAGCCGACACAACTTTTCTGAACCTTATTGAACTCAGAAGACGATGAACTCTCTTTGGGCCAGTCAGTCCGGTCCGCATGCTTTTGTCCCGGTTTACGCATCCATACATTTTTCACTCCCGTTGGCCGAAAATACTACCTATAAGGCTATTGAAAACATTTCGATAACTCACGGCCGGCTTCGCTCATCTGCTTCGGCTCATGAAATAGGTGGAATCCATGAGTTTCCATGAATTTGATGCTATACTTTGACCCAAACATACAAAGTTACCGAACCACGCTCATTCGTAAACTAATTTTTTCGTAGTGGGAGACTCAAGTAAATCCAACTGAATCTCTCGTCTACGATGTTCTCCTTCGGTTAAATGTGCTGCACAAGACCGCCTCATGTATCATTTGGTACGATATTCGGGATATCGCAATATGTTTTACAAATAGACCACCACTCATAAGGTTGCCAAAACCTCTCCCGATGTAAGCAACTCTGTGTTGGAATGGATGTATTCCCTGGATCGCTTACAAGTTGGATTCAAGTAGACCATACGGTTGACAAGAAGTGGGGGTTGCACCTACATGGTGAGCGCGAAAAAGGCGGAAATTGTCGTGAGCTGTCAAAAGGTTTCGAGTAACCTCACGAATAGTTCCGTCAGTAAAATATACCACGATAGGTCGAATATCGTACTAAATGAAATATGAGGCGATCTTCTGAGGTATATTCCGTTGAAGAAAATGCCATAAACGTGAGATTCAAATGGATTTAGTTACGTCTGTTGTTAAGACCGAATTAGTGTGCAAGCAAGTACACTTACTACCCCATCAGTCTGCGTACGCTGTGACACACTTCATTCACGTGTTCCAAAGATGAACTAAGCTTACACACCTGTGCCAGGATGCACCGCACGTAACTAAAATGGCTCCACAGATATGACTAAATCGGAACTTATATGATGTGTCACTCGTGTTTGGTTTAGTTATATTCATCAGTCACCAACATTATCATGAGATGTTCCTAGCACTCATTGTTGTTATTCACTTCGTGTACTTGCTACGGGTCCAGGATATTTATGTGGTTCGGGTGAACGTCACGTGTATCTATGGTTTTAGCAGGTTTTATTCCGGAAGCTGTCTGTAGGTAAAGGCAAGAATAAATTGATTTTTGGCATACAACCCCAACTGAATTTGATCTGGTCCGTCTATAAAATAAATACAGCTAAATATAGGTATTAGAGGCATGGAAAACAGGTGACATTTAATATTTACTTACTCCAGCCAGATATGTCATTTTCCGCCGATATCACGTTTAAATGGAACTCTGTAACACATGTTTCTGTGACATTTTATTTGTATCCTGTGAAAACAACGAACGTGGTGTATTTCATTCTAGTTAATGCTGGATGACGAAAGCAAACCCTTATGTGACCACCGGATGGCATCAGATTGAGTTCGGTTGTTGACGGTCCCCCGTGGTTTATTGTCAGAGTAGCCCGGTGTGTACACAATCTGAATTATTTGTCTACAGTATTTACTTACGACAAGTAAGATTGGTAAGTTGAAGCTCCAGAACTTGAGAACTCATTGAGCCATAAAGAGGAGTGTTTCGTCCTCATGTTTTCCTGCCCCTCATCTAGATTAGCAAGATATATCTGACTCAGGAGGAGGGGGGGGTTAATGACTACCCCATGAGAATTCAAACAGCTTCCCTTAAAAAAATATTATGTACTTGGGCACACACTATACTGAAGAGCACGTAAAATTCATTCATTACAGGTCTTAGGAATAACTTGGCCTAGTAACCACCCGATAGCACACAGCGGCTGAGCTATTTTGTTCCTTACTGCAGCTGCAGGGTGTAGGAGGCAATCGATTAGTGTAAATCGTTCCGACATGAGAGTGGACATGTGCAAGCGCCAAACGCAAACCTTGAAATGATCTATTTAAAGACAAGACATAAACTCTGGTAGCTTGAACCGCGTCTGGCTGGCACTTGAGACTACAGAGCGTATTGCAGTGTGCAGTTTAAGCTGTCTGGATTTCTGCTGTCATTTGAGCCTTTCCGTGGAGACCATGTTTAACAGTCCAGTTTCACTCAAGAAAATTCGTCGCTATCTGGATACAGAATACAATTATGAGGGTGAGCCAAAAACTAGGCCGAGATTTGTAGACCGAGCAGTCTTTATGGCACATTCAACTTGCATTGAAACGGAACAAATATCCCGAAGGAGGTAAACAGATACACTGGGTTATAGAAAGCAGAAGATAGTTTGCTTTGGCGACAACTATCAGCTAAATCTCTCTGCTGTTGCCGGAGCGGTAATCTCAGCGGTTTAGATACGTTTATTCCATCAAAGTGTGTGAATAAGCAATTCACCACTGCATCTATCGGGAAAGTAAACAAAGAACTGAAAATTCCCACACGAATAAGGCCGGTTGACATAGAAATGTCTTCCTTCATTTTATAACACCAAACTTTCTGTCCCACCTGCCATCTCCTCAGTCGCGTCCCAGCACACTCAGATCTTGTCAAAAGATGGAGGACCGCCAGACTTACCTCCGAACCAGAGTTCCTCTTCGTAAGGCTCCATAAAATGCCATCCCATTTCATGCTCTTCCGTCTTGCTTGAGTTGCCAGTGGGGGTGGTGCTTTTTATCATGTAACTATCGCTGGGGGCTTAAAGGATTTGTATCTTTTTTTCTTACAAACCTAAGACGTCAGTCATGAACGCGGTTACTTACGCAATGCATCAAGTCTTGATAGCTCTGCACGTTTGAAGCAAATGTGTTCTGATTGTCAATGCTTTCGAATCACCTAACCGAGTGTTGCTCTTTTGGAGGCCTCAGTGGATTGACAGGTATGAGCTTATACCGTCACTTCTACACAACTGTTTCACTGAATATATGTAGTATGTACAGAATGGTGGCATAGGATCATCCAAGACCGTAAGTGAGTGCTGTGTAGATCAGGGGGCCGTTCCGCCACCTTTTCTTTCTGACATTTTGACTATTCAACTCCTGTAATAAAATGTGTCTACAGGAGTATCGTTGACAGGATCTGCTCTTTAGCCACCTATTCTAAGCTGTTCCGGTAGGGTATCAATGCTGCCTGACCTCCATACACTTCCCTGAATTTGATTTAATGCAACATCTGGATAGCCTTCAACCACTGATCTCCTCAGTACTCAACAAAGACTGGCTCCTAGCACAAGTAAAGTGCACTAAATATACCGAGATCAAGTTCTCCTATGGTCTATCCTGGCATAGAAGACGTATTTCTGAATGTCCGGTGCCCGAGTTTTTCCTATCGAAAGATGGTATTCCCTACACAGTTCCTTTTTTGCAATCACATCTTTCATCCTCTACACTGCCTTACCTCCAACGCTGCTAGGCGACTGTTTTTGCGGACTACTGAAATTTGGCTTGATTTTTGTCAGAAGCTTTAATAAAATGTTATCCCATATTGTCTTAGTTCCTCTTGAGCAATGATTGTCTAGGTGAGCGTCAGACCAACGCATCCACCACACAAAGTCGATACCGATTCGTGATCGTGTTTGTCTCAATGCCCCCCAAAGCCTGCTGTATTGCAACACACCTAGGATCCAGAACCTATCTGAAGAGCCCAAAAACAGAATGAAACCATTAGTAGACTGTCAATAGGTCTTCATCACTACTATGAATGTCTGTCCTGCTAAATGGATATGCCGATCAACCGGATTTCTGCGCATAGCTGGAGAGTCACAGACAGGTTGTGCAGGACCCAATTTAGTGACATGTAGATATAGACTTGAGGGGACAAGAACAGCATTCAGAAACCTGTTTCGGGTCATTAGTGGGCCTGAATATGATAGTCTCATCATTCCTATAGTTATACCAATCTCTGATGCTTGTTTCAGTTGAAATCCAGACGTTTGCAACATTGTTTATGCTGTGTTAGACGACGCTTCATTTGACTCACGCTTAGCATTTCGGTAAGGAAATTATAGTCTTCTTGCACGACATTTATTGCCAGCGTGATCACCAGCAGCCAGCCACATGGAAAGAAGATTCAGTCCCCGGCATGTATGTGGTTAGGAGGCTATCCAACCATAGGCATCGTCCATGACTTTCACAGATTAACTTTATGACAATTAAATAATATATATAATATAAAACGTTTATCTGAATAAGTAAATATAAATAAATATAACCATAAGGCTATCAAATCCCAGCGTGGAGTAGAAGGGATTTAGAATCGTGCGATATTGCGCCTTACAGTTTTAAGACAACATCCATGAGGACAAGAATTTATCGACCCGGGACTGGATGGTCCTAGTTATCACCAAGAGGACGTCCAGAACAGCTTATTGTCAGTGCATCTAGGAGCTTCCACTGTAATCTTATTTTTCGCTGTAGGGTGACCGATTGATTTGCAATAATGACTCAGTTACTAGAAAATTGTCTTATTTGTGATCCGAAATCGGGGTTTGTTTATCTATAAGCAAGAGCCAAAGAATCATTATTCAAACTATGTGATTCTGGTAGCATTACAAGGTAGCTGCCAGCTACCACTCAGTGGTTCATCCAAGCAAACCAGGAGAGACTGCATTGTTTTTGTGCCTTAATTCTTTCAAGATAGCGTGGATAAACTTCGCCTTTGTCAATAACGTAAAGCTGAAGAATGAACTGAATGGTGCAGGTGCTGGGTTCCATAAACACAACGGCCGTCCTACCTAGCATCCGATAAAAATCTCCTCAGAGTGATGAGCCGTGGTGAGCCCTTAGTTCCTAATAATGGGCAAGTCTTAGTCTTTAAGGAACCTATCCGTATCTCAGTTTGGCTATACATTTTTTTCGTTTTGTACACCCCTTCCAATCTGGATAACTCCTACTCACAAGCTCTAATTTTTTGCATGGTCAAATTTTTCGTTTGGGACTGTCTGGGGTTAAGAAGCTCATCAATGATATTTAGGATGCCTTAGTGAAATCGCTTATGGCTGACAAAACGGGAAAAAGCACGGATGAGGTCTACTGCCAGTATCCAGAATCGGATTCAGCGACCTTCCTACATCGTCTGCGTTTTGTTGTCTTAATGACCTTACTGAGGAGGAATCTGAAACAACCAGAATGGTTACAGCTTACGAAGACCGTATCCAAATACTGCGTTTGGTTAGATGCTTTGGCACAGCGAATCATACGCTAAACAATGAACTAGACTTTATGTCCGGAAAATCACTTAAGAATGACATTGTCCCCTATGTAAATAGGTAAGAGACAGACTTACCCCTAAGAAAATTACCACAATACCGGGTCGGTTGCAGATTTACTATCCTCAAACTTACCGAGGCACTTTACAAAGTTATTGAAAAATACAGCAGCCAATAAAGGTTTTTGGTTTAGTCCACTCATTTGACATTTGACCAAAAGAAGCCCCATGTATGTAGTATTCACTTATAGCTGTATACACTCGTTTATCTAGCTTGCACTTGGTTGGCCGGGCCATTCGACCATTGCACTATGGACTCCACTTCATGACAGGTACGCGAAGCATCTTTTGAAGAAGAACATTCTAGACACGATTGTCTCAAGTTTTGCTAATTCAGCCGGATCGACGGGATTTCCCAACCAACTACGTAAAGTCAGTAAGCAATGGCTCTTATGAAACGAACTCAACAGTACTGACAACTGTGAACCCACAAAACCCGCCCCTGGAATGCATAAGTAGTTGACGACGATTCATTAGACGTCTACACCCTGGAGTGGTTCATTCTCAAAACCCGCAGCTAAAGAAGTCCCAAATGTTCGGTAAATTAGAGATCTGGTGCGAGTAGGTGATATCCCAGGCCTTGGTAAAAATGTCACATCGAATGAGAGGCCAGGACAGTGCAAGTTAACACCAAATTTCATAAGCACTGTTCTCGTAGTTAGTCGCATTTATGTGCTGAAATAGCACTTTGTTAACTCAGCTGTACCTGTCGTGGTGACCAACGGCTTCATACTGACACATCAACCCTTCCGGTAAGTAAGGCACTAGATCCTTCTAATTCAACTTAAAATAAGCCAAGCCGTGCTGACGAATTATGGTACATTTTCGGCTTTTCAAAACGTACACAAGTGAGTTTAATTTGAGATCCTCTGTTGGATTGTTTCGGTCCGTTTCCCGCTAATCTGAGTCGTAACAAGCCCAAACGTTACAGAGCTTATTCTGTTGTATGCCAAACGGTCGAATCACCTCGCACTTCGTCAGTATAATCATTCCTCATGTCGCCTGTTCAATCCTACATCTTTATGGAGCCTAAAAGGTGATGTGCAAAGGTAACGGTAAGGACAAATTTTAGGAAACTTATTTTTAGTTCTTTCTCAATATAACCAGAATAGTCTAATAGGGAGTAACGTATTTAACCTCCGTATAACCTTCAGTGTATAAGTAAGTGTACCTCGTAGAAGAAAGCGCGCTTCAGCTAACTGATAAAGATGTGCGTCGTCAAGATACTGGGGACTGAATAGGTCACTTATGAGCGTCCCTTTGGTCACCGTTCGAAATAACCCTACCTACTAAGATCCAGGAATCTGTTGCTGCTACAATCCACTCCAATTCACTACTAATAAGCACGTCATAGCAGTAAACGATGACAGGCTTGGTGTATTGACTTTGATATTGTAGAACAACCAGAGTCGAATGCATACGCCAGTGACTGCTGAGTGTCGAAATCCGATTAGGTGAATTCGGGTGAAATATTCTTGCTACCAAATAGGTCCTAGAAAGCATCAGTCGCCGCGAAGCACTGTCGAACTGTAGGATTACTGAGTTGGCACGTAGCCGGCCATGTCCAGAGCCGGAACTGCACTCGCTCCAGCCATATTCGTTGATGTTACAAATGGATGTTAAGGTTAGGAATGTTGTAGATAACGATACCATAATTCGTCTGTGTATACACTCCCGACCTAAAGCTGCTACCTTGACGTGGTGGTCGGGCTTGAGTGCTGCAATGATCCCGCGGGCTACACTGGCTGGAACGTCGTTCCACAAGGTGCAACCATGCCAGGAAGGCCAAAGGGGAGCAGTCAGACAAAGAGCAGCGAGACCCCGTACTACGAGTAATCGTGCTACGAGGCGGTCTGGGGGTAAAGTCGTACTGTCCTCTGCGACAGGAGTGTGAAGGCAGTAAGGTGTTTCCCCCAGGTGACCAGCATGTCCATATTTATGGAAGCAGCGATGCTGCCTTCTCCCGAGGAAGGACGGGTTAGAAAAGGTCGGCCCTAAAAACCGCACACTCCGATCGCCCAACGGTTGACCGTGACCGCCGGCGCATTATCCACTACGGTCGAAATACTTTTAAAACCAAAGAGTCCGGTGCTGCTCAAAAGGCACCTGCTGTGCGCAGCCGCATCAGGAATGAGACAGTAATGCCTTATTCCCTGCGCCCTCGGGTTAGGCCAACCCCCTGCAGCCGAGCAGGTCAGACTATTGAGTCATCGGCTCCGGGCAGGGTCCCCAAAGAAAACCCTACTGTCCACTGCCTCGTGGGTCAGACTTTTAAGTCAGAGGCTAGGGGCAGGGTCCCTGAACAAAACCCTAGATCCCCCCACTGCCTTGTGGGTCAGACTTTTGAGTCAAAGGCTCAAGGTGGGGTACCTCAACCAAACCCCCTTCTTCGGCCTGGGCAACCGGGAAGTATCATTTGCCCGCGCAGTTCTGTGTCCACCGATGTCCCTCCCCAACCCCTTCCCACCACACAAGCAAATGTCACTGGGTCACTTGACTGTCAGTTATCTGACCGAAAGGCCCTATGCCCCTTGCTGCCTATTAACAGTAAACAAAATAACACCCTTCTAAATCCACGAGATCCTTTCTATATAGGAGCTTTTAACGTCCGTACTCTATGTCAAATTGGCAAACAGGCAGAGCTTGCTGAAACTTTATACTCCCTTAAAATTGATGTATGCTGTGTCTCCGAAACACGCATACAAGACCCAAGCGTGGTTATGCATCTCAGAACGCCAAGGATGAACTCAGCTCTTTCACATTTCTCCCTCCGTGTGTCCGGTGACCCAGAAGCGATGACTCGTGGACTATATGGCGTGGGAGTTGCACTCAGCCCCAGAGCTGAACGCGCTTTGCTTGATTGGATCCCAGTGAACAGTCGGCTTTGCGCCGTCCGGTTATCCAGTTCAATCAAGCTCAATGCCTCTCGGCATAAAAAGCGCTGCCTGTTTGTAGTGTCGGCTTATGCCCCAACGGACTGCAGTTCTGATGTTGAGAAGGATACCTTTTATCGAGAACTATCCGGGCTCATTCGTCAGGCAAAAAGCACTGATATTGTGATCCTTGCAGGCGATCTGAATGCTCAAGTGGGTCGTCTGAGCTCCTTGGAATCACATTTGGGCGGTCGATTTGGAGTCGATGCTCGCCGCACAGACAACGGAGATCGACTCCTTCAGTTGTGTGCTGACCATGAACTGTTTCTGGCAAGTACGAACTTTCAACATAAGCGTTCGCATCGCGTGACCTGGCGGCCACCAACTGCAAATCAACCGTGGACCCAGTTGGACCACGTGGCCATCAGCTACCGGTGGAGAGCCACAATTCAAGACTGCCGTTCCTTTTGGGGCACTCCACTTGATTCCGATCACGCCATGGTGCGTGCACGCCTGACAGTTCGCTTCCCTTCAGGCCCTCGCAAACTAGAAAGAAGCATGCCAATCCAGTATCTTCGAAGATCGACCATAGCTCAACAGTACCGATCTGAGCTAGCCCAACAACTCTCTACATGCACTGGCAGTGCGAGTGTAGATGAAGCATGGCAAAATGTGAAAGAAGCCATGTTAGCGGCGTTCAGTGCTGTCTGTCCAACCTCCCCGATTCGACCACAAAACCACTGGATATCGGCGAGGTCGCTATCCATGATTGATGCCCGGAAATCCATACCAGCAGGCAACGCGTACGACGGCGCACGCAAATCCCTTAAACGCCAAATAGTGAAGAGCCTAAGGAAAGACCGAGAGCTCTGGTGGAAGTCGAAAGCTCGAGAGATGGAGAAGGCTTTTGCTACGGGAAACAGCCGTGCCCTATATCAACTGATACGATCGACTGGTCCCAGGAAAACAATGGTCAGCGAAACGATAAGTGAAAAAGACGGCTCATTAATTCACTCCCAAAAACGTCGACTGGAAAGATGGGCCGAACACTTCGAAGAGCAGTTCAGCTGGCCTCCTGCAACACAGCCTGTGGAGATAATGCATACGGGCCAGTGGAATGTAAACCTTGATCGTCCTTCGGAAGAAGAAATAAAGTACGAACTATCCGTACTAAAACGTGAGAAGGCACCAGGACCGGACGGTCTCTATCCAGCCCTCTTCAAAGAAGGCGGAGAATCCCTGGTGACCCATCTGACAAAGCTTGCTGGTGCTATATGGAACGAAGAGAAGGTGCCTGCAGAATGGGGCATGTCGACAGTTATCCCTATTTTCAAAAAGGGTACGCGGACGCTGTGCGAAAACCACCGTGGCATCAGCCTGTTAGCTGTGGCATCGAAGGTACTCTCTGGTCTTATCCTTCGAAGGTTAACTGAACACAGGGAGAGACAAATCCGTGAAAACCAAGCTGGGTTCCGTCCTGCAAGAGGATGCATCGATCATATCTTCACCCTCCGACAGATTCTTGAACAGCGACACTGCTTCCAGCAACCAACAATGGTTGTGTTTCTCGATCTGAAGGCTGCCTTTGACTCTGTAGACCGCCAGGCACTATGGCAGTGTCTGTGGAGCAAAGGTGTCCCCCTTAAATTCTTGACCCTTCTTAAGGCGCTGTACGCCAACTCCCGCGGCCGTGTGAAGGTCTACGGGAAGCTCTCTTCTGAGTTCACCACATCAAGTGGTGTCAGACAGGGCTGTCCTCTTTCACCTTTCCTCTTCAATTTCGTCATTGATACGATCATGGAAGACTCATTATCAGCCTCTACTGCCTGTGGGGTCGAAGTGCTCCCGGGGCGTCCGCTCACAGATATCGAGTATGCAGACGACATAGCTCTTCTTGGATCTGACGCCGTGGTAATGCAAAGAATATTAAATAATCTAACTAATTCCGCCTCACGGTTCGGCATGCGCTTCACACCTGCAAAGTGTAAAGTGCTAGTGCAAGACTGGGTGGGCCCGAACCCTAGCCTAGTGCTTGCGGGTGAACCGATTGAGGTAGTAGACAAATTTGTCTACCTGGGCAGCTGTATTAGTCCCGGTGGTCTCGCGAAAGATGATATTTCCATCCGAATTGGGAAGGCCCGAGCAGCTTTTGTGAACCTGCGTCACCTGTGGCGTAGGCGTGACATCAGCTTATCCGTCAAGGGTCGAGTTTATAATGCTGCGGTGCGCTCCGTATTACTATACGGATCAGAAACCTGGCCGCTGCGCGCCGAGGACGTCAAACGACTTTCAGTGTTTGACCACCGATGTCTCCGGAGCATTGCCCGAATCTGGTGGGAACACCGGATCAGCAATGCTGAAGTACGTCGAATGGTATTCGGGAGAAATAACTCACCCTCGATAGATGAACTGATCACACTGCATAGGTTGCGCTGGCTTGGCCACGTGCTGCGCATGCCAGTCGACCGACTTCCTCGAAGGGTTCTTTTCGCACAACCACGTGAAGGGTGGAAACGAGCCAGAGGCGGTCAAACAATGACTTGGCAGCGAAGTATAAAAGCCATTACCAGCAAACTCAGCTGCGCTGGTCACTGCCGTCTTCCTGGATGGGGACCCCGAGACGGGCCACATCAATGGTTAGAGACATTGTCAGACATGGCCCAGTCGCGCCCTCAGTGGCGCTCATGCATCCAAGCTATTGCCTTCAATGCATAGCCCCCTTCCCAATTCCCCGACTTAACAGCCCATTGACAGTGGTGCATTTACGCAGCTCGCGCCTCCAATGCGCAGCTACCTACCTCACCTCCCCAAATCATCGGCGGACGAAACTGTGGCAGCTACAACCACTGTACGACAAGTACACGGCTTCATACAGCTGAAGATGATGATGATGACTATGTATACACTCCTTTGGGGTAACCGAGCATTGAGCTGCTTTCGTTAGAAGTTTGGTTGAATCTGAATGGTGCGTACTGTGCTTGTTGAGTTTGTTGAAAATCGGATGGCGTAGCTCCATCGTCACCAGCTATTTTTCATAGTCACACAGCCCTGTGCATCGTTCCGATAATCGGTTTCGATATTCTTGACGAATATTTTGTCCGTCTTGTCTCACGTGCACATGTTTCACCGGCTAGACATCACCTCAACCATAGCATGCGTTTGATAGGCGCCATCACTCGACTGTTTGTAATCGACCTGTACTTTGGAGTAATAAGTAGGTCACAAGAATGTCTGAATAGTTATCGATACAACCGATAGGTGATTCGTGTGGCCTTCGTATCCTGAACGTCGCAGGCACAGGAACATCGGGTAAACAGTATCATGATGGTATAATTTGGTTTCAAGTAGAACATAAGGTTGACGGAAACTCGGGGACTGCGCCTACCTGATGAGCCCGAAGAAACCGGTCGTGGACTATCGAAGAATTTTCAGCAACCTGCTGAGTAGTGTATTACGTCTATACATGATGACGGTATATCCATTTTGACTGTTTGGTTAAGGATTGTGAACAAACAGCCAAACTCGGACAAAAGAACTTCGAAGAACGAGTGAAAAACCTGGCAAATTCACACATCGACAATTCAAGCCAGTGCGGCTATATGCAACCAGATAGATTGGGAAAAACCCACACACTGCAACTAAGTTCTGTGCAACCCTCACCGATCTGAGTGAAAATTTAGTGTCTAACAGTTGATGAAGAGGCCACTTTATTTAACGCCGAATGACATAATGTCAGCTACTTACAAGACTTCTGTAAGCTGTCCAATAGCCCACTGCCAACTTCGTTTTTCCTGGGCTCATCAGGTAAACACAGTTCTCTAGTATCCATATATCTCGTTTTCTGATTAAAGGACAAATTGCGGCATATTTCACTAGCTCACAAACTGGGTTGGCGTTAACAGGGACCTCAGCCGAATACGGATTGAGTTTCTCGTTTATGACATTCTTTGTAACATTCAGTACACATTAAGTTGAAGAATAGCATAAGTGAAAGATCCTGCTGTGATTCAGATGAGCCTCCCTAATTAACAAATAAGTGTATTTCACCACTTGAAGTACTATCCAGGTGTAATATTTGCTTCCCCAGCTATTGATAAAACTGACAGATACTGACAGATGCACCGTTGATGACTGACATATCCAGAGCGTTGGGACATAGACGTATCACGTAAGGCAGTTTCTAGGCCACAAAGTTGCCAACCCGGTACGTGGTAAAATCACAGAACCTTACCATGCCTCTCAGTAATATAGCTATCCCTGTGAATAGTATGACGTCCAAGTGTGGATGAGGAATCTGTTGACCTTCCGTCATCAAATCCGTTACTGGTTTACCGTTTTATCGCTAGATCATTGTACGTGGAAGCCGCGCCTGAACAGCTGAGGCATTGTGCATTGCATCACCCGTTTCGATCACTAAGTGAGCTAACAGCGATTCGTTAGTTGACCTAAATGTGCGTTCATTTAGGTTCAGAGGGAAATGACTACCGTGATATAATGCTTTGTGACGACTGACGGTTCACAAAGCATGTGAGCAAATGGCCTCCTAGGGTCATTCTCTTCATCGTGAACTTCTGAAAGCCTCCCATTTGGATGCCGTTTCGCCGTACGCAACCTCGCACACCTTTCGGTAATCGAACAAGCAAACTGGATGTGCTCGGTCGCATTATTGTGTGGTGGTAAGAGGACCATGTTAAGCAAACATTCACGACCACATGATGTTACCAGGGGAGTGTGGGAAGCGGGTATAAGAACTAGGTGAGGATACTCCCCCCATGTTGTGGCGAATGTTGTTGGGTCAGTACGAGCCGATCGTACGGAGTGCCATGAACCGTCAGAAACCGGATCGTTTATCGAACGGCAAAAGCCGATTTCGAAGCATCATCAAGGTATTGCGATATGTCTTAACAATTATTTGTGATCTAGAACCTACGAGTGGCAGTTTCGTCTAGCCAGAGGACTTCCCACCAGAAACATTTTCAAGTCTCAGGAAATTTCACCATTCAGTTCGCTTTGAATACGGTGTTTCTTGTGTAAGAACATCGACCCAACTTTTCCTAGAGAAGTTATTGTAGAAAGATTATTAGAAAGATTATTAAACGAATTTCAAGGAAAGACAGATGTTAAAAGTAGTAATCTGCTGCTTATCGAGAGGCACCCGAAACCCATGGGATACTAGTTATGTGTATTTTTCCCTATCTAATCTCGACGCCCTTCATTGTGGCACCCAGCAGATGTATCTATAAGATTACTGTTCATATTGGTGTGGAACAAACCATTCGCTTCAGAAGGGCTTGGTACTATAGTAACCATTCGCTTCACTTTGGCTCACTGAAGACCACTCTTCATCTATTCGCCAGTGAAACAAAAAACTAGAAGCGGAGTGAATCAAGTTCGGTTAGTGGGCCCTATTTTCTTGGAAAGACAGATGTTAAAAGTAGTAATCTGCTGCTTATCGAGAGGCACCCGAAACCCATGGGATACTAGTTATGTGTATTTTTCCCTATCTAATCTCGACGCCCTTCATTGTGGCACCCAGCAGATGTATCTATAAGATTACTGTTCATATTGGTGTGGAACAAACCATTCGCTTCAGAAGGGCTTGGTACTATAGTAACCATTCGCTTCACTTTGGCTCACTGAAGACCACTCTTCATCTATTCGCCAGTGAAACAAAAAACTAGAAGCGGAGTGAATCAAGTTCGGTTAGTGGGCCCTATTTTCTTGGTGTAGATAGATAGATAGATACCAGATAACGAGCAGAGCGACACGCATGAACGTTAATAGGTAAACAGGAGTTCGAGTGTCCTACACTGAAATTCTCCTTGATCCGTAGCATCTGTCGATTCTAACTGTCAGCAGCTAACAAGCAGTTAATCTAAAACTTTTTCGGGGTCAAACTTGACTTGAAAATGTTTGCACTCACGGATATGGTTGTTGGATTTTCTTTCAACGAACCTCATCTAGGTGAAGACCTGGCAAAACTCACTGTTAAGTTGTTAACACAGTCCGCTCCTAGAAAAGTATCAGAAAAAATTTAGGGTTAAGAGAAATCGACCACTGTGAACAGATTTGCTCTGTTGTACGAACCCACACAACAACCTGTATTTCTTAAGGAGCCCCCCTGCTCTTAATGCAGAGTTGCCTACCGGTTGTTACTTCACATTCGTATGAATTTGAAGGCGAAACGTCTGCAGTCTACGATTTTAGTATTGTATTTCTAGTGGAATAAAAACACTGTCCCGCTGCGCGATAAGTAAAACGGAAGGTTCCAATTTTGCAGTTATCTCGTTTGCAAGTGATTTTCCTTAGAGCACGCAGGTTACTGAATACTTTGTACCTTACGGTGTTTTACAAAATTCACTTGAACTTTCGTCCACACTACAAGCACCGGGAAAGATTTGGAGTGTTTGTAATAGGATAACTGGAGTTGGTTGTGCCGTGACTCAGTATTTTAGACTTCGTTGTTGTACAGCAGAACAAAAGAATTCTGACCACAGTATATCAGTACAGTACATCAATATCTGCCATAACTGTACCTTCGCCGATCGTCATTCGCGAACTTCCATAGAACATTCTTTGCAACTTCCACCCGATACCAAACTAAACAGCTTCACTCGGCTCTATACACCGTATTCATCCGTGGTTCTATCATTGGGTGAGAATACAACTTAGCCTGTGAGAGAAATCACTCATTGTTCTGATCTAGTAGATGGACAAGGACGTGATGTGTGAGTTTGATACAACTATTCAGAGAGCGTACTAGTCTGATGAAACCTCATCCATAATCCACCAGATAATAGGCGTTCCTGCAGTGTTTCAAATCCAGTTATAGCTCACAAACCTACTCACATCGTTACTCTCATACATCAAGCAAGTTTGGAAATGTTACATTTCTCATTTGACAGAAATATTCCTAAAAGACTGGAGGACTGGTATGCTTGTATATCTTGTTTTCCTGGGCTCAGCTACGTGGCACTCATTGCAGGCCAAATGATCTATTTTATGCTCTGTGGGAACAACCTGGGGTTTCTTATCAGCACAAGCCTCAAACCGGCACGTTGTTTTTGACTGTTCTAGGGAACTAAATTCCCTAACAAACGTTGGAGAGTGAACTGACGTGAACAGCAAATAAGCACCAAACATTGAAGGACTTGTTAAACGGGCGACACTCGGTATTAAACTCTGAGTAATAGGATCATTTGGTATGTGTGACAAAGAGAAACGTTTGACAATCTGTTTCATTTTCCCAGTATCTAGTCTGTGCCCATTGCGGAGAACATTATTGGGAGAGACCACTGGTAAGAGGTAAATTTAGTTGGTCCTTCAAAGCGGCCATCAGTAGTAAACTACCGTCTACCACCTTGTAGGAGAAACCACTTCCGTTAGGTCTTATAGGCTGAACTGTAGAGAGCGGACAGATGTACAGTTGAGCCCTATTTTCAGAGAGACTGATCTTTAGGAAGGAATATTTCGGATGGATCTCTGAGTGTAAAAGTACGGTAAGGTTGTACCCCTTGAGTAACCTTCTGCAGAGACTCACTAAACGTGGGTACGTTCAATAAGTGGTCCTCTCAAGAGGAAACTGAACAATAAGAAAAGACCACCTGCAATCGGTCTCAATGAGAGGCCCGTCTCCACGAAGTGAGGCGGGCCTCGTCTGCAATCGTTAGAAAAACCCCAAACACTTATGGGAATAATCGTGTCCCTATGGCATTGGTCAGACGCCTAAGCGGTGTCACAATACATGAAAGCCGAGTGGACAAAGTTCGCATCCTTATCTCTGCTCAGAGGGAATTTTAGGCCTTATGAAAACTTAAAGCGATTGCTTTGTATGTTTTGACCCAAGCTCTCAGGATATATCAGTTTCAAGTCAGATTCCATAGGGCTGGAGTGAATTGCCTCTAAGTAACGGGAGCTGTCCCCTTAATGGGGGTGACCAATGTTTTTTGCTTTGTTGAACATCAGGTAGATTGGTCGTATATACCGACTGGTACGGTTCACAAAACTATAAGTAAACCTTTCTTTGGTCTAATCAGGCTCATGTGAACAGGCAGCGAAACAAAGTCACAATATGATAGTAAATTGGTTTATCGATCTGAGGCTATTCTTACCGAATATCAGACAGGCAGGAGTGTTTTTGTACACTTTTCCGTTGCAATTCACTGCGCGCGACAACTGTCACCTTCTTGTATCACTGAAAAGCAGCGCATGGTCGTCCCAAATCTGTTAAAACTACAGCTTCCGAAACAGACATCCATAAGATACTTTGAGCACAAACCCGCCCCACCAGATAGGAGCATTAAATCTGACTTACAGTGTGATTACTGTAACCCGTGAATCACGTTCAAAAATCCTGTCAAAGAAGTGATTCCGTGTAATGCGAGGATTTTTTAAAAAAAAGTCATCCTGAAATGCTAACCCACAAAGTTTTGAAGATCATTGAAGTCATACGCTCCGGAGACAAGCCCACGCATCTGAGTTGAAACCACGTAGACGGTACCGCTAAAATCCGTTGAAACGTTCGTGCTCATCTGATATTCGTATTTTTCTTAGAATCCAGTAATCTTTATTAAGATCACATTCGTAGGCGTGGATTGTCAAAAGCAGTACCAGGACTGTCGGCGAATTCCCTGACAGCATGACTTTCAAGTAAGGCGAAAATTTGTTGATGTTTCTTACTGGCGGTAATATGGCATGGCGGTATTATGGTGATTTGTCTGGCAACCATAGCGCCGCCAAACTGAAAAGGGTTTTGAATTCACGTTGGTATAACCATGAGTGAGCACACTGGAACTCATCACAACGCGCAAACGCAACCTTCGAATGGCACCGGACAGCCAAGACGTCTGTCCCGCCTTGATTAGAAACTACTATGGCGATAGAATGTACAAGTTCATGAGACCAGAGCAACTTTGAAAGAAACAGAGATCCACAACCATTGAATGGTCTGTGAGTAATGATCTAACCTAGTGTGTATTAATTCCCATGAGCGAGGAGCGCCTATCCCTGGTTTCAGCCTACCATGGTCTCCCCTAGAGCATTAACAAGCACAGTCATTCAATACAACCTCTCGAAAACCGTATGACCTTGTGAACGTCTTCCCATAGGACGTCAGCCAATCGAAAATGTTTTAGATGAAGCAGATTTAACCCTTCATCACAAGAAGTTGAAGTCCTGGGGTTACCCCAGTGGAGAACCGAAAACGGTCGGTTGAAAACGCCGCTGAAGTTAGCTACTACGTTTTAATAAGTAGTTAGAAATTTCGGGATAGTCTGGCGGCGAACTTGATGTGAATTGACGGGTCGTTCCATCTGTCCATTCCATCTATCGAATGAAAACAAGCTCAGCTGTTTCGACCTATCCTGGCATGCTTCGCCATGACTTCATTTATACCAATTCCCCTATATAATCCCCCAACAAGGCCTGTCTGCTGACAGTGCAACAATAATCGGAAGTTTTGACGCTCCGAAAGTGAGGAATCGGACGAGAATACCTGCACTCAGCTGAAGTGAAGTTTCGGTTTTTATTTTTTTACTCCATGTTTTACGTATAACGACCCCACGAAATCTCACATACAGACTGGATAATGGCGAAATATGTGATGACAGCTTTATTGTCTCTAGGATCCTGATATTTCGCTTTATGCAATATAGATCAAATTGCACAGACCTCCTCGTCACTCAGCAAGACAAACCAATAATTGGCCATTTCAGTAAAAAAAACATACGCCTTGACTATTTCTCAAAATAACTGCTAACTATCACTTGAACCTGCTTGACAGCGTTTCAGTTACTCTGAAACAGGCACAAAATGTCTACTGAAAAACATATAGTAGCTTCCACGTTTTCCATGAAACTGTTAACTTTACTTCTAGGGTATGGTTCAGTTCGACGAACGGTCAACCCTTAGAGTGCACTCAACAGGACCGTCTGTCAATAGAGCTTAAAGCTCGCAAAGAAGTTTCCCTTTCTTCAAATTCCACGGCGATAGCTGTCTGTCTGCTGCCATGTCCTGGCTACACATGCAGCCCATCGGGGGTCATGGACCGTCCGGTTGTAGAGTTTTGGTTAGCTTCATCAATTCAGTCTGTCCGTTCGCACTCGCTGCTTAGTCGGCATGCAGTTTGTTCTGGCTCACGTCATCTACCTATCACGCATTCACAAGATAATCCTATAATCAGTGTCTTTTGTATAGCCTGGCTCACTTGAGCTCCTGTCAGTCACGCGCGACACATGGGATTTGTCCGTGGGGAAGTACGATGTGCGTACCGGGAAACCGGGATAATCCGCCTGCTGCTCCGGTTTTGTGTAGGCGCGCAACACGCGTAGCTAGATCAGCAAGAGCTCGCCGGTATCCGGACGGCTGGATCAAATACATCAAACCACAATATGTTGAGACACAAAAGATTGTTCACATGCTTTGCATGAGCAGAAGTTCGCATAGTATGGTGAACGATAACACCCAAACGAGGTGTTAACGGTTCCTATACGTAGTGGCACTACCCTAGGGACAGTATTCGAATCTGCAATGAACGGCTGTCTTAAATACGAATAAATCGGTGGCGCACATCTGGGTTACCATAATCATCCGAAATCCGCTCATGACAACCTTAAGCTCCGAGATACTGGTTATCTTGCACCGGTGCAAAATAAACCATTTGAGTTGCCTATCTGGCTTGATTTCCGATAAGCATCCGTGTGTTCTTGGTTCAGGTACTGAGGATCCTGCAGTGCATCTCAAGAGAGAGGCGCAATTAGACCGTACTGACTGAATCAGGATGGTGCGACGCACCTCTGCAATCACATCGAGTGGCTATCTACAGTTCATTCGGCCATCTGATTCAGAATGACTGGTATAAACAGTCTAAAATATAACATCGCCATCATCGCCCCATAGTTCGGGGGCTTTGGGAAGCAGTACCGCCCGAAAATTGATTGCAACCAGAAAGAGGTATCCTACCAACAACGTGAATTGTTACCATTCGGGTCACTGAAAGGGGTATAAAATTGTGCAGTAGTTCCCTGCATGGAAGAACTGTGGTAAAGCACTAGAACATAACCATATCGGCGGGCGACATCAGCATCTCAATGTTAAATTAGATGTTTTTGTTCGCTGTTAGGAAGTTAATCAATGACTCAGATGGGCCTGACGAATAGTTGCCCAGTGGGCTTATACCCATGGATTCATATCTGACGCAGGCTCAGCAGCATCCTCTATTGCATCTAAGGCACTTGCACGTATGTCCAACTATTGCGACCCTCCCCTAGATAACGCAGACCGTTTTCGCACAAATCACACTTATGAAGAGAGTGAGGAAAATGGGGCTCCACTGGACCCTCAAGTCGATTTCAGATTCAGCGGAGGCTGCTTTGCAGTTCCACAGCGAAAGGATCCAATTAGATTGACAAGCTGAGCCTTGAAAGAAGGACACACACCACCACTTTGTTGGTAAGTCAGGGACCCCGGTGAGATCTAAGCACGTATAGAGGCTGTTTTCATTCTCCTTTCACCCAAATCGTGCTGCCTCTTTGATAGCATTTCCACTGTTTACAATAGATTGTGTGCCAAAGATTATCCGCTTTCTGGTGAATTCTTTTCTAACAAAAACTTAAACCTGAAAGTGAAGTAAATCCGTGCTAAAAAGCCAAGAATCATCATTAGTCCGCATCACAGAGAGCCCTAAGAAGACTGGAAACTGCGATATTCCGATTAGTGTTTAAACATTATGCCTTTTTCTTAAGGCATTGCACATTTGAGAAATTTTTCAAATTGAGTAGGACCTTTCCGGTCTCCGGATTGTGCCAACCAAAGAAACAGCTATCTTCCATTGAAGATGAACAGAGTGAAGCATGAACACATCCGTAAGCAATCGATCTTCTGCATAATCCATGAAATTTTATGGAGCAATCATTGACATTCGAAATTCCAATTTGATGAGAGTGAACCTGATGATGAACATTGGCAAAAGTGCATTAGGAGGTAAGCTGTATTTGCTTGGTGAATTTAACTGTGAGGTGGACATAGCAGACCATCCTGATCACTGTATTTTTGCCGCTTGTGAGCATAACTGACTGTTTGATTACTTCAACATTGCCGGTCAACAACTTATGCACATTTAATCCAACAGAATGGAAACCAACGTTCCTGTCTGGAAGCCATGTGTTTGTGAAAGACTATCGCCCTGGGCACCGAAACTGGACCGTTAAATTCGTCCTCAAAAGGATCGGTCAGGTGATTGGCAGCGTCCCAGTGGGATCATCGATATAAAACGGCATGTTAGTCAGCTACGTCCGACTAAGTACTCGGTCCCAAAGGCAAAAGGACAGTTATCTGATCTCAATCTGATCCTCCAGGACCAGCTCTAACAGCCATTGCTCCTCCTGTACTGTCCACGACGGCCCCATGGCTGCATCCACGACGCTGTATCGATCGCGTCAGAAAACTGGTGGAAACTTCTCAACTTGATCGGCCCGACAATCTTACGTTAAAGGGGGGTGGGGCTTATTTAGTCAGAACAGGTAATCACAACAATAAGTATGCTAGACCCCCGCTGACTGATCATTCGTTATTTATTTTCCGTTTGTGGCTAGAAGACTGTCCCTCTCACTGTGATGCCTCCCTCGAATGTTGCACATAACGAGTGCTGTAATAGGCTGGTAAGAAATTTGTGCAATTTTTTGGAACAAAACTACAAATAGGGTTGCTGAGAGCTCTTTGACAGCCAATGATCGGTTTCACCCTTATTGGGACTCGTCAGGTAGGAGCAGTTCCCGAGATTCCGTCAATTTTAGGTTCTACTTGAGGCTGAATTACGCGGAAATGGCGAAATGCAGGGGACTCAACTGAATTCCAGCTGAATCTACCGCTGAAACCAGACTGGTTTGCCAGTGTATTACGCAAAATCGGCACACAATTTAGTGAACAGGGTGATATAAAAGTTTCGTCGTAGTAAATCCCTTCTTTTCTGAATCCATGCCTCTCCATGACAGCTACTCAGACGTGCTTCTTCACTCTTTGTGATACAAGTGTGGTAGACAGCTTCACAACGTTTCGATAAATTCCCCTGCTTAAACTATTGGGTTTCTCCAGGCATCGCGCCAATGCATGACCGGTGTCATGATGGGCCTCATATAATAGATACTTTGATGTACACTTAGATGAGATCTTACCGGTTGATGATGTAATTCAACATATGCCATTTTTATTTCTTCAATGCGGAGCACGGTGGGCGTTTTTCCAACGCCAAACGATGTAGTTTTGATGTCAGTTTCTCAGATGGAACAGACATGGCCAGTCGCAATTTCGAAGTGCCAGACTTACAACCTTTACATTCATCTACCAGGGACACCTTGGGAGATTCACATCTGACGCCTTCAAAAATACTATGAACGAATGGCCTGATTGATGCTGACAATTTTTAAGCGAAGTTTAAAGGTAAGATATCTTGGGGAATGCACACTGATAACAAGTGTCCAAACTTTTCTTTGGGGAAGACGAATCCATGGGCTCATAAGTATGTCGTTAGAAAGTTTCTGTGGCCAGTACGGACTAACCTACACAGATTTGGTCGCACTAGTGTGACTGCAGCCATCATTCTTGCAGTGATTTGACCGAAGATGATCGGTCTGGTGAGTATGTCAGACCACTGGGCCTGAAGGATCAGCAATGTACATTGCTGTTAAAAAAGAAGACCTCACTGTCTCAACTCACTTAAACGATAAAAAAGTGCCGTACGCACTTTGGACGAAACGCACTGTGTGAAAAATAAAGGGACTACATAATGCTTAGGGCATAAAAGGTCACAAGAAGCGCTATTCATTTTCCCTAGATTTGAAGTGTCCAAAGTCCGCTGTGGCACAGCAGACAGCGGGGGGGGGGCAGCCACATGATCACTGTTGCCTGGGGAATTGATTGATTGGATGGTGAGTCGGTACACGAGCCATCCCAAGGAAGTTCAACGGCATCGAACTGACTAAGACCCCACTAAATGTGACCCCAACACCTTTCAATGATTGTCAGAACAATCGCCTGCAGCTTATAAATAGCTCAGCAGTGTTCAGCGGCATTCTTTCGACCGAGGCGAACAATTTTACTTCATCCTCTGGAGGAGAACATTGTATTCTATTCATGCTGTGATCATCTAAGGACCGGACACGTTTAGCTGGAGCACTAGCCACACGACTGAGCTTCGAGCGAACACATCCGTTTAGAATATCCGTAGATGTCCGTAACGTTGACCACGAAAACTGGACTACGGATCGATAACCCCATGGTGTATGGTATTACACACATGGTATTACATAACAATAGCCCCCTAATATATCGCAGATTCAGGATTTGAAAAATAAAGTGGATTCTTTTGCAGTTGCGGCTGCACTGCAAGTACAAGAGCTATAATCATTAGTATTGGTAGGGGAATGACAGCAGGCAAGTTGGTGAAGTTGTTGAGACCATGGCAACGGGAATCGGGGCAAGTTCTTCGATGGAGTAGGCAACTGTTACCAAAGCAGCGGGAGCAGCATGGGTGGACTTCGTGGTGGTCCGGTTGCTCCATAAATGTATTCAGCACCGCAACCAAGAAGAAACCGACTGTCATGCCAAATAGTGTTTGCATTCCTAGAATTCTGAAAAAAGATGGTCCTTTCCGAGGAGCATTATGACCAAAAGCGCTGAAAT
Source organism: Clonorchis sinensis (assembly GCA_003604175.2). Lineage (NCBI taxonomy): Eukaryota > Metazoa > Platyhelminthes > Trematoda > Opisthorchiida > Opisthorchiidae > Clonorchis > Clonorchis sinensis. The sequence goes on from CM030370.1 coordinate 132,378,959, forward strand.
TTTGCGGTTCTTTTCTGGGAGGTCCTCATTTAGAAGTGGTACCTTTATGGGAAGGGAAGGCCCTAGTCGGGGTTGGGGACAAATTGGCGCGTTACCATCTCTAAAAAATGGAAATCAGTTTCTGTCCTCTCCAGTTAACACTAAAGATCTAACGTGGGAGATATCTTATTTAAAAAATACCCACATTATCAAGCGCAGTGTTCACACTGTTAGCAGCATGCTAGTCATACGACGCAGGGTGTGCTTCCAGACGAACAGCATTGGAACTTGCTTTTGGTATTGTTATTTTAATTGCAAGTGTGCTTCAAAATGTACTTCTTTGACGAGTTAGCTCTAGCCGGTTAGCGGTCGCGCTAAAGGGATAACATCTATCCGTGAGTGCAGTTTTAAATAAGGTTTAGGCCAGGAATTGCAAACGGTGCTGACGATACAGGTGCCGATCATGTAGAGCCCACACTTTCCTTCATCACTGAAAGAAATGCGAAGCATACAACTCGATGGTGTGAAAGTGTATTCAAGGTCATAGTATGCTTCACATATCGGCGTACTAGAAGGCGACCTAAGCTTATATAAATATTTATTGTCCAGAGTAGCACCGAATTTCGTGTCAACACATCAAACCATTCTAATATGATTACCGAAGTCAGAGTTCACCTACAGTGAAAGGTCCTACTGATTAGCTGGAAAATGGTTTCACACATCAGCACTGGTGTTCACCGTATTCGCAGCTTGTAGAGCTCTGCTCTTACCTGGAATTTTGTGTAGCCTATAACCCCATATCCTTCAGCTTTAGAAAAACGGCTTCCTGCCTAATGTTCCCCGCAGTTAGTTTGGAGTTTTTTTGTACGGACACAGTCCTTCTTGTGGTGAACTCTGTTGCTTCGTTTGGTTTTCCAGTCTACTCTGCATCTTAAGGAAAGTAGCCACGCCTCCTTATTACATTTCCTCTCGACCACACCTGGGATTTTCGGAGAAACAATGAACTTATACTTTATCGCGTACTTGTAGTTTGGACAACTGACGGTCCTACTAGCGCTCTTGCTCGGATCTTGTTTTACACAGATGCATGTTGATTTCAACGTGGTCGACGAATTTACTACTAACTCTGTTTTGCCACTGGGCAGGCTGGCAATACGGTGTTCGAACTGCCGGTACTCCTCGTTGTCAAGTACACGAGATAAACAACTCAGGTTTTCCGTGTCTTTCAAACTGAGAACTCGTCGGTCGGCTACAGCTGTTGGTAGCAGAACAAATCTACGAAAACCTATTGGCAGGAAGGAATTTGCATTTCTGCCAAAAGTGTGGTCGTACATTCTGGTCGCACATTCTGCATAATCTGCATTTCGCTATATATTTTTAAGCCTGCCTGGTAAAAAAAGTTCATCTGCCCTTAGAATGCTGCTTCTAGTGTCAACGTGTGCAATATGTAGTTTCTTCACTGTTTTCTTTCCCAGCCCTTCTGAATCACTGCCTTCAGTAGCACGTCGATCTCTACGACCAGTTTCTCAACACCCTTGAAGAAGTTTAGCAAATTCAGAGTCTATTCTCGCCTGTTACTGGGCCAGCCATAGAAAAATAGTCATAAGTCCTTATGTTGGAACCTCTAGTTTTTTGACCCCTCGAATTTTAGTCAGCTTTCCCATCCAGTGGATACTGCAGCTTCCCTCTCGGCTTGTAATGCTGCCACGATGGACGACAATGTGTGTCCCTCAGCTAACGACGACTACGATGACAAGCTGGTTGACTCAGCGGGACGCAGGGTTTTAGCAAGGCCCAATAAGTACCGAGACCAAGACATCCGCATCCATCGAAAGAACTTCTAGACTCTCGGGAGGCCCGTCACAGTGGGTTCAAGGATCCTAGAAGCCCAAGTGAGGAGTTAAGAACCAGAAGAGCTTCAAGATGGATTAACCTTCACAATGTAAACATTTAGTTGTTTTAGAGGAGACCCATACTGGGTTGGTAGCCCACACCTCTCGTTCACCCTAGAAGCCGCAAACCTCATCTTTGGTCCCGACTAACTAAAGAGTCTAAAAAAATGAGGCTGATGAATTACATTAGCCGTTAGATAGATTCAACCCTGTCTGGTGGTTTTTCTGGCCGTAGGTTGGGTTGGGAATGCCATTAGACTTAGGGTACAGCTCATCCGTCCCGATTACACCCAACGTAAGACTGGTGATGCAGCAGCAAACAGCACCCCAGTGGAGGCATCCTCGAAGCATGAAAGTCGCACGATATAAAGAAGAGTCTGTGGCTCAAACTAACGCTTACGAATATTTCTACTTCCATTAGGGTTATACACCGAATTTCAGCTGCCTCTGGTGATCTCAACCCACAAAACCTAAGATTTCATCTAGTCAGATGGGAGTAAATATCTTCTCCTGAGCGAGTTCACCGCAGCAATCGTCTTTTTGTCTGTTTTATATCGTCTATAGCTTTGATTCTAAATTTTTCGAGGTCTTGGATTTGAGCATTGTCTAACGGCCACACGAAAGAACAAACTACCAACCCAACCAATCACAGAATACCCTAGATCTGGCCCTGACTTCTACAATGTATGACATTAATGATTTGGAACCCCACGAAACCTTAGAACGCAGTAACCTCCCCATCATTCATTTTCACTTAGCGAGAAGTTCGACTGCTTTCTGTTCCACTCCTAGGAGACGTAATGTATGTTAGCCGAAGCGTACTACATGCTCGGAGAGTTTCCTGAAATGTGAAACCCCGAGGAAATGTGACTTTTATTCGTAGATTAGATAAGCCGCCTTTCAAAATAACATCCCCTTGGGCCGCTGGTGTCAATATTTCCAAGGCTGTCCGAGGATTGGAAAACAGCTGTGCTGTTTGATGAAATACAAACTTCAATTGTAGGATCACTTAAAGAGAATTCAACTCAAGACATACTTTGATGAGTATAAAACATCTCCAGACCAGTAAACCGTGAGTCGGGCCGACCAGATTCAGTTCTGAACCCCGGTACATAACCTGAGGATTTGGTGGTAAAAGGTAGAAGATAATCGAATTACCAGAACAGACGCAGGGTTCATTTCCACTGAACATTGAGGATAAAGTTCAAAACCCTACTGTTGATTCGGTAAGATCAAAGTTGGAAAGTTTAGTGCAGAGATTAAAACTTTCTCTACCAAGAAACAGATGCGGGATCAATGGTGCGAGAATCGGTTTGAAAATAGTCACTAGCATCAGATGGCCCGTAGTTCTGAGGATACGCGCTGCAAGTACAAATCGTACGTGGTTCACATTGTACTACTGTACGAGCATTCGCAAGTTGACCAGGGGGGATTGCCTAAATGACGAACACAAAGTCTACAGCAGTCACGTCTGAGTAAGACGTTAATTGGACGTTCAGACTCCTGATTGAGAAATAGTCAGGGGAAAGACAAAAAGGACAACAAAATAGCGAAAGAACCAAGAGTTCCATAAAATTTCACCATTCAGTTGAGTGAACCATCACTAATAAATCCCCAACAAGATAAAACTGGTATTGTAGAAAGACCCAACAAACAAACCATGACTATACGTCTGCAGTCAATAACAGACAAAGCTATTTTGTTTGGAGAAACAAAAACAGAAAACAGCGCAAACTCAGTGAAAACGGGCAGCGGATATACAAAAATTTGAATCGACAATCAACTGACAACCAATCCCTGTGGTTGGTGCAATCGAATTCGGATCTTCCGATTCTCAGTCTTGGCGGCAAGGACACAGGAGGTCGACTTGATTTGAATGTAGATTACTGTTTCAGCGACTCGGGGTCGAACTCACACGAACATTGTCAAATCGACTGACGATGCCCGTCCTCATGACGTGGATACATATTATTTCTCTCATATATAAAGACTCGAAGGAAAGGTTCATATTTTAAAGACAAATCACGTTTGGACCAGAAATAGTTGATACGCAGCTGATCATATTGGGTGCTACTGGAAGGCTGTGGAAGTCATGCATTTCGAACTAGCGTCTTTACTAAAACTGGTCGCATGGAGAGGTTATGTCAACTCGAATGGACTGATTCTAGCAAAGCCTGTTCCTTACCCGGAGCACACACAGCAATTAGATAATATTGGAGTTCATACAGTGGATCATTGAACAGAGACGAAACCGGAGATAAGAAATCATGGATCAGTATAGAGCAGGTGATCAGTGACTGTCATGTCCAGTGTTGCTAATCCCTGAAAAAGTGCCAGAAGTGTCACTATGCTGCTTCTATAGTCCCGGGTGTTCACGATCTCGTAATACTGTTTTAAACATTTGCTGGTTCTTGCACCAGATCACTGAGTTATCATACATTTGCGCGGGTAAATCCCGAGAGAAATGCAAGCATAATTTTCAGGAAGGCCAGATTCCCGAAAGTAACCCAGAATGTCCAGAACCTACTGAGACCCTAAAACTTCGCCAAAATCTCAATAGGAAAGCCGGCAAGCATCCAGGCCAGTCAGTCATTCAATCAATTCAGCAAAAGCCGATCAGCGTTCATGCAAGCCACAGAAGCACGACCGAATGTGATCAGGTATGTGTTCAGGTATTTCATAGAAGCACGATCGATGTTGATGGGTGTTCACTAAGAGCCTATCAGACAGCCTGGATCAATGTCAGATCGCCTCACAACTTCATCAATAACGGAATAAAACAAAAGCGGAGAGAGTGGACATCGTTGTCCGACACCAATACCTTTGGGAAGGCATTTGGCGAGCTCACCAAACACTCTCACGCCCCACAAAAGTGTGAACGCATACAGCGCATGATATTCACGAACTTCTGTATACCCTGCTGCGCAAGCATGTTGAAAACAACTAACCGGTTGACAGAATCCAATGCACTCTTGAAGTCAAATAAGACCAAAATTATACGGCGCTTATATTTATGTCGTTGCTCGAACACCTGATGGAGCGTGCACATGTGGTTCACACAACCTATATCCTATTTCCGGCCAGTAAGAAGTTGTTAGGATCAGCAGCTCGATGACGAATAAGGGATAGAAGACTTATTCCCGAAATGCTTTCCGAACCCGTCAAGGTATCCATGTCTCTCTTTAGGGACGCGTTGCGGGTAGGGAACCCGGCTGTGCAACTACAGGTTTCCAGTTGATTTGGTCGAGAATATGTTCACTCCAACGTTTCATGAGCTCTCTTCTGCGGATAGCTGGACCGTCTTTAGTATTGATTTTTTGCTCACCACAGACTTCTTTGGGTTCCTTGAGCGTATTAGCTTGAACAGTTTACGTACGTTTCAAGAGCTTCTCGCCTCCCCCATCTCTTCAGCTTTCTGGATCAGGGCAGGTGCTCTTTTTCACCTGAAGCTTGACAGTTCGTCTAGCTGCCAACCTGAAGGAATACGTATCCGAGCTTCGAGCAATTTTAGAGTGCTCCCCGAATTCTGGTGCCGCGATCTAGTTGGTTGCACAGTTGCACAGGTGACGCACCCAGAATCTTGCAAGGTTGTGGACGGTGCTCTCCAGTGAGATGTTTTCAAAGTCTTCGATAGGTGGATTTAGTAGGTTTGCTTCTCATGAGGGTCGAAGAACTTCCCAGTGGCCAGGCGAGTTTTGCGCATCTTACGCTTTTCTGAAAATCGCAAGAGTGTCAGCAACGAACAAGTGCATTATCCGAGTCTGCATAGGTGGTCCACAAGAGGGAACAGTTAGCAATCGACCCAAGCCACCAATAGCTGATGGCGGTATGGTCTATCTGTGTTGCCACTTGGTTCGATTGGGAGGGGCACCACGTAGGCAAGCGGCTTTGGTTGTTTCGGAATTAAGTATTATGCAGAGACACGCTGTGGTGAGCGTATGACTGCAGCCGGTGTTCGCTGTTGTCCGTGCGTCCCGATTCCAATCTTAAAATACCACTCAATTGAGCCTCAGCACAACTGAGTCTATTTACTTGTGAAGTCATATCTCCGGAAACCACAGCAATATTTGAACTCTTAGTCCGCTACAAAAACGTGCTCAAAGCGTCGTAAAAGCTGTGTTTGAGTGTATCAGATCTACAGTTTGTTGGGTTATAAGCGGATACGATGAGCAGGCAGCCACCATCAGCGCCTCTATGGGAAACACTCACAGAAGTTGGTACACGAAATACAAAGAGACGAATATCAGGGATCAGCTATTAGAGCAGTGACCATTAAACTCATTTGCTTAGAATACTTCCAACCCCAGCATATCCACTCGCAGCGACTTCTTGATTATCAGAGGTGCGCAACCGAAAGCACGGAGAAACCGAATGAGAGGTCAGCTGAACAATCGGACTTAGCTTTAGAATTCTCGCTTCAGACAGGTGGCACAAATCACTAGAAAGCTGCTCCAGTGTACATGGAGAAGCAGTCTTTTGTTCAGCTTATCACTGTACCAAAGTTAAAGGCTGTCACATGAATTGAGCGTCGGGATTTGAGAATGGATTTCGAGGTATCTGTGACTGTACCAGTGGTATCAAACGTAGGTGATGGAGCTAACGAGTAGTGTCCTCAATCCATAGCCTTTGGTTCAAAAACCCAACCTCAAGACCGTGGTTGTTTGCATAAGACCGTCAAAGCAGCCTGTTTTTAAGGATCAAGTGGCCGCACGTGTTCTAACGCAACATGGAGGACCAAGACACGGAGTTTGTCAGCCGTCTACTCATTGACCAGCCTGGTTTGAGAGGCTGTATGGGTGTCACACACACACACACACACACACACACACACACACACACTCCTCACCATAGCTGATTGGGTCATGGAGGCTCACAAACTGCCACCACTCTCTTTGTGATGGACAGCGTTGGGCAGTCCAGCTTATTAAATTCTGCTACCTGTTTTTGCTTGATGTTAGCGGTTATCGTGAAATTCTATTGAACTCGGTTACCCGGAACAAACACGCAAGGAAATTGTCAACCGTAATTTCAAAATATTAGTCAGTGTTTGGGAACTGGTGTAAACCCACTTCAAAAGGGAAATTTGGTTGTTAATTAAAGCCAATTGTCTGGCCATAATTTTTCGTGACATTCTCTGTTCCTGTTTTATGAACAACCTGGTGTTATTTTCATACGAAGAGCGTCACGGATGTTCCACGGCCTAGCTGGACACACTGAAGAGCCAAACGTAGGCAGGATAAGGTAACCATTGAAGAGTTTGACCAAAACATGTGTCGGATTCATGTTTTGATCTATTACTGGCCTTGGAATAAGAGTGATAAACTGTCTAGAACGTATAAATCAACAATCAGTAAGAACCGGGCAATCATATTTTGGCAAGTTACTTTCACCATAGGAAGCACGACTGCATTTATTTATTGTTGGTCTGCTCTGGCTTGGCAGCTGTGCGTTCTTCTTAGGCTGTGACGCACAAGATAAACATGCAAATAATAGATCGTGTTATGACAGTCATTGTTACAGCAGCCGTCGGCAAATGGAAATAGTCAAAATACAGGCTACTGGGCTGCCTGCACTGTCCATAGAAAACCCGTGGCGATACCGCAGGCTGCTGGTTTTCAGGCGCATCGATCGCTGTCGCGCCACACCCAACGAAGACGTGCGCACTGACAACCCAGCAGCTGCGCTTCGGTGTGTCTAGGTGTAACCTGGACAACCGACCAATCGCCTCTGAGACGGACCAGGTATTGCCTTGACACACGTGACTTTTTAAACATTATTGGTCAGCAAGACTACTCCAATCAGCCGACTGGGAGGCATCAAAGGCGCGTCAACCGTGAATAGCCTAGCACTTGAATTATTTGCAGCGGACGATGATTCTGTCAAAGATAGCCAGGCCGGGTTCATTTGTGATCCGCCGGTTCACATCTACTACTAATCAAGCGGACTTTGTATCTCGACTAAAGCGTAATTACTTTGTCAGGAACTATCATGTCACTTTTCTGATTTGTGTGTTTAGCACTGGACTTTTGGCAATGCTCACGTGCACCATAATCAACATTACTGACAATCCAGATGTACGCACTCCATTTAGCAAAATTCCGAGGAACGAATCTTACTTTAATCGCCTATCCTTCGGTTCATTTCATGGAACGTTGGATACAAAACCACCCGTACGTCTAGTTGGTTGCACAGTTGCCCACGTGACGCACCGAGAATCTTGCAGGGTTGTGGACGGTGCTCTCCAGTGGGGTGTTTTCAAAAAAGATCTTCCATAGATTTTCAAAGTTGAACTGAAGCACAAAGATGATGCCTAGAGAGTACGCCTATTGTTCAGAAAGCTCAGTACAACGGAACACACACGGTATTCCGACTTCATCCTGCCAAATAATACGTGAGATCTCAGTTTTGACAATACCGTGCAGCAGCTCTCAACACATTTTTCGGCGAGTGTTCCTCTTTGTTTAGTATCCGCTATCAATCTATGAAACTTGCGGAAAAGGAGTCCAAAGACCAGATCACTTACACAACATTCGATAACCAGATCGATGCTCGTCGCAAGTACATTACAATCAGAGCAAACGGAAGTACGATGCGATTGCAGCTCGATACGGCTTCCGATATTACGATTGTATCACGACGCACCTGGAGAAACACCGGATCACCGAAACTCAGACCAACAATGAGCACTGCCAGAAATGCTTCAGGTGGCAAGCTTCAACAACTTGGTGAGTTCGATTGTGAGATAGAGATAGCAGTCCACCGTGATTGTGGTATTATCTATCTTGCTGCTTGTGAGGTAAGCCTCTTGGGTATAGACTGGATCGATCGCATGCATCTTTCAACATTGCCGATCATCAACACCGACAGGACGAAAGCCAACATTCCGGTCTGGAAACCGTGTGCTTGTGAGGGACTATCGCTCCGGGCACCGAACATGGACTGTTGGAGTCGTCCTCAAAAGAATCGGTCAGGTGATCTATAGTGTCCAAGTGGGACCATTGATATGGAAACCAATCAGTTACGGCTGACTGAGTGCCCGATCCCAAAAGCGGAAGAACAGTTATTAGAACTCAGCCTGCTGCTTGGAACCTTTGATCTCCCAAGACCAGCACCAACAGCCACCGTCTCACATGTACTGTACAAGACCGATCCACTGCTGCAACCGAGACGCCGTACGGGTCGCGCCAGAGGACTGGTGGAACCTTTTCAAATTGACCCACGCCGAAAATCTTACGTTGAACGGCCAAAAGAGGGAGGTATCGGGAAGGTCAGACTCCCGAAAGTAACCCCAGAATATCCAGAACCTACTGAGACCCTAAAACTTCGCCAAAATCTCAATAGGAAAGCCGGCAAGCATCCAGACCAGTCAATCATTCAACCGAATGTGATCAGGCATGTGTTCAGGCATTTCATAGAAGCACGATCGATGTTGATGGGTGTTCACTAAACGCCTATCGAACAGCCTGGATCAATGTCAGAAAGTACCCCTTAAATAGAGCGGGACCGTTGTAACTTGCACTCGCACGCACTCGCTTGTTTGGAATGCTGCCGTTGTGTACCCTTGTCGGTGCAGCAGGTACTTCAATTGGGGAAATCACCCAGCACCACCGATTAGGATGGCACGGTCATGTGCTACGCATGCCGAAACACCGTCTACCGAGACGAGTGTTGTTCTCCGTGCCTCCTTCAGCATGGCGCAAACCGCGAGGTGGACAGCGCATGACTTGGCAGAAAGGCGTGAAAGAGATCACGAAGAGTTTGGGTGTTGTTGGTGCTGTACGCCTTCCAGGATGGGGTCCCCGTGACCCCGCCTGTGCTTGGCTGGAGACGTTGCAAGAAATGGCGGCTAATCGATGTCAGTAGCGTTCATCCTGTCAGTTTCTTTCCAGATTGTCTGATTGAGCGGTTGGAGGTGTAGGCACCTCAGAATGCTTGACATAGGCCAGCACTAAGTCCCCTCCCTCATCCACTCTTTTTCTCTTCTTTTCACTCTAGGGCTTTTAATATATAATTATATATATATGAAATTAGACGAACTTTATGGTTGTACGGCAGTGAAGCATCAGTGTCAACACTGATGTTGCTGCCTTTGATGATGATGACCCTTGTCGGTGAGTTTTTCTGGCACCAGGCAGTGCAGTGTTGACAGCAGCTAGATAGAACAATAATACTGGCCATTAACGGGACGTGTTTTGTCTCGTTTGCGTCACTCATCCTAATTCGCATGGCTAGGCTGACTGTGGGTTGGCACTCAATATGATTACAGGGGTAAATCGAGATGGCTCAGTGGTTAGAGTGCGAATTTATTGACCGGAAGGTCTGTGGTCCGAACCCAACCTCAGTCTCTCGACTTCCCCTATCTAGACGTGGACAACCTGAAAATATCCGAGCCCTCGTTCTTGCTTAGTTGAATGGCAGCTAGACACCGAAAGGGTGTTACAGCTGAACGATGCCGCAATTAAGGCGACCCGGTTGGTGATAAAGCGCGATGGCGGATGTGACATGAGAGCAACGTTAGTTGTACGTTGGCTGGGATACTACCAGGCACCCAGACAAGGGCAAGAAATGACCCAGCAACTTCGCCTGTGGTTGAGATGGGTTGGATGGGGACATCGGTGGACAAAGAAATTCAGTTAAAAGCTAATTCGGAATGCAATCGGACCAATAGTGCACAGCGAGCTCGGTCCGCTATCGAAAAATAAGTGCTGCTAAAAGGGAGCATGGTGAGCCTAGCCTGCAACACTTTTGTTAATAATACTTTAGAAGAATGGCACTAAAGCACCAAAATATTTTTTTCTTTAACGCTCTTCACTGATGATAACGCAATTCATGAAGTTATTGGTCTCCCAAAGAACAACAAATAATGGAAAGAAGTACGTAAGCATTTTTATCCTAATCTATATATTGAAGTGAAACACGGCGGCGTCTAACATCCATCGGTTCACAGCACTAACAAACCATGGAATTCATACATTTCAGAGAAACAACGCAGACGGTAAATTCGGAAGTTCTACTGTTAATTTGCAATAAATGTGCACAAAGTACCTGCACGGAGGATCAGTCTGCCCAAATACACGAGAAGTCGCTGACACAATAGCCTGAGTTAAAACGTCCAAGTGAATAGTTGGTTCAGGTGCTCAGGTTAACAAAATACGCCTTCTACTTCTGTGCAGCAGCAGGTTTGGTGACTGGCTCTTCTGGGTCATACGGGTGGTCAAGCGTGCCGTCCCAGTGCATACGTACGGGTGGTTTTGTATCCAACGTTCCATGAAATGAACCGAAGGATAGGCGATTAAAGTAAGATTCGTTCCTCGGAATTTTGCTAAATGGAGTGCGTACATCTGGATTGTCAGTAATGTTGATTATGGTGCACGTGAGCATTGCCAAAAGTCCAGTGCTAAACACACAAATCAGAAAAGTGACATGATAGTTCCTGACAAAGTAATTACGCTTTAGTCGAGATACAAAGTCCGCTTGATTAGTAGTAGATGTGAACCGGCGGATCACAAATGAACCCGGCCTGGCTATCTTTGACAGAATCATCGTCCGCTGCAAATAATTCAAGTGCTAGGCTATTCACGGTTGACGCGCCTTTGATGCCTCCCAGTCGGCTGATTGGAGTAGTCTTGCTGACCAATAATGTTTAAAAAGTCACGTGTGTCAAGGCAATACCTGGTCCGTCTCAGAGGCGATTGGTCGGTTGTCCAGGTTACACCTAGACACACCGAAGCGCAGCTGCTGGGTTGTCAGTGCGCACGTCTTCGTTGGGTGTGGCGCGACAGCGATCGATGCGCCTGAAAACCAGCAGCCTGCGGTATCGCCACGGGTTTTCTATGGACAGTGCAGGCAGCCCAGTAGCCTGTATTTTGACTATTTCCATTTGCCGACGGCTGCTGTAACAATGACTGTCATAACACGATCTATTATTTGCATGTTTATCTTGTGCGTCACAGCCTAAGAAGAACGCACAGCTGCCAAGCCAGAGCAGACCAACAATAAATAAATGCAGTCGTGCTTCCTATGGTGAAAGTAACTTGCCAAAATATGATTGCCCGGTTCTTACTGATTGTTGATTTATACGTTCTAGACAGTTTATCACTCTTATTCCAAGGCCAGTAATAGATCAAAACATGAATCCGACACATGTTTTGGTCAAACTCTTCAATGGTTACCTTATCCTGCCTACGTTTGGCTCTTCAGTGTGTCCAGCTAGGCCGTGGAACATCCGTGACGCTCTTCGTATGAAAATAACACCAGGTTGTTCATAAAACAGGAACAGAGAATGTCACGAAAAATTATGGCCAGACAATTGGCTTTAATTAACAACCAAATTTCCCTTTTGAAGTGGGTTTACACCAGTTCCCAAACACTGACTAATATTTTGAAATTACGGTTGACAATTTCCTTGCGTGTTTGTTCCGGGTAACCGAGTTCAATAGAATTTCACGATAACCGCTAACATCAAGCAAAAACAGGTAGCAGAATTTAATAAGCTGGACTGCCCAACGCTGTCCATCACAAAGAGAGTGGTGGCAGTTTGTGAGCCTCCATGACCCAATCAGCTATGGTGAGGAGTGTGTGTGTGTGTGTGTGTGTGTGTGTGTGTGTGTGTGTGTGTGTGTGTGTGTGTGTGTGTGTGTGTGTGTGTGTGTGTGTGTGTGTGTGTGTGTGTGTGTGTGTGTGTGTGTGTGTGTGTGTGTGTGTGTGTGTGTGTGTGTGTGTGTGTGTGTGTGTGTGTGTGTGTGTGTGTGTGTGTGTGTGTGTGTGTGTGTGTGTGTGTGTGTGTGTGTGTGTGTGTGTGTGTGTGTGTGTGTGTGTGTGTGTGTGTGTGTGTGTGTGTGTGTGTGTGTGTGTGTGTGTGTGTGTGTGTGTGTGTGTGTGTGTGTGTGTGTGTGTGTGTGTGTGTGTGTGTGTGTGTGTGTGTGTGTGTGTGTGTGTGTGTGTGTGTGTGTGTGTGTGTGTGTGTGTGTGTGTGTGTGTGTGTGTGTGTGTGTGTGTGTGTGTGTGTGTGTGTGTGTGTGTGTGTGTGTGTGTGTGTGTGTGTGTGTGTGTGTGTGTGTGTGTGTGTGTGTGTGTGTGTGTGTGTGTGTGTGTGTGTGTGTGTGTGTGTGTGTGTGTGTGTGTGTGTGTGTGTGTGTGTGTGTGTGTGTGTGTGTGTGTGTGTGTGTGTGTGTGTGTGTGTGTGTGTGTGTGTGTGTGTGTGTGTGTGTGTGTGTGTGTGTGTGTGTGTGTGTGTGTGTGTGTGTGTGTGTGTGTGTGTGTGTGTGTGTGTGTGTGTGTGTGTGTGTGTGTGTGTGTGTGTGTGTGTGTGTGTGTGTGTGTGTGTGTGTGTGTGTGTGTGTGTGTGTGTGTGTGTGTGTGTGTGTGTGTGTGTGTGTGTGTGACACCCATACAGCCTCTCAAACCAGGCTGGTCAATGAGTAGACGGCTGACAAACTCCGTGTCTTGGTCCTCCATGTTGCGTTAGAACACGTGCGGCCACTTGATCCTTAAAAACAGGCTGCTTTGACGGTCTTATGCAAACAACCACGGTCTTGAGGTTGGGTTTTTTGAACCAAAGGCTATGGATTGAGGACACTACTCGTTAGCTCCATCACCTACGTTTGATACCACTGGTACAGTCACAGATACCTCGAAATCCATTCTCAAATCCCGACGCTCAATTCATGTGACAGCCTTTAACTTTGGTACAGTGATAAGCTGAACAAAAGACTGCTTCTCCATGTACACTGGAGCAGCTTTCTAGTGATTTGTGCCACCTGTCTGAAGCGAGAATTCTAAAGCTAAGTCCGATTGTTCAGCTGACCTCTCATTCGGTTTCTCCGTGCTTTCGGTTGCGCACCTCTGATAATCAAGAAGTCGCTGCGAGTGGATATGCTGGGGTTGGAAGTATTCTAAGCAAATGAGTTTAATGGTCACTGCTCTAATAGCTGATCCCTGATATTCGTCTCTTTGTATTTCGTGTACCAACTTCTGTGAGTGTTTCCCATAGAGGCGCTGATGGTGGCTGCCTGCTCATCGTATCCGCTTATAACCCAACAAACTGTAGATCTGATACACTCAAACACAGCTTTTACGACGCTTTGAGCACGTTTTTGTAGCGGACTAAGAGTTCAAATATTGCTGTGGTTTCCGGAGATATGACTTCACAAGTAAATAGACTCAGTTGTGCTGAGGCTCAATTGAGTGGTATTTTAAGATTGGAATCGGGACGCACGGACAACAGCGAACACCGGCTGCAGTCATACGCTCACCACAGCGTGTCTCTGCATAATACTTAATTCCGAAACAACCAAAGCCGCTTGCCTACGTGGTGCCCCTCCCAATCGAACCAAGTGGCAACACAGATAGACCATACCGCCATCAGCTATTGGTGGCTTGGGTCGATTGCTAACTGTTCCCTCTTGTGGACCACCTATGCAGACTCGGATAATGCACTTGTTCGTTGCTGACACTCTTTGCGATTTTCAGAAAAGCGTAAGATGCGCAAAACTCGCCTGGCCACTGGGAAGTTCTTCGACCCTCATGAGAAGCAAACCTACTAAATCCACCTATCGAAGACTTTGAAAACATCTCACTGGAGAGCACCGTCCACAACCTTGCAAGATTCTGGGTGCGTCACCTGTGCAACTGTGCAACCAACTAGATCGCGGCACCAGAATTCGGGGAGCACTCTAAAATTGCTCAACTAGATCTAGGCAGCAGAATTCGGGGAGCACTCTAAAATTGCTCGAAGCTCGGATACGTATTCCTTCAGGTTGGCAGCTAGACGAACTGTCAAGCTTCAGGTTAAAAAACGAGCACCTGCCCTGATCCAGAAAGCTAAAGAGATGGGGGAGGCGAGAAGCTCTTGAAACGTACGTAAACTGTTCAAGCTAATACGCTCAAGGAACCCAAAGAAGTCTGTGGTGAGCAGAAAAATCAATACTAAAGACGGTCCAGCTATCCGCAGAAAAGGAGAGCTCATGAAACGTTGGAGTGAACAAGTCCGGCTATCCGCAGAAGAGGAGAGCTCATGAAACGTTGGAGTGAACATATTCTCGACCAAATCGACTGGAAACCTGTAGTTGCACAGCCGGGTTCCCTACCCGCAACGCGTCCCTAAAGAGAGAACATGAATACCTTGACGGGTTCGGAAACGAGCATTTCGGGAATAAGTCTTCTATCCCTTATTCGTCATCGAGCTGCTGATCCTAACAACTTCTTACTGGCCGGAAATAGGATATAGGTTGTGTGAACCACATGTGCACGCTCCATCAGGTGTTCGAGCAACGACATAAATATAAGCGCCGTATAATTTTGGTCTTATTTGACTTCAAGAGTGCATTGGATTCTGTCAACCGGTTAGTTGTTTTCAACATGCTTGCGCAGCAGGGTATACCCCAGAAGTTCGTGAATATCATGCGCTGTATGCGTTCACACTTTTGTGGGGGCGTGAGAGTGTTTGGTGAGCTCGCCAAATGCCTTCCCAAAGGTATTGGTGTCGGACAACGATGTCCACTCTCTCCGCTTTTGTTTTATTCCGTTATTGATGAAGTTGTGAGGCGATCACCGGAAAGTCTCTAAGATCTCTCTGAGCGAGGATCTTGTCGACCTGAATATGCAGACGACATTGTTGTACTTTTTCAAGAGGAGCAGGGGACGCAAATACTGCTATGAAAGCTGGCAGGTGACATAGTCCTTCAGCGTGCGCTTCTCGATTTCAACGTGCAAATTCATGTCGTGGGACGTTCAGTCTTTGAACGCGCATTGTAGACTACGACACGGCCTATATTTTTGTATGGCCGCGAGACTTGGCCACTTCGAGTGGATTAACTGAGATATCTTCAAGTCTTTGACCATTGATATCGCAGACCTAAAGCTGAATTTGGCTGGAACCAAGCAATTCGCAATGCAGTGATTAGAAGACGGGTTTTGGATGAAGCGGATGGTACTTCATTCGAGCGGTGCGTCCACTATTGCAAGCTAAGTTCGCTTGGTCGTGTGTTACGCATGACAGTTTACCGCCTTGCGAGGTGAGCGCTGTTCTCCGTGCCTGATTCGGAGTTGCGGAAACCTAGAGGTGTCTAGATCTTTACATGGCGGAAAAAAGTGAAGGGCAGTACGAAAAGTTTGAACGCTGTTGCTGTTGTTCGCCTTTCATGATGTTCTCCACGTTACCCTCCCTGTACTTAGCTGGATACACTAGACGTTATGGCGACTAACCGATGTCAGTGGCGTTGATGTTGTCAATTTCTATCCAGATTGTTTGACTGAGTGCTGGAGATGCATGTCCCTCGGATGCTTTTGCTGTAGGCTAGGCTTAACCCGACCTAAATTTTTCACCCTATCATGTTGTTCGGCCTTCTGTGCTCCAATGATTCTGCGGGCTATAGTGGTCGAAATTCAGTTGCTAAAAGTTCATTCATGCCAGGAAGTCTAACCGGGAGCAGGCCATCAAAGATCAGCGGGTTCCCTTGCTGGGATTAATGGTATTACGAAACGGTCTGGATGTGAAGTCTTACTCTCCTCTGCGATGGAATTGTGAAGGTAGTAAGGCCTTTTTCCAAGGCGACCAGGATGTCCATATGTATGGAAGCAGCGATGCTGCCATCATCCGTGTTAGGACGTTTCAGAACAGATTGGTCCTAAAAGCTGCACTCGGGTCGCCGCGTGCTGAGTGGACGCGACCGAGTGGTGGACAGTGTATGACCTGCCAGTGAACTATGGAAACACCAACCAGTAAACTTAGTCGGGTCGACAACTGCGGTCTCTCTGGATGGAGACCCCGGGACTCAGCTCATCAATATTTAATGATGCTGACAGAAATGACCCAATCGTCAAACCAGTGACACTCGTGCACCAAAGCTGTTGCTTTCAATAAGTAGCTACCCAGTTCCCGAACTAGCCAAACATGCCATCGCCTCCAAGGCTTGACTGTATGTCCCACACTCCCACTTCCCGTTGGTCGAAGTTGTGCCTGTGGTACACGGTTTGCAACTGATAAATTGGTTGATAGAGGCTAGCCCTAGACCCCCCTTCCTGACCCATTTATATTGAATTTAAGGCTTTATTCTAGTACGAAACAGTCTTTCAGCGTAACATCCTTTCAGTGCAGTTTACGCCATTCTCAAGGAGGAAAACAACACTTACCTGGGTAGTCGATGTTTCATCGTGCGTAGCACATGACCAAGTCACCGTAGTTGATGGTGCTGAATGTTTTCCGCTATTGAAGTACCTGGTGCACAACTAACAATGTTTTTTCTAATTACCTCGTTACGCATCAGTGGCCAAAAATTTCTAACCGCTTCATATCTGCCCGCAGAGTCCATGTCTGGCAGCCATACAACAACAGCTCTTACTGTAGCCTAGTATACGCAACCCTTGAGACTCAGTGATGTGGCGTTTTGAAGCCACAAGTGACGCGAATTAGTAAAGACGATTGGGACTCTTGAGATTCATGTACTGATTTCTTCAGACACACTACCCGGTCTGATTCTGTTTGATGCTCACGGGTCCAAGTTTCACGTGCTGCACTAAGGTGACACAATTAGAGACATCAGAGGCCTTGTCACTACCGGGAGTCCAACCTACCCTTCTGATTACCACATTCACTGCGAGTCCCCTTTTTGTAAATGGGCACTATTATCTACTCCTTCTCCCAGATAGACGCAAATATGCTAGGCAGGCGCTTACTGTAGAATTCACCGCCATTCTTGAGCACAACGGGCAAAAGGTATTCAGGACCAAGAGCACGATGACGCTTGAGTAGAGATGTACACTCTGATACTTCCAATTTTGCGGGGCTACATATTCATAATCCACCTTTTTGTTGAAGGCCAGAATTCAGGGTTGGAGGTAGCAGGTGGCCAACTAAATTGTTCTGAATACTGTGTCCACTGGTCCAAACGCTCTGGATATCGGGAAACGATTTTGGTCCCTGATACTTTCGCTGAAAAGAGGCTTCCGGGAACAGTCGAACGACCGATGGGGGACGGTTTTTGGACGATTCCAGCATTTTTCGCATCTTTCATTTCTTTCGATCCATCAAGCTTCTCCGTTTGTACAGACACTCAGCTTCACCTAATGTCGGATGATGAGTTGTGGTTACGGCCAGGAGGAATCTGTTGCCGGGACTCCAACAAAACCACGGTCCCATGAGAGACCCAATGTTTGGCTGACATCGGCTGGATTGTACCGCAGTCAGAGGTGTAAGAGTGTAACATGTATATGTATATCAAAATGACCTTAGATGAATGGGGCAACCTGTAAGATTGTTTTAAACCTAAAGGCGTTAAATTCAATATCAGTTTCATATGGTGACTTCAACTGATACATTGGACTAAAAAAGTCGTCCAGCTGTAACACGCTGTCGGTACCTAGCTGCAGTGCCACCCGAAGGAAGCACGAGGGCTGGTATACTGCCAGGTTGCCCAAGCCTTGACAGGGGGAGTTGAGAGGTAGAGGTCGGGTTCGAACCACAGACCTTCCGGTCAGTAAATTTGCGCTCTAACCACTGAGCCATCTCGTAATTTGCAGGCCCTGTCCACCAGGGCCCAGCTGGGCCTTGAAAGATATTATCATGAAACTGATTCAACTTGGAGGGATTCAACAATAAAGCCATCGATTACCAGGAATTTAGTCGAGACGGGAGACAGAGTTGGACTTTATTCTGGGTCATCGCACGTAGCAGGCGTCCACATAGACGGCAGTGTCGATTGATCGATTGAAAACTCGTAGGGAGATATTCACTCTCAGACTACCTCGATTTTATTAGTCGGTCACGTTCAGTTTGATTTCTGCAAGCGATGCAATTAGCCCTGTATTTTGTTTCATTTTATTTCATTTTACGCGTGTGGCCGCAGGTAAGTCTGGAAAACAAGGCCCCCCTTTCTTCCACCATTCATCTTCAACTTTGTTATTGATGCGCTGTTTGGAACTTCCCTGTCTGCCTCTGAGAACTCTCGGGACGTTCATCACCATCGACAGCATGTGTTCAACACTGACGCTTTGCTGACGTTCGCTCACAGACATCGAGTACGCAAACGATGGTGTTCTCCTTCGTTGAGATCCTCTAAGGATGCAAATCATTTTAACTAATCTGAATAATTCTGATGTATGGTATGCGCTCCACATTTTCAAAATGTAAAGTGGTGCTACAAGACTGGGTGGGACCAAATCCAAATCTCATACTTACCGGGATAGTTGTATAAGTTCCGGTCGACCGGCTGGGGCTGGGATCACTTCTCCGATCGGGAAGGCCAGGCCAGGTTTTGTCAGCCCACGACACCTATGGCGCTGGTATGATGTGCGTGCCAGGGGCGGAGTATACGCTGCGGCGATGCGGTCCATACTGCTTTGTGGATCGGAAACGGCTTCCATACGCAGACGATGTACGAAAACTCGGCATTTGATCATTGGTGTCACCGAAATGTTCGCTTGGTCTGATGGGAAAATCGGATTATCAATGCTTAGGTACGCCAAATGGTTTTAGGAAGAAAGAACTCTCTCACGTTCGGTTATAGTGGTCAGTTCACCAGTTATCACTACAAAACATCAATTCATATGATGCCCAATATTCCAGAATTTTATGAACCGAACAGCCGTGATTTTGTATCTGGAGACCAACAAATAATGCAGCGGAATGTAGATGCGCGACTCCACACTTTTGTCTGCCCTGCCGCGCGATCTACGTAGACGAAAACGAGGCGACCGTCAAGAAATTGGCTGATACATTTGAAAAGCCTATTCTTCGTGAGGAGAAATAACGTTAAACAATATGACTCAGAAAAACTAGCGACAGCTCAGTGCGCGGAATTCAAGGTTAACTACACAGCCTCCCTTTCCAGAATGTTAGCAAGAGGCAGGATTCGACAAAATAGATGACAAGAGCGAACGTGTGAGACCAGACGGTGACCTAAGGTCACGGGAAGTGTGGTCGTTGAAGAAATGTATCTAAAACCTGAAATGGAAAAACAGACTGAATCCAAGAGCGCGTAGTCCGGGAAGGATGTGGGGTGTGCATTATCGTCGGAAAGTACTAGAAAGGGGTAATACTGTAGGTGCGAGCTCGTGCGGAGGAAATGGATAAATGGAAATGGAAAAAATGGAGGGAAAATGGCCATAGGGTCCC
Source organism: Clonorchis sinensis (assembly GCA_003604175.2). Taxonomy (NCBI): domain Eukaryota; kingdom Metazoa; phylum Platyhelminthes; class Trematoda; order Opisthorchiida; family Opisthorchiidae; genus Clonorchis; species Clonorchis sinensis. Next base: position 132,398,942 of record CM030370.1, read on the forward strand.
AACTAACTTAAAGCTGATCCGTTCAGGGGGCTGAATAATAAATAGTAATCGTTCGGCTATAGTACCCTTCCAGTGCCCAGCTTCCATGCCACACGAGGACCGAGATACTGCCAGGTTGCCGAAGCCTAGACTGGAGCAGTCAACATACCGAGCTTTCTAAAGCTCGGGGCATTCGCGGTATCAAAGTGTCTTCCTGGACGATAAAAAAATCTGATGCACCCCAAGTGTCTGCTATGTAACAGGAAAAACAAGAGGCCAGAATAGGGTATTTCGATTTATTGTGGCCTATGCTCCATAAGGTGTCTAGATGTACGCTACCCCTGCACAAAAAATTCCAAGAACTGTCCAAGTAATTTGCGATAGTGGGAAGTCAAGTGGGTGTGCTGGGAGCTCATGGCCTGAGTAAGGCTTATATTTGCCAGCAAATACTCAGCTAACGCGGGAGACCCGACCTATTCTTGCCCACCAAAGGTGGTCCTCATTATGTGGCCTATGAGGAAACACGTCAGTCGGTTCGCGCCGACTTCACATGCCTCGAGATGGCTCAGCGGTTAGAGCGCGAATTTACTGATCGGAAGGTCCGTGGTTCGAACCCGACCTCTGCTTCTCGACTTTTCATATCTAGGCTTGGGCAACTTGGCAGTATCCCAGCCCTCGTGCTTCCTTCGGGTGACATAGCAGCTAGACACCGAACGTTTTTTATTCATTTCACGGACAGCATGAAATCAGGCTCTATAGGTTATAAATGTGAGTATATGTACTTCGGATGCCAGAGGACCGCATGCCCCGCACAGCTCTTTTCACCCAGTCGTTTGCCGAGCAGAAGCGAACGAGAGGTAGACAGTCTATGGTCTGGCAATGAACTGTGAAAGTTTCAGCCAGTATACTCAGTTGGGTTGACCAGTGCTTCTCTGGATGGGGATCTCTGGACTTAGCTCATCACTGGTTAATGCCACTGACAGACATTGCTCAATCACACAATCGACAGCACACCTGTACCAGCTCTTCGTCGATGTGTAGTTGCCCTTCCGTTAAAATAAAAAAACCGATTCGATAGGAAATAACAGATTGTGCTTTTAATGCTTGGCTATATCTGACCTGCTCATCCATTTTCTGATGACTGAAACTACAGCGAATAGAAACAATTTACGGTTAGAACATGGTTTATAACTGACAAAGTGAATTGAACGGTACTGGCCGATATATCGAAATAGATGATAGGGGCCATGACCACTCTCGTCGTCCTTCCTTATACTTCGATTGGTACTTGAAGGATATGCTTGCGCTGTCGTGTTCCTTGTATGCGTGTGTTGGTCTTCTGATGTCGATCAGTACTAGTGATCTAATTCATATTGAGTGGTAATTTGGTCATATCAGCAACGTCAGACAAATAGTTTGGAACGCTGTGAGCATGGCTGCTTTGACATTTTGCCATTCGCCGTCCATGTGTTACTTGTAGGGCTTGCGTTTCTCCACTACAGAAACTATTTGAAATGTTCTATGATAGGTCCCCGAAGCTGATGGACTGACATGCTTCTTAGCGACTTGCTGGGATTTGTGGAAGATAAACTGTGAAGATAGTTCGCGCTGTCTTGATTTATCTCAGAAGTATAGGTAGTCTTGAGTCGTAGTTATCCATGAGCTCCAGATAGCTCATTGGTTAGGGAGCGCACTTATTGACCCGAAGGTCCGTGCTTCGAACCCAATCTAGGCATCTCGACTGCTCGTGTCTAGGCTTGCGCAACCTGACAGTATCTCAGCCTTCGTGCTGCCTTGGTACGGCATGATAGCTATGCATCGGAAAGGTGTTACAGTTGAACGGTTATTATTATTGCAGTTATCCATCAGTAACCGATAGTCACCAGATGTGATCCCATGGAATCCAGATTAAAAATCTAGGTATTCATATCACGTTAACGGTTGACAATAGCCGTGGTTCTTGCTTGATGAGTCAGTCTGTATTGGTGCATTTATCAGCGGCCCAACCTCAGCATAATCTGACACTAGAAACGGGTTTTGACGTCAAGTCGGGCTGAGCTTAGTTAGCTAGATAACCGAACCGCACAAAGATGACAGTTTACTGGAGTCCAGCCCGCTAAAGCGCTGAGTGCAACTCCTGTGCCTTACCACAAGTCATCGGTTCTTGGTCGCCAGATACCCGGGACTAAAGTGCAAAGAAGACTCAGTTCGTTCTGAATCCAATGGCCTGGTCTCTCCTTAACACGCAAGGAACGGGGCATAGACGTTACTGTGTAAAGCAGGTGTGTGTAGCCTCATCGGGCTCTCGGCAGGTTTCAGCCATACTTCGACTGTATTCACTAGTTCGCCGAAGGCCAGGGCCGATTGTTGGGGAACACATTGTACGCTTCTGGGGCCCACATCCTTTCTCAGGGAAAGTTGCCATCACTACTTCCATAAATTGACTGGAGAAGCACGTTACTGACCTCAAACTCCCGTCGCAGGAGAGGGTACAATCTGACCTCCAGAAGACCACGTCATGCTATTTTCCCTAGCACAGGGATTTGCTACCCTTGGTCTGGAGGCTTTCTTGTAACCTTCCTGACATGGTCTTGTGGATGGAATCAAGTTCGGTTCAATTACATTTCGTGGATCAATTTACCATAATCAACTCTCAGCCCTATACAAATCATACAGTGGTTCATCAACAATTAATGAATTAGTGGCAGAGAAATATACACGGAAGATTTCAGCTGAAGACTGAAGTGGAGCTTCCGTATTGACGGGATGAACGTTGTGAGCATTTCTTTTCATTGATGTTTCACGTGGGCGGTAGAAATGCACCGAGTGCGGTTGGTCGGATAAAGGAACACCAATAAGAGCACGAATATGTCTTGTCTGCCGATGTCCCTAGCCATTTTACGAAGCTTGTATCTCTATCCATGAAAGCGGCTGTTACCGGCACAATTGGGTTGGCTTGTGGCGTCCGGATTTCGGAAATTAATCTTTGCAGCCTGATCCCAACATGTATGCGGTTGACTGAATAGGGTCATACGACCGTCCTAACTAGCTCAATCTACCTGACATCATCGGTGTATCCGTCGCATATGGGACCTCTTCATCAAAAACCATTTGACGGGTTCATCTTAATCGTCAACAGCACGACATCAGTGTTCAACACTGATACTTCAATGCCGTACAACTATGATTTATTTGAAAGCCTTGTTGTAAAGAAAAGAATAAAGGTGGATGGGGGAGGGGCTTAGCGCTAGCATGCTACAATCATTCCGAGGTGCCTACACCCCCAAACATTCACTCAGGCAATCTGGATAGAAACTGACAACAAGAACTCCACTGGCATCGGTTTGCAGCCATACCTTGTCCTGTCTCCAACTAGGCGCAGTGGGAATCACGCGGTCCCCATCCTGGAAGGCGAGTGGTACCGACAACACCCAAGCGTTTCATAATCTCTTTCATACCCTTCTGCCAGGTCAAGGTTTGGCCACCTCTCTGCTTACGCCACTCTGAAGTGGGCACGGAAAACAGCACTATCTCCGGCAAAGGATGGTTAGGCATACGCAACACATGTCCCAATCAACCCAACTTATGGTGCTGGACACATTGTTCAATGGAAGTAGCCGTTGCGCAACCGAAAACTCGCTTTGTAATTGCCTCGTTACGGATGCGCCGACACCAACCCACACGAGCTATGGTTTTGAGACGACGATTGTCGAGCACCTGAAGACGTCTCAGTTCCGCTGCTCAAACAGGCCAAGTCTCACAACCATACAACATAACAGCCCGCACTGTAGCATGATACACACGTCCCTTGAGATTCAGGGATACATCAATCTGACGCGACCCGGGCCTTGCAGATTCTTGCATTGACCTCATCTGTCACACTACAATCAGAACTAATGCGACATCCAAGATACGTAAAACGCTCCACAACTTCCAGTGTCTCTCCCTGGATTGTAAGTGTCGTGTTCAAAGACCAGGAGCATGACTTTACACTTTCTGGGTGCAAAGTGCATACCAAAGGACGGGATGATTTTGGTCAGTTCAGCTAAAAACACCTGCGCCTTCTCCTCTTCGAAGATGAGAACGATGTCATCTGCATACTCCAGATCGATAAGGTTTTCTTCACAGGCTATTTGAACATCAGGGTTTCGGAGACCCTCCAGCGTTCGTCTCATTATCTCATCGATCACGAAGTTGAAAAGGAATGGAGAGATTGGACATCCCTGACGGACACCGCTTTGTGTACGGAAGCTTTTGGAGATCTCTCACACGTCTGAGAATGCAAATAACGTATTGTGTTCGCAAACTTCCGGGGCATTCCTTGGTGGGCAAGCGTGTCAAGCAGAACAGACCGGTCAGCCGAGTCAAATGCGCCTTGGAAATCCAAGTACACCAGAATTGTGGGTCGCTTATACGTATGGGGTTGTTCTAGCTCCTGACGGAGTGTGAAGATTTGGTCAACGCAACCCCTACCAGGCCGGAATCTCGCTTGCTGCTCGAGTCAATGTTTCACGAGCCACCGTAAGGCGACGAAGCACAAGTGACGTCAATAGTCTCGTTACGACCGGAGTCAAACTGATCCCCCTGTGGTTACCACTCTCACTACGAGCCCCTTTTTTTGAAAATGGGCACTATCACCGACTTTCCCCAGTTGTCTGGGACAGACTCCTTTTCCCAGATGCAAGCAAACAGATCAGACAAGCGTTGACTCAGGACTTCACCTCCATCTTTGAACAATGCGGGTCGGAGGTCATCCGGACCAGGAGCTCGGTGGCGCTTGAGAGAACATATGCCATCGTAAACCTCCGAGGCCGTAGGTGGTTCCAGGTTCATCGTCCAGGGTTCCACGTCACCTGTGGGCTCCAGATGAGTGCCAGCTGGTGGCCATGACAATTGTCGTTCGAAGTATTCAGCCCACCGGTAGAGGCGTTCTTCTTTATTCGAGATGGTCATTCCATTCTGATGCTTGATGGTTTCTCTCAAAGGTGGTTTCCGGGGACTGGTCGTACGGATCAGTTGAAATAATCTTCGGGCATTACCGGCTTTCTGGGCCTCTTCCATTTCTTCGGCTTTCTGTGTCCACCATACTTCACGGGCGGCTCGCACGCTCACTTTCACTTGATGTCTGATAATTCCTCGTTCTGGGTTATGTTCGGGACCGCCTGGGATATTTCTCCGAGATTTAAGCAATACCACCGTTCGGTCTGCTATCCCGTGCTTGAGTGCGCCTGGTCGTGCCGTGCCACAGGCAAAATTCCCAGCACTATGCAAAGAGGTGGCAATCTCGTCCCACTATGCGTTCACATCTGATGGTGGAGCATTTGGAAGAGACTACAAGACGATTCTGGTAAGTTCGTCTAACATCCGGATCTGCCAGTCTCTCAGTTGCCAAGCGATTTGTCCGCACCTTACGCGGCCCAGGGAAACGTAGGGAGAAGCGAGTCCGCATGAGCGCGTGGTCGGAATCCACAAATGTGTTCCAAAACGACCGGCAGTCAGTTATTGATCCACACCATCGGTAACTGATGGCAATGTGGTCGATTTGTGGCTAGCATGCCGTTGGAGGACACCATGTTGTCAGATGACTTCGGCTGTTTCGGAAGTTAGTACTGCTTAGAAACAGCCTGCGATCTGCACACAGCTGAAACAATCGTTGCTCATTGTCCGTACGTACCATACGTTCAACCAGTGTCGACCTAATTGAGCCTCAGACACGCTAAGCCTGCCCACTTGTGCATTCAAATCTCCAGCAACCACCACGATATCTGAGCTTTTAGCTCGCCGCAACAGAGCACTGAGGGCATCCTTAAACCTGTCTTTAACGGCGTCGGAGCTACAGTCAGTTGAGGCGTAAGCGGACACGACAAACAGACAGCGATCAGCTTCCCGCTTGCGAGACTCCTTCACAGACGTTGCCAGACGAACCGCACAGGGGCGACTATCAATAGGTATCCAGTCAAGCAAGGATGCTTCCGCCCGGTGACTTAGGATGATACCAACCCATGCACATCCCACCACAGCAGTCTCTGGATCACCAGAGGTGCGCAGCTGGAAGCGACTGGAGACTGACGGGGCGGTTAGCTCAATCACTGTGCTTGCATCTTGAATTCTCGTTCCTGAGACACAGCACACATCAATGCCAAGCGAGTCCAGTGTGAGCGCAAGAGCAGCTTGTTGTGCTGCTCGCTTCAGATTGCGCACATCGAAGGCGGTCAGACAGACTGGCTCTCGAGGCTTGAATATTGGAGATACCTGAGGATGTCGGCGCCATGTGATGAGCGGATGTTCCGAGCAAAACCGACGCATGACGGACAGATTCATCAGTCCTAAGTGCTGGACCTACAAGGAGAGAGTATTTAATGGGTTGGGAAGGGGGGGTGGGAGGAAAAGGTATGTGAAAGAGAAAGAAGGGAGGCGTCAGCAGTAGCCTGTTTTCGCTTGCCCGCCCTGCTGTATGCAGCAAGAAAGGCGACCCGGATGATGGTATCACGCGATGGCCCATATGGCTTCAGTTTATTTGTAAGTGTGCAGTTCATGGTTGTACGTGGGCTGGGATACTGTCAGGGCGCGCACACCTAGACAGGAGGACGATTAGGGTCCTCAACCAAAGCCTTTGGCTCAAAAGCCTGGCCGCAAGGCAGCGATGCTTGGCGGGAAATGCAAATGCATTACCATTTCTACGGAACAAATCGCCACATGTTCCAACCCCTAACCTGGAGGGCCAGGAGACTGTGTTTGTCAGACCTCTAACCATTGACCAACTTGATATGAAAGACTGTTAGTGTCGCTGGGGCACCCCCCAGTATAGCTTACTGGGTCGCTGAGGTGCGCAAACCGTCACCACGGTAAGGTCCAGTCTATTCGTGACGGATTCGACGGGTTACTTGTCTACTATCAGGAATCCCGTCTTCCGTGGCGCGAATTACTAGTTGGGCAGCTTAGGACTTGGCAGAAGGGCTTAAAGAAGATTCCGGAAAGTTTTGGTTCTGTTGCAGTTTTTCTTCCAGGTATTAGGTGCTCGACAGCGTCAATTTAAAAAAATAGCCAGTTTATGTCGGCGGCGTTTGTGATTCCTAGATTGCTTGGTTAAATCCTTTGCAGTACAGGCATCTTCGGTTGTGTAGGACTTCACTTTTACACATCGAGGCTTTTAAAGTAAGATGTCTGTGTGTGCAACAGCCAAATGTGGACGTATTCGATGGTATTACTTTATGTGAAAGTGGTATTGGGGATGACTTCTACGTTACGAAGGCATACCACGAGCGCGGCACTATTTCGGAGTGCTCGGTAGTTAAACGTTGGCAGCCTGTTGCGGTCGACCATACGTTTTGGTAGTCTGACGATATAGAGCGCACTAGTAGATTTAGTTCTGTCATTGATGACCGCGGGTGCCATTTCGAGGCAATCAGTTGGTCGATTGATTGGTTTGTTCATCGGTAATCATTAGGTTTAGGTCTCCTTCCACTCAGTAAATATTTCGGTGACACACTACACGCGGACAAGTTGCATATGGAATCGCGCGGTTGAATTATTCAGGTCATTTATTGTTGCATGCACCTCTGTAAATTCCTCTTCAGCAATACACACTCTATGTTAATAAGCGTAGGTGCATTTTGTCCTCCAAAATTTGATGGTTGGTAGGGATTCTTCCATGGTCACGTTGGTCATGGTGGTAAGGCAAATTGAAGAAGTGACGACAGCAGCATCAGTGACAACTTTACAGGAGCAAATGAGGTCCATGGGTGCACGGCAGAGGCTAATATGTAGTAGTTGTAGACTGGTGCCATCGGTTTTGTCACTGGAAGTGGAAGGGGATATCCACGATCACAGCATTTCTAGATAAAGCGCATGATAAGTTGTGTATACAAAACGGCCGTGAGCAACTCTGCTCTATAGCCACCCGACTTGGTCGCCGTGACTCAGAGATCGAAAACGCCTCTGCATTAATAATTTGCTGCTCTCGCGGACGTCTGATCCCTTTCCAGGGGTATTCAATATGTGTGGATGCGATAACTTGATATGGTGTGAACCGATTGTCGCACATATTGATTCCCCGTCTGGAAAACACTTTGGGGAATTATCGGAATGCCATACTAGTAGAAGGGGATGAACAAAGATAACCTTGACGAACGCTTTTGCATCGACGTCATGAAATTCACCCGCATCCGAATGTTTGAAAAAAACAACCCCGATATTCAATAATCTAGCATATGCAACAGGGTGAACCAACATACTTTCCTGACGTCCTGAGGGATCAATTTTTGTGTCAACTAGCTACGTTGAATAAAAAGCACAAGTAGGGATAGCTTATCACGAAGCTGTTTAACAATATACGGACAGAAATGGTGTCTTGTACTGTGTATTTTGTTTTCATTCGTTTTTATATACCTCGTTCCAGGTTCATCTTTACTTCATGTGGTTCCAAAAGTAGGCAACATACGAATAGCGTAGGCTAAAATGCTGCCAAAGTCCAGTCGAGAAGAGCCTGTTACCGTGGTCGTTTAATGTAACAATCGAGTAGTAAACCTGCATCAATGGCGTGTTTTTTTTTATGAGGTTCTCCTCTGGATAGTAGGCAGTCCGCTTGGACACCAGAAATCGGCTCGTACTTGTTTTTTGTCTGGAAGGTTACATTCGTGAAAATAATGCTTGAATGAGAACATCTAACTCCGTCAAAATCCTATTCGAGAGGACTACCAAGTATCCGGATCAGGGGAAGGTAGTTGTTGACTAGGTGCTCAAGCGATCAACCCGCAAAATCGGCCGATGCTCAGACTTTGATGCGTGTCCTGGATGCGCTCAACAACTCATCTGACGCCTACGGAATGCCTGTAGTAAAGATTAATACGGCGGCGGTCCTTGTATTTTTTGCGCTTGTATGTTTACAACGAAGCTTTTGAAGTCCTCACTGGTGTCTTTTTTCGTCTCTGAAGTATTGAAACCCAAATTGTGGTTAGTTGAACGCGATCACAAATCCCCTAACCCACATATATGAGGACGGGTTCTGAGACATCGAGGAAGACGCTTTGGCAACAGCAGATCCGGTTTTTTGCAGCTTAAATGCCTCCTGCAGGACGAAAACCACCAGTCTTGGGCGTTTATCCCTTGCCTCTGAGAGACGTTGCGGTAGAAGGGATGCAAAGATTCTAGTCATAACATCGGTTCGATTAATTCCACGATTGGCTTCTTTTTTAGGAGGATAGATAGTGTTCTTGAAGTGCACCGACCACGAGAAACAGATTTCGTCCTCGATATTGATCATAACAACTTACAGAGAGCCTCAAAAAGTATGGGTAGGTAGTGTTCGTAGGGGCCAGCTGGGATTATTTTTTCCTCGAGAGGTTTGCCTTATTCAACTTTTTGATGATTTCCAGTTCGATCAGCTAAGCACAGCTACTCTAATCATGACCACTGATAAAATCTCCATTTGGTCCGCATTGTAAACGTTTGCCCGAAAACGCTCGTATGAGAAAGAAATATCGGTGAATTCTCCCACTTCTGTTACCTACTCCATACTTGATTCTCTGCTTGACCAGTATGAGGTGCGATCCCTCCTAGTGGAGCGTGCGTGCCTCTATTGCTTCTTCGAATAAACATGTGGTGTCCTCAGCTATCCAGCCGTTTTGATGTCGGCGCACATAGCCTAGCTCATCTGCGATGGCTAACTCATGTGGGAATTCGTCAGAATCAGTTACTTGTCAGATTCGTTAGGATGGGTGAGGTCTAACCTCACGGTTTTGGATTTTGAAAACATCCTTTGTTTTTTTTGAGCTACTGAGCAGTGTGACGATCACGCGTGTTGAGGAGCATTTGCTTCTGGGAATAAGGTGAAATTTGAGCTTCGTACGAAGGAATGCATGATATAGTGTTTCTAGTCTCTGCGAGGCTCACGGTCTACCCACCAAGATACAATATATCTGTGCGGCCGTGACTATCGTTCGGGTACCACGTTGATATCTAAATTTTCCTGGTACCGGAGTCAAATCATGGAGTTTTTGAGAGCCATGCTATGTCTAACCGCTAACACCATAGTTACTTTCCTTGGTGATTCTCCAGTTGGAGCGGTTACGAAGAGTTCGAGTATTTCAACGGCTTGTTACAAGTTTGTTGCTTGCAGTTTGGCTACAACAGCCTCTGGACCAGCATTACTATTGAAATTTCGGGGTTTTTTTTTCATGAATTGCATCTCCAACAGTATCCGGCTATTGTTCGAGGGCACACCCAAGCGCCATTAGTGAGACAGCAGAGAATGGTTGGACAGCGCAGCCATCATGGTTGTTGACTCCCGAGGGCAGTCCCATCTGCCCACCCCACCTCCTACCGTTCGTGGTCGCCTACCTATCCCACATCCACTGGGATGCGTTTTCGTTACGGAAACTTACGGTGCTTCCAATGATGATGTCGATGACAAGATTGAACAAAACGGAGAGAGAATGCAGCCTTAGCGAACCCAATTCGTAGTGAACCATCACGCGTGTAAACATGTGGGAATAGTATTTCCGAATTTCAAGGTTATTTCGCTTCAGTCGGTTATATGCAGAACAACTTACCTACCCACGTGGTCCAAGGCTCGGTGGCATATGTAGTGCTGCTCCAGCATATAGCCTAATGTGCGGATGTGTTTGGTGCACCACCTACTCGGAAGGAATCGTCTGGCACTTTCAGGTTAGGACTTAACACGTGGTTAAGCATCACAGCATTATTGAAGCCAGCAGCCATATTATGGCAAGTGTAAGGCTTGCGAAAGGGTGGAACCAGAAGTAATGCAAAGTTTTGTTACCTTCTGCCAACCGATATTCATCGTCCAACTTCTAAATGTCTGTGGCGCAAAACCCAGTTCAAAGGAACTAGTCACTTTGGCCTTCATCACAAGCGCTTCATTTTCGCCAATGTTGAACCCAACTCTCAGCTCCCTTTTGAAAACAAAAAACAGATACGCACTATTGTACTCACTTCTCCGTAGCCAGTTTCACTTTCCTAGAGCTATCACATCGTTATCCCCGAAGACTGTCTTTCAGTGGATAGTACAGGTAGAAGTTGAAGGGCGTCGGATCCAGACTGTATGTTGGGTGAGGGACCGCCTACCAAACTGGTTCATCCGTCGTCTTGATTTGTTGCTAAGGTCGTATGTGGTCACGTACTACCATGGTGGATGTGAACTCTTTCCAAATTTTCTTGGGCTTCTTTTCCCTTAAGGTTTCCGAAAAATCCCAATGCATTGCGTGCTGGTCACGACACAATCACATTCCCGAAAATGAAAGTGAATGACACCTTTTACAGCCGAAAAACAGTCAGCATGACTTTCTGTGCAGATCCTGGCTCTTGAACTTCTTATGTCTTAAAAAAATGTGACGCCACTCAACAGACTGTCCCTTCATTTCCGAACCGCGAAAATGCACTGAAGATTCATTCCTGATTACCATATCAGGAGAGGTCTGTCTTTGTTAGCTTGGGCCACTTCCATCAGACCTGAGAAGACTTCCAATCTCCTGTCTCTCAAATCATAGAGACCGCAAAATTTTATTCGACAACAGGCGGTATCACGTTTCTTCATTCCGACACCCATCTTGTGGATAGACTGGAAGTGTATTACGCAAATTTAAATTGAGGAATTTTCCGTACAATTGAACCACTTATCCGACACAGTAACCTGTCAGTGCCATCTCGCCCCAGCGTTCCCGCCTCTATTTTGAGTGAAGGTGATACTGAGACCGAGATCCTAGTCGTCCTTTTCCATCACCCCAGACGCTATATCCCTTACACTCCAGGTCACCTGTCAAGAAACTTATTGTCATTCCTCCTTTCAAGTCATGTAACGAGCAGCTGAACTCTTTTTAAAATATTTTCAAGGAGAAAAGGTGTACTCTGTCCGGATGGCCATTCGGTCTCTATTACCGTTTGACGTTTTGCTTGTTCCTACTACACACGCACTCCGTGCCAGCAATTGGTCTGTTTGCCGCGCTTATTGTAACGTCTTTGTTCAGAATTAGATCCGGCACTGAGCCAGCGTCCTTTTATCCGAATTTTCTTCTTTAGACTGACTGGGTAACTGACAGTTTTATACACGGCTCAACATCTGTAGAGGAAGAACTGGAAGAAGGCTTGAGACGCCGGTGATAAACACGTCTCTAGATACGGTCTGAATGGTTTGAATCGACCTCCATTCTACTTTTGATTAGAATCTCGCTTCTTCTATCGTCAGGCACCTTGTTCACTGTGACCACCAGAGTAACATTCCTTCGTCCTTTAAAATTGTCATAAATGTGAAATCTTGTTGACCAATCTTGGAGTTTTGTTGATTACACAAATTGGAGCAGGGTTTTGTTCACATAAAGAACACATCCACGTGACCTGTTTGCACATTGTACGCCTTTCAGTTGGAATTTTATTGATTTCTACGTTGGTTACCTATATGACACGGCATTTGACAATAACGTTGGAAATGCTACCATACCATACACACTACTCTCCGTCCGTTCTTACTCAAATGTCTATGATCGCTTTTCTACTCCATTTAACTCCAGACAATAACGTCATAATTGAAGGTCAATTGTGACAAAAAATTAGTGCACACATCGTGTGCGGGCTTCCCACTGTTGTGTTTGATCATCTCGCTTGCAAAGGATATACCCCTCACACTATCCAAAATTCTTTGTCATCTACTTTAGTGTATCGGGATCAGCGGGTACACTCAATTAAACGAGCCGTCCAATTGCTCCGATAATCCTTTTGGAAGCTGATGTAACCTGTCGGCCATTTTATCATTAGACAGATGTCAAAGCAGAGTACATATCTTATCCACAGTGTCACCGCTTACGAGAATCCCGCCAGTGAAAGCATGTTCATATTCACTTTGTTCGGGCAGTTCAACTGATGTTAAGCATACGTGCTTGGTTTCTATGCTTTATCCAGCACACCGATTGGGACGCACGTTCGTTGCTGCTGTTTGTACGGATCCAGTAGTTAAATAATCTGTTTTTTGGCTTTATCATGTGCAGTCATCGCTTAACCCAGCAAACGCGTGCATTCTTGTTCCGTTCTACCTAAGGTAGCTCCCAAGTAAGCATCCCTAGTCCCCGACCGAAGCATGAGTACTGTTCAGGCTCAGTGAAATAATGTTCGTCGACCTGTGTGATTGTACTGGCATTTCTTGGTTTTTGATCCCACTCGCTTCTCTACTGTCATGGAGTATGTGTAACATGTATGAAAAAAGGAACCTCATGAGGTGAACCAATCATTGGGCCATGCGTGACAGCAGCATCAAATGGTTTTCCTGGTCCTGGGGTGATTATTCCTGCCCTTGAAGTTACGATTTATTCAGTTGAAGTTGAAATTTTATGGTTTGGCTGCAGGATAACAGTTAATGCGTTGGGCCGATGTCATGCAAGCCCACCCAGGTGCGTGGCAGAAACGTGTGTCTAATGCATACGCCTCGTGAGCGCATAAGTACAGCTTGCGCATTGTTAAAATGCATCTGAATGACAAGCTTACACCATTCGCCCAAACGGCGCACTTACACTGTTCGCCACTGATGTGTACATAGACGCGGCTCGCAATGACTAGATTAACAAAAGTGAATTTGAAGATTTATGGGGGAACTTAAGAGGATACGTTCAATTTTATGACCGAAGGATCGTGCGATTCAGCCAATAAGTCTCCCTGGATCTGAAATCGACAGCGTTATTTACCTGATACCGGTATCAAATGCTTACAGCTTCCGGTACCGTCATGGGGGGAACCGGCAGTCTACTGTCGCGTCCCGACTGCATATGAAGTTCACCAATAACTACCGATCTTCCGGTTGGGGATCTTGCATCGTTTCCACCGACTATGCTTATCTTTGCGCGCTCACCGTTCAGTAGTCTATCTGCACGACGTTCCTGAGGCAGTCGGATGCGAAGTGGACTACCAAGTGTCTGACTCATCTGCATCCATGTCTGAGGCATGGAAGGATTGAGTACGCGATTCGCACTTTCCTGTCCCACTCACAACTCCGAGGATAAGCAATGCCGATTGATTCCAGTGCGGCGAGGCGTGCACCCACGCATCCACGCAGATCAGAAGTTCCGAAGACGAGCAAAATGTTCGATGAAGTCACAGCAGGCTAAACCATGAGTAATTCACAATGCGATATCCGGCCCTCTGCGATCAGGCGACGCCACGCCACGTCACCTGTGCTTTGAAGTTGCAGCCCCAAAGCATATGGAACCGTGTTCCTCGTATGCTTCAATTGATTTAGGTTGGTGCGCGTCTGCTAGTAAACCCACCTATCTAGCAGAAGTATGGTGCTGATGAATTTTCCCTCGCCATAATCTTAGCCCTACGTGCAATTGGTTGTGATGTGGACTTTTTGGTCCACCAACCGATGATCATCTCTTATCGAGGGATCTGCTTTCCTCAATCCGCCAAAGCTGTTATTGGACTGGGACTTTCTAAAGTCACAGTCAGTGACTTGTGTTTGCTCGCCATTGTGGGCTCTCTGCGTACGTACGACACGTTTATGCGTGGCACATGGCGTTGAATGTACATTCTTGCCATTGAATCTCACACCAGACCCAGTATGACGGACACTTTGTGCCCGATGTGCGAGTCTTGACTGTGCTAGCGCTTACCGCGCCTTGAAGAGCATTCAGCATTGTTTGTCCTTTCTTCGGCTGTTAGACTTTACAGTATGACGGACACTTTGTGCCTGATGTGCGAGTCTTGACTGTGCTAGCGCTTACCGCGCCTTGAAGAGCATTCAGCATTGTTTGTCCTTTCTTCGGTTGTTAGACTTCACACGCATGTTTCCTTACCAAAATTCTTACGTACGTTGGGATTCATCCTATCTGACTGGAACTGTCGGTGGCATGACCTCGAATGAAACATTTCTTCCTTTTATCTCATTCTCCTGTAACCCTTTCGCATTCATCGCTTGCATTCATTTTTTATGTCTGTGACCATGCTCTTCAAAAATAAACGATAATGGTTAATATATGTGATCACGTAGCAGTTGGATGCCAAACCTCTACAGTGCAAAACAATAGAGCCACCTGCATCAGTTAGACCGACAGCTGTAATAATAGACCCTTTGTGTAAACTTTCGAGCCGCAGCCCAAATTACCTGTTGAACATTGACTGGTCATATATACGTCGCGGATAGCAAGCCAATGGCAACTGAAGTTTCAGTGAATGAACGCCCACAAAATACAAGATGTTAGGACTATGGAAGGCAGCAGATAATCACTCAGGCTCCTTCGGTTCAGTTCAACAGCGAGGCTAGCCAGAATGATAAGATACCGTAGCTCAGCTCGGACCGTTGTTCGAAAGGCGAATAAATGTCGTTTTGGCAATCGGCAGAGCGGATGGATACATTTTTATTTTAGGTCGTATCTGTTAGGCTTCTTCGAGTGAATTCAGACAGATGATACGACTAAAGCGCATGATGGGTACGTTTCGGCATCTCTCGATAATTGTAATAAAAACGTACATGTACAAGGCCACACGAAGCATTCACTGAAGTAGTTAAGGAAAGTAACGGGCCAACTATATGATATAATCCACGTAAGAACCTGTAAGCCACTTTCATGCTGCCTGTGCGCGTGTTTCTTCGTCCGTTCGTGACCTTTTCTGCGGAAACAACCAGCTAAAGATTTGAGGGTATAGTGGTGCTTGCGGTTATAATTATGGTTATGCTTATCATTACTGCAATAGGAAAATAGTATCAAACCTATCGTTTCAGATGCTAATTAGTTGAGTACATCTGTTTCGGAAGGCCTACGCCAATTAACGTTGTGAAAGGCAAGTGTATGGTTTCCGGTTTTTATTCTATACCTCTGATAGCCTGCTTGCTACTTCACATTGTCTAAGTTTTGGGATATGGAACACAAGTGCTCAGTTTTACACGACACTCCACTTGTGTTCCACCGCATCCAATCAGGCGCTGCCACATTCTTCAATAATAAATAAATAAAGGAGAAAAATTTGGTACTGTGAGCAGAATTGCGATTTCGTCCTGCAAGTGGAGTAGTACTGTTCAGATGTTTTATACTGCTTTAGAATCATAAGCAACGCATACCTCACGAAACTGCAGGAGTTGTCGAACACGATACCTTCCCATCATCAGTAGTTTGAACGTATCGTTATGTATTGATTGGCTGATGATGCCAAACAAGGATGGAACAGCTGTACAGTTTTTCTCAGCTTTTCAGCACGTGCTGGTATCACTTGCAGAGCAGGTCCCAATTGAAAACTCCTTATGCTACTTACAACCCGTAGGTAGCTCAGAATCGTCACTCGAGGAACCAGTCAACACATGACCACGTGATGTGGGTTCAATGATCAGCCGCTCAGGGCCGAACGGTTGTGTTCAAACTAACAACCGGATGGTCGCGGGTTCGAAAGTCACTCCGCGAGTTGCCGTATTAGTGGCAACAAAACGAAAAGTTGTTTCTGCTTTCTATTTGCGACTTGTATTGACTTAGCAAACAGCAGAAGCCTCCCGTCTGCTGTGCTGAGCACGATAACAGATGTGGTCGTTGGATTGATGTGATACTTTATCTCAATCAGATGACGAGCAATGGGCCACACATTACATTTGTCGGTGACATAACAAACGGTCGAAAGTCGCTCCCCGATTTATGGATGTGGATGATAGCTCGGTGGTTTCACGTTCCTCACGCCACTTTAACTTGTTCTTGAAATACCGATAACCTGATTAAATAGCTAGTACGAAAAGAACACTGCTAGCGAGTCTTTCAGTAGTGCATTTTCAGGTAAATATGAACATCAAATAGCTAAGCCTGTGTTTCCTTACTACGGATGCAAAAGCAAGGTCTCCGTTTTGGTGGAGCGCGATTGGCGGGTCCTGACAGTATCAGTCGGTTGTTAAACATTACACTGTAGTTCAACCTAGTTTTCTAATATGTAGTTGTATCCCTCTGATTAGGTGTTTTTGAGAACTGTTTCTTCTAAACCTGTGGGCTGTCGAGTGCAAAGAGCATATCCAATGGATGGTCACCACCGTTATTGATGGCAGATATTTCTGGTTTGCAAAACAAATCACTGGCCAGAGGTCATCGTACTTTGGTCAAATATTTGGTGTGTAACAGAGCTTACAGCAGGTGTCTGTCTAATGTCACTCAATCGAGGTCGAAAAAGTCCCGCTTTGTATAATTATCAAGTCGAAGCCGTCAGGCCTGACCACGGCTTAGTTCCTAATAATTCCTCCGCCAAGATCATGGGAGGTCGGAATAGTTACCTGACCCTGAGTTAAAATTGATGATCCACTTAGGCAAATCGACTAGGGTTGTTCTCGGAGTTTGCCGAAATGTTGAGTGCTCGGAATTCGAAAGAACAAGTTAATAAGTCTCTTAAGGTAATGCGAGCAGTATGGTGCATAAAAAGGTCTTCGAGAAAGGGATTATTCAAAACTCACTACTGACAGGACGGAAATAGCTCTGTCTAGAAACAAATACAGACCAGTTTATCTCGCGTCCAATTTTTTTGGTGTGGGTATTCGAGTATTTAGTTTTTCATTTTGATCTGTTCCAGCTATTCTTCCCAAATCTCCAATCAGTCAATTCACTTCCTTTATTTTTTTAAAAGCTGACACTTTGAAAATTAGAAGTTCAACTTCCTAGCTTCAGTATTTTATTACCTTAGAACAAAGAAGGCCACAACGGGGTACGAAGTGGACAGAAAAGTCGATCCCACAAACAATACTCTATGGTAGGTTACCGCATCCCGGGGCGTCCCACCGACGTGACCCTTCAAATCCAGGCCACGTTCAAGGATGGGGCAACAATTAATGAATAAAATTCAGTCTGCTACGAAAAGTTTCAAAGTTCCATATTCATTTACAGCACCAGGCAGCTGTGCAGTAGTTGAGTCAAATTCCAAGTTAGGTAAACAAATACCTCACAGGCCGCAAGTTTTCCAATGTCTGTTATTTGTCCAAAACTGCTTTCATGTCAAATTAAACTGGCGAATATATCCTTCAGACGTTCGAGGGTATCACAAGTCGTGGGGTAACTTCTTATCAGCATTGATGCTACGTAAAACAGTGCCTAGAGCAGCCTTTTTGAGTGTATCGCTGTTTTAGAGCTAAACGAAGAGGGTCCCATCCGGAGTTAACCCATCTGAAAGGCATAAAATTACTAACAGGACACTTATTCTACGCAAGCTTGAAGCCATCCTGGAGCAACTCATCCAAGCAATATCGACACCTCCACAGATAGGTCCGAATTCCATATCATTACCAGTTACCATATGTCTTAGTCGATCTGCCTCATTCAATCCGTCTAGCCTATGAAAAGAATAAAGTAGGTAAAATATGAGTTACTAAAAATCCACCCAGTGCAACGATAATAAACCAGACTTCCGTAAATGGTTGGTCTACGTTGAATAGTTATTCAACATAGTTTCACAGACCACCTTCCAAATTTTATCATCTGTATGAAAGGTTTTCTTAAGCCTTGCGGGAAATCGCCCGTATGTTAGTCCTTTCAGGATAGCTTCCAGCGCCCCGCTGCACTAGTATGGATGAGAGTGTAAGATCTGAAAATCTTAAATCTTGATTCCTAAATGTTTTTGTTCAGCATAATCCACTTGGATACGACCCTTATTCTGTCTGGAATTCGTAGCGATACTGGGTAGAAAGTTTCCATGTTAGGTTACACAACAGGAAACCGGCTAGCCCAAGTGGACGATACCATCCCAAATAGTTGCAGCACTACCGAAATCGAGTTCCCAACTTAAACCTGAAATTGTGATGTCTCTTATTCCCTGACCAAATTTCAATACATCTGCCCAGTTGAAATGCATCATTGATCAACCGCTTTCGCTCGACCCTATGCACGAGATTTTCTAGCCAGTTGTACTGATAACACAAATGGTCAAATCAACCTGAAGCTGGGTTGTAATGCCAACTCGTCCGCTTTTAATTCCAATATCTGTATTTTTACTGGTTTTGTCTACTGTGACAAGGACACAGTTGACGGGGTAACTCTGTTACCTCCACTTGTGTTGTTTTGCAAAAAAACGGACGATCTATGCAGAATATATTCAATTGTTATTTCTTGCAAGTAGACAAGAGACACTAAATAGCTGGTAAACGTGAGTGTCCCACTCAGGAGTATTCGTGCGGTAGGAGGGGCACATGAGTGGTGCAAAAGATTCTGATTTTCATTTGGGCGATAGCTGTGTTTTGAGTAGTTGTGCACTTCGAATGTATCCATTCGCCATAGCATAAGGACTTCTTGTTAATTCAGCTGATTGCGATTCATGAGGAAAGTGAGAAAACTTTGTTGCTTTCAGTTCAGTTCAATTTAACACCCAAAAACTGTGCACCAAGGGTATGTTGGTCCCAACTGCTGCAGTTTCAGTCATCGGAGAATGGGAGAGCGGGGAAGATATGGCCAAGCATCGGAGGCGAAATCGGTCGTGAGCTGTCGAGGAGTAGCGCTCCTTCAAGAAAATATACTGCGGTAGCTCCAATATCGTACCAACTGAAACATGAGGCGATCTCGGTGCAGACATTCACTTGAGGAAAATCATAGACGAGAGATTCAATGGAATTATTTGGGTCTTCGGTTAAAACCAAATTGGTGTGCAATTATTGTTGCCTTTCCACCATTAGTGATTGATTATTTTGGTTTATTTGGCCGGACAAAGTTTAGACATGAAGTGACTAGAAGACTGACCGGTTGAAAATTTGACTCCAACGTTTGATCTGCAAGGCATTGGGAGTAGGAAGGTTTTTGTTCGGGTGAACCTACTTCTAGTCTGTAACTTACAAGTCTGCCCCGGAAGGCAACCAGTAGTAGGGTTTTCTTGGGGGACCCTACCCGGGCCCGATGGCTCGATAGTCTGACCTGTCCGGCTGTGGGGGGCTGGCCTAGCCCAACGGCGTAAGGAATGAGGTGCAACTCCTTTTTGAACCGCATCGCGCTCTTGGTTTGTTTTAAGTGTATTCCGACCGCACTGGATGATTTGCCGATGATCACAGTCACCTGTTGGGCGATCGTAGTGTGCAGGTTTTAGGACTGACCTTTTCTAACCTGTCCTTCCTATGAATACGTTCCTATAGATGTGGACATGTTAGTTACTCAGATCGATCACCCTACTGTCTTCACACTCCCGCTGCATAGAACTGTCAGATCGTCCTGTATTACGGTTATTCGTAGACGTGGCTCACTGCTGTTGGTCTGGCTGCTCCCTTTTGGCCTTCCTGGCATGGTCGCTTCCTGTCGAAGTAAGTTTCAGTCACTAAAACCAGCATAATCACTGCATCACCATCTCAAAGTGGCCGATGTGATTCGGGAGACATTGCTGAACCCTCAGATTATAGTAGACTGACTAACTTCATGAAAAAGCACACCAGCACAGGTGTCAGTAAAGCGAAAACGCGTAATATTTTTATTGTATAGCGGGCTAATATAGCTGATCTACACCAAGCCTTCTTGGGGCAACACATTTAGTACGTCAGTTTGGTAGGTTTATGTTTCTATCTATGTACGAGATTTTCACGGGTTTATCATGGAGATACTGGATGAAGCGGCAGCGAAAACTGTTTCCTCTGTGGTTACTAAGACTACTGCGCATGATCAGAATATTAGGATTTCATAGTCGTTTCCAACCTATTCTTGTCAACATTAGGAACCAAGATACGGTCAACCTAGCACAAACAGAATGGATAACAATCAGCGGCTAATCATGCGTACCCAGGTGACCGTGCGAAAATGTCAAGTTAAGGATCACACATTTCATGTGGTTTTTACGTGTTTTGCCACGTGCGTCGAGAAAGCTGGCCACTATGGAATTGTCAGGATTCTTTCAAACAGTGGTTTTCAATGAAGGTCTAATAATTTTAATGTCGCGGGTTTGGAATTTTACAAGTGGTGTGAAAAAAACATTTCAAGTAGAACAACAAACGCGTTGTTGATTGTTTTTCGAGGATCGAGAACTTCTGTTTCGCAAGGAACACCCTTTTAATAGATATCACTATTTTACGAAACGGCCAGCGAAAACCTGGTTCTGTGGATGACAGCGCAAAACTACCAAGTGTCTGATCTCTTCAAGCCCAACTAATGAGTCATAAGGAAGACAAACTTCTTTGTACGTCTGGGTTTTTAAAGATCAGACAGTGCCCTTAAAATTGATCTCCAGCTTTTTGTTACTTTTTAAGGCAGTCTGGCTAAGAGCCGTAAGACAGTTTCTTTTCTTCCATCAACTGTCTATCACCTGCTTTGGAGGCCTGTTTATTTCAGTCTGTGTAGGTTGGATGGAATTCCACAGTGACAAGAAGAAAAGTCTGAACATAATAGCAGCTTGCCAAGTGTCATCGAGGCGTCTTAGGTTGTCTTGAAAGTTCCTCTTGGGCCACCGCATTCTTTTAATTCGTTCAACTAGTTATTAACACTGTAATTCCGCTTTATCAGCTACACCATAGAACGCAGTCAACTGGCACTGAAGTACGGATCGAATGGGTGATGAGAAGCATATGACAGTGGAGGATCAAATCCAGACCCTGTTTTGCTGACCTGCAGTAAGCCCGGCAAAGCTCTTCTTTGAGTAATGATAACTCCTGTCTCGTGTTTTTTGTTCGATACGTTCTGATGCAATCAACCACTTTGACGTTCGCCCAAACATTCACTCTAAAGTGCTCCCGTCACATTTACCAACGTAAAACTTGCTGCAGTAAAAAAATGGTTGACAGCGGTAGAGAAAGGAGTTGATTACTTTCTGAAGTTACCTTCATCTACCTATGAGTCTTGTTCGAACGATTTTCTTCATATCCTGGTCCAGTAATGCTATACCTTCTACAAACTGAGAGTCCCCGATTTCTCTTGAGACGTCCCGATGGAAGTGACAGATCCCAAAGTAACTAATGTAAGTAAATTTGTCTTATCTGAACCAGTTGGTACGCTGAATTTTTCAGTGACCGAACAACTGGTAGAAAGTCATATAATTGCCCCAGACTTTAAACGGTCCGAATGATTACTTGTGCAGGTGTTACGCGTGTAGATTTTTAAAGTGATATCTATAAATGGGGTTATCATGAGAGGCTTACCATTGTAACTTTTGTAGCGTATTATGGAAGAGCTTAAAATTCTCTGTCACCAGTATGTGACACATGATACTTCTAACATGGTACTGGCTTTATACTGTAAAAAACTAAATCATTCAGCTGTAAAACCCTTTCGGTGCCTAACTGTCATACCAGCCGAAGGAAGCACGAGGGCTGGGATACTGCCAGGTTGCCTACCCCTAGTCAGGGGAATTCGAGAGACAGAAGTCGGGTTGGAACTATGGACCTTTCGGTCAGTAAATTCGCGTTCTAACCAATAAGCTATCTAGCCCCCCAGTATACTGCTGGAAATTTTTAACGTCAGAATTGACGTGAGGTGGTCCTTGCTCTAGCTTTAAGGTTTCACCTGCCACATTCAACACAATCATGATTTGACCGTGACAGTTTTTTCCACTTATTTATGGCTTTTATATTGGTATCTTTTCCGTTCACTTAACGGGCCCTCTGATCCCATCTGCTGCAAATCCTCACAAAGGTTCCTGATTACCCAAATCGACAGCTTTGTGCTCAAGCTTTTTTGGAAGCGGAGTTATCTTCGTAGTCCATCAACAGCTGATTGTACTATCTGACCTTGGCACACCGTTTCGTTTGTTGTCAAAACTGCGTCTGAGTGAGTTACGCTGTATCCAAGTGTGTGTACTATCTGTTGCTTACGCAACAACATTGCACAGTTTGACCAGCCAAAAGTTTTTGCGTGCTACAAGCCTTCGAGTGTCGCGCGTATCTGGAACGCGCCAACAGAGGTCTACATTTCGAAGCAAGGACTGTTTGGTGGTCTGGTTGCTGCGCGTAATCTGAAGACGCAGTCAGTCTCATTTTTCTGTTCGGTTATTTTATAGAGCAAGTTATTGGTCAGATTTTGATGTCAACTGGCGTGGTTTCGACGTTGATGAGGCACTGGGACGATGGACCATTAGCAAGTAAAACTTAGATAAGTCGTACGCAAATCGATCCTAGGATTTTGAGGAGTATGTGGAAAACTTGTAAATGAGAAGGGACATGCAAGACAAAATGACGTATAGAAAATTAATCGGGCTAAGGAGTGTGATCATAACGAGGTGACGGGCTACGCATGTAGGCAATCTATTACGAGCAGTCGTGATCATGAGTACACACGAGTCTAAATTTTGACCCAGATAAATATTCTGAATGTGGGTGGGACCTAGGTACCTGGGAGGATTATAAACTAAAAGGTATAGAAAGCATTGGTGCGCATTTTCACCACAAGGTTGGTAAGGATGTCCGTTTTATTCTGAAAGCTGTCTGAGATGGTTATGTCGGTTAACCCACTACGAAGGACCTGGGAAAGCCAGCCTAATCGATATTGCAAAATGAAAGATATCTGAGTCAATCATGTAACTGCCATCACACAATGAAGCAAAATCCCACTATTAGAGGAGAGAACGGATAAGGGGCCCGAAGAATATACAGTTGTAAAGAAAAAGGATAGTCATTGCGTAATTCACGAAAACTTTTGGAAAAGGCTGCACGAAATTCAATCTACCTTTCTTTTCAGAAAGGCTTGGTAAACAATCGGTAGTTTTTAATTGGGCAACGTTTCGCTTTTGACAAAAAAGTTTCATCAGACCAAGTGAGCAGGTCAGCGAATTGGCCAGGTTATAAGGCAGACGGAGAACCAATCAGTATGTTTTCTTCAGATTATCACACTAGATCAGTGTTGAGTGTCAATTGACGGCTCTTGTCGGCTAGTGTGGTTGCCAAAATCTTGAATTGATAGGTTGGAGGAGTTTCAAAGTATCATGAAGGAAACTGCTGACAACTCTTCGACAGCCCACGACCGGTTTTGCCCTTCTTGGAGCTCATCAGGTAAGCGCAGTTCCCGAGTTTCCATCAACCTTATGTTCTAGTTGAACCCAAATTGGACTAATTGCGACAAATACACTCATTTGAAACTCAATTTGGTTTTCACGGGAGACCCAACTGAATCTCGTTTATGATGTTCTTCAACTGAATGTGTTGCACGCAGGCCGCCTCATGTTCATGACAATAGTTGCAATAGTGACAATGGAAGCTCCGGGTACAACTGGTCACAGTCCTTAAGTCCCAGCAGCCAGGAGCTTTAAATATTACACCAGTAGAGCGAAGAGCTTTAAACAACCTAAAACAGGTGGACAACATAGCGATTAGAAAGGCGGATAAGGGTAAGGTCACTATTGTCATGACAAGAGTGATTATCTACAGAAGGTCAATTAACACCTAGCTGAGGGTCCTTACCAGCAGATCAATAATGCCAATATAGTACATCTATAATGAATAGGAGTAAAGCTGAATTTAGCAGATATTTGCGGTCCGTGATAAATCACTTGTGGCAAGGTAACTGGTATCGATTGTACCCCAAAAGTGCAATCCAATCACGGCTTTATGGCCTACCAAAAATCCATAAACCGGATCTCCCGATGGGACCGATAGTAGACGGAATGGTTTCCCCACCGCATGAACTGGCCAGATTCTTGGCCGGCATTTTAAAACTCCTCACCGGGAAATCTAGTACTTACACTAAAAATTCGTATGACTTTGCCAACAAAGTAGCAGGTGCCATCGTTGAACCAGGTGACATCCTTGTAAGTTTCGATGTCAAGTCACTATATACAAGTGTGCCAAAGGGGGACTTTCTAGAAATAGTCAAGTGACTGCTACCAGCGGACACTACCCTTTCAGAACGGACACAGCTTACGGTAGATGAAATAGCGGAAGGCATAAAAGCATGTCTGAATATCACCCAATTCGTTTTCGACTACATGGTTTACACTCAAGAACAAGGTCTAGCAATGGGATCCCCAATATCCCCGGTTTTGGCAAATATATTTATGGAGGAATTTGAACAGAAAGCTCTAGGCGGACTCCCATACCCACCCAAGGTATTCTGGCGTTATTTGGATGATACTTTCGTCGTGATGAAACGAGAAAAGGTTAGTGAGTTTTACAACCATCTGAATGAACTGAGTCCACACATCAAATCTAGTACGGAGATGGAGTCAACCTCGGGTACACTGACCTTTTTAGATTGCATGACACACAAAGTCGGGGGAAACTAAAGACCACTGTATACGCGAAGCCAAATGACACTGAGGCAGTTTTGAACTACTCGTCTGCCCGTCCGAAGTCGGTATTCGCCAGTATTGCCTCATCACTGTTTAGGCGTGTAAGGACCCTGAGCACAGAAGAAGTTGGTCGGACAGCGGCCCAAACTGAAGTAAAGAGCAAACATTGGGGTAGTGGATATCCGACTAGCTTGATTAGGCTTCAACTGCGAAGTGTATTGATACCGGTAGCGAAGATCAACAGGGAATGGATCGGGACCGCTGTTATTCCATCTAAACCAGGGAAATCGGAGGTCGTTCGACGAATTCTAAACACAGCTATCGTAAGAGTAGCTTTGCAGGGGGCAACACTATGCGCTCTGCACTGGTGCAATTGAAGGATCGCCTTCCGGCAAACAGAACCAGGGACTGTGTCTGCAAAATTATGTGTAACCACTGTACTAAGGTCTTAGAACAGACGGCCAAGGAACTTCACACCAGAATCGGGGAGCATAGTAGAAAAATAAACAGGTCGGCGAGAAACGCAGATGAATATCGAGTGTTACTAAAAGACTCGGCACTTTCGGAACACGCAATGGACACGGGGTACAAAATAGATTCAGAAAATGTTGAAGTTTTGAGGCGAGGACTACGGTCCACATCACAGAGACTGATGGCCGAGGCCGTAGGAATCGCCAAGCATCTTGATGTTAACAGAATAAAAGGCGTGGAACTGGCAAGCGTGTGGAGAACGGTCTTGGATTAGTCGACCTAACACGTGCTGGTGTGCGATTATCAAAAGGAAGAGTAGTCATCATCTGGATTCCGCTTAACCTTACCGACCTCTCCTACCCCCAACCAAATTGTCGCGACACTCACAAGCCCACGAAGACCAAGGAAAACCTACCAGTGGCACCCGAGGTGAATCATCAATTGAAGCACCCTGAGGTGGAAGATTAAGGAACAAGAGCCGATCGGAACTAATTTGAAACTCCTCCAACCCATCAATTCAAGATCTTGGCAAGCACACTAGCTGACAAGAGCCATTAATTGACACTCACCACTGATCTAGTGTGATAATCCGAAGAGGACTTACTGATTGGTTCCCCGTCTGTCTTATAACCTGGTCAATTTGGTGACCTGCTCACTTGGCCTGATGAAATTTTTTTGTCAAAAGCGAAACGTTGCCCAATTAAAAACCACCGATTGCTTACCAAGCCTTTGTGGAACAATGGCTTCTCAATCGGTTCCAAGCTTTTTCCAATTGGTTGAAAATCAATCTACCTCTGTTGGAACCGACTGCAAATCCCCGCTCCAGAACTCTGGTGACAGAAAAGATCCACCGAACCAGAAAAATACGACTTCATTGAGTACAAGCGAGTAAAAAAAACTACAGGGGGATTCGCGGTATTTGAAGGACAGCTTTGACCTTGAATGAGAGCTGTCCGGTTGACGTTGAGCGATTATTGACATCGCTTGTAGGTCACGCCTGACTACTCGACCATCGTCAGTCGTCATTGATTGGGTGTTAGAGCGTTCAATCGACAGTTAGCTTTTCCGACTCCAGGCTCAGTGGCCTTCCTGAAGCGATTTTGGCCCAACCGACGGTTCTCAGTAAGTTCCGGACGTTTTGGGCTTGTATTCAGGAATCTGACCCTTGTGATAATCCTTATTCTTCGAAGATGCGAGGGGGCCACGTGGCCATCAGGTTCCTTATCCTTCATAACCACCCTGTCGGTCCGACGGTTCCACGATACGAGGCTGTTCGTAGTCAACTCAACAACAGGAAGTGACATGCCCGAAATGGCAGGCGTATTCGTACCTTGAAAACCGGATCATAGGAGGGTTCGACGCATGTCCACAACATCCATCGTAAATTATACGCACCACCGTATGGTATAGTCAAGACTTTTACGGCTGTTTAAATGGCGACCATATAGCAGTCAGCACTGCATAATGTGTTACATTGGGCATACACAGATTACTGAGGACCATAAACTGACGCAAACTAGTCCGAAGTGTGCCCTCCTGGTGGTTGGATTGGGACTGGAAGGCAGGAGAGCCGGTGTTCTCTAAGCTTTTTCCTGAGAACAGTGAGTGAAGATGCTTCTAAAACATCTCTTGGCAATCACTCTCAAGGATCAAGCGCCCCATGGGAGGATGACCACTTCCGAATACCATGTTTGGATTCCTTCTTTTTCAGCATTTTTTATATCCTCTTGGTTTTCCGTTGTCACTTAGTTCAAATATATTCTCCTTTGGTATCGTCTTCACCCTACATGACAGTTTGTGTTTGTTTTTGCCATCAGATACCCAAATGTTGCACACAGACTCACTGGTTCTGAATTACATCTACATATGCTTGTCGTTCTAGTAGAAAGCCGCTTTCGTTCCATTGTGATCCAAATTCTCTCCGACAGCCACAGATTTAATCGCCGTTCTCATCGGATCTAACGTCGCCTCCACAAGGGTAGCTAGCCCTCCTTATTAAAATCTGCTCCTAGTAATGTATTTTCAAATACAACCAGTTCGAATGTACTGTTCCGTTACTACGCTGGACTTGATGCAAAGTTTTTTTAGAACGAGGTTATTGCAGTATTTTTCCTCTATCTCAGTGTCAGGTGTGAAACAGTGATGACCACCAATAACTTACTACGGACCCATGATAACCTGCATATTAGTGTGTTGACTAAAGAACCCAGTCAGAAGACTTCCGATGTGTGCACCTGGCAGAAATCGATCAACTCCATGCCCACTCCGCCACCAAGTTTGTGGAAGCACACCGGCGTTGCACAGCATCGATAGCACGAGGATCTTGTTGGCCTCTGTGATGTGCTGGACGCCAGTTAAGGAAAGTCACGAATCGAAATATTTCTCTTATGACCTAGTTCTGTGCCACACCTGTCTCCTCTTCCACAAGTGAGTTACTGCTCGTCGTACAAGTGTCAACCAGGAGACCGAGATCAAGCTCTTTTGTTACAGTCGTCCTGTAAGCGTATTTGTTCTCGGTTCCATTCACAGTTGATCGGATACCTTTGTGCTTATACTTATGGAATGATACCCTTTATTGTTCATTGTCGTTCTGCCGTTCTGTATTGGAGCCACCTGACGAGTAGTATTTCCTTCACCGAACTGGTTTACTTTCCATGAGACTTTCTCAGCAAAATCTCTGCAACTTGAGCATACCCATGCTCACCTTATCTGATCACAGTGAGGCCGCATCTTTTGTTCATCCAAAGGCGATACACATTACCTCGTCTACAGCCTTAAGGCGGAAACACCCACAGAGGAAGATTCTGTACGATACTGATATCCTTGCTTTACCAGTGAATGCCAATAGCCTAAAGTGACTCAATCGGTACAAAGAAAATTCGTGGACAGATTAGCATTGCACCATAATATGTGACAGATTACAAGTGGTTGAGATATTTCGCAAGCAGAACGCACTTGCGTCTTTACACAAAAAAATCGAACACAGACACACACACTCGGCTTGCTCACCCTATTGATTTGTGTGCAAATTCACACAACTGACGGTCTACTTTGATACTGTTTCGGACCCTCGTTCATGTTGACAGCCTATATCTGTGTGTTGCCGGGGCGCGACATCAAAGCCGATCAACATCGGCTCAAGTGGTACGATGCCAGTGCTTGATATATATATATATATATATATATATATATATATAGATGGCTTCTTTTGGAGGAAGCAGAAAGTTCTCTTGTTTTTGAGGTTCTTCACCGTTCGTCCTTCGTTGCCAATTGGAGGGAAAAGAATTTTTCACTGGACTGCACCAAAAGAAGCGAGTCAGATGTTTGACCACCATCTCTGCCAGATACGTGAATTGTGGGATACATGTTCGTTAAACCAGAAGAGTTTTTTGGTTGCAACAAACGCTGTTTCCCTGGTGTTGCTGCTATGGTGAAAATCACTGGGATAAGCTACGCTGGACAGAGTTAGGATGACATGTTACAAGATGACATTGTGGTCTAAAAGAGAGCTACTTTACTATCGTATAGCTTCTACTGTGTCCTCTGTCATTGCCGGTTCATTGGACCTAGTGTGCTGGCATGTACTGTGACTCTCGCAGAATCGATCTGCAAGTCTATGTCAATACCTGGCCCTGTCGTTGTGGCCTAGTCGTGTACACAGTTCGAAAACAATGGTGTAAACATACCGGAGCGCTTGTACAAACATCTGCTAGTATCTACTTCTGCTGAACCGTTGTTTTCCAGTAGAGTAAATGGAATTCATTTCAGAGGCTATGGTAACCAAGAGTCCAGGTCTTCCCAAAAACGTCGTCTAGGCAACTGCCCACAGACACTTCTACACGTTGCCTCCAGCAAGATCCGCCACGATAGCTTGATGCACAGGTGCACCGTCTGTTGACCCCTATCGTTTAGGTAGGATGCATTCGAGCACATCATGATTTCTTTGACCAATAAGGAGGTGAACCGAAAGGTCATTTATCATCCTGCATACGATGTTTGGGGCCAGAACTTTTATGCAAGGTGCACTGTCGGCTATGAACCTGGCAATTGTGTGAAAACGGTCATATTGTGGATAGCCGGCTTGCAACTGAAGTTCGACACACGCTTGGCGCAGAGGTCGCCTCTAACAGTATCCCATACATAAACTATGAATGAATCTTATAAGCGGTAGCGAATAAAGTTTGAATCATACACGACTATCCATTTCATCAGTTGAGTTTGTTGGTGATATGCAACCAACCCTGCATAACCCTCTTGCATTTTGTCTTGGCCCCGTGTGATTTCTGTCCTAGAAGTAAGTTCACATTGCAGATCGTTCTCGACTTTGGATTGATTGGCTATCGGTAAGTGCAAACAGTGTCCCAGGAAGAAAAATTTCTGTGTCATTAATTTTTGCAGATGGTCAGCTCTCGGTCAGATCAGCCATCCCATGAATTAGTGTTTTACATGAAAGAAGCTCGAGGAAACTTTTGGACAGGTCTTGTGCGTTCGTACAGAAGAAGGCAATTTGGCTCCAACGGAGAAGGTTGCAATGGTTCTAGACCGGGGTGCTATATCCTCTGCCGACGCTGCTTGGGCAGGCCGCGTTTGGCAAAAATCTTAGGTGAATTATCAGAGTAATAGTTGCCAGTCTGGGAGATAGTGAACTCAAGGAATGTGTACTTCTGTCACAAATGCATCACAAATGCTCCTGTCTAGGCTTTGGCAACCTTCTAGTATATCAGCATCTGTGCTTACACTTGGAGGCGTGGTACTTAGTCCCCGGAAGGGTTTCAGAAATGAGCCTCTCGTCTTGGCGCGACAAATTTCTTCGACTTTTATCTAGACTATCAAGTGTGATGGCAATCATGGATTTCGACAGGAATGCAACCAGTGTAGTTAGGAGATGTGGATTGCTGCGGTGGAAACTATGGTATTTAGTTTCAACGGATCCAAGGGAAACTGCTACTTCTTGACCTCATGCGCATGATTTTGTAGCCTAGCAGAGTACTCAGGCTCTGGTATACCACGTAAAAATATTGCTTGCTTTTCTCTGCAAGCTCTCGGTCTTACTTTTTCTATCGAGTTTAGCGTTCACCCCTTTGGACATCCATGAATACGCTAGCTGTTGACACGGTGTGTCCGACAAAAGAACTAGTATGCTCACAACCTTCAACATCGCACTCTATTCCACGTTTTTTTCAAATCACGGAAAGAATGGGTGGTTGGTCTGGGTCTTCATGGCCTTACAAATGGGCTGCTACCGGTTGAGATCCTTATGCGACCATAGTCGAAAGGTGTATTGCTTGCCTCCGGAATATCTGTGCAATATGCAAAATCTGGCATAGTTTGTCACGTCTTTAGGGTTATGTATACTGGCTTCCACAAAACCTGTGCATTGCCTGCGTTTCTTTCTTTACCGTCAAGACTGCGGGGGAGGTGGAACCATCCGCTCATCGGTTCGCTCATGATCTTCGTGGAACTAGAAAGTAGGTTTAACTTCATCGCCTCCACCACTAGAGCTATAGTGGCCTAGAACACCAGACGATGACTGAACACATTGAGGACTGCTATTGAATATATAGGACTAGACTTAGTCTGATGTAATTTAGCCGATTTTATTGAGCTCAGTTTCTGGGTGATACATCTACTGGTAGCAGATGCTGTTACCTTACAAACCCCATCTAATAGCGCTCGTGTCATCATTTTCCGACAAGCAGCGTAATAAAGTCTTCGTCAGTCATTCAAGGTCAGGTCTTCCAAATAAGTTTTTATGCAGCAGGAGAGAAATTGAAACAGTACAGTCTCTGCTGTCAGCAAGAAGGCAGGCATCAGTAAAGTTATGCCTATCAACTAAATTAGACCAAAATATGGACCACTTTACTCACCGTGAACTTTTTATCCATTTCAGTTACCGAAAAAAACATGACTTTCAGCCTGCCTGTTGTTCTTCATTTATCCCCTCAACTTGCTGACAAGTATCTTCGTGCCCTCAGTACGAAATTTCTAACAAGCCCTCTACTTTCCATGCAGCGTAAGTGTCTTAAAAAGGACCTTTCTATAGAGGTAGCTCAGGTAGTATAGATGGTCGTTGGTTTATTCGCTGAGCTGGGCAGTTTGATTGCAAACGTTTCATTCAAATCGAGGTGACATCATCAGTGCGTTGGTAGGGAGTGTGGTGGAGCGCAGCGATCGGTTGGTAGTTGTACACCTCGATTGGTGATGAAACGTTTGAAATCAAATTGCCCAGCTCACCGAACAAACCAACGATCAAGGACCTTTCTCTACAAATTTATACTTCTACTTACCAGGGAGATGTCCTAAAAGCTACTGAACTCTTCGAATATGCCGATGACTTTGCCATTGGCATTTGTCGCATTAAGGAATCACTGAAACACCTTCCCTCCCTTGTCTAAAGTTAACCATGATTCCACCGCACATAACACGTAGGATTGACAAATGCTGAGGCAGCCGACAAAAGCCTCTTATTAAAAAAGACATCTGTGAAACGGTTATGTGTGCTTCACAATGGTATTATGAAATGAGCTGTGCGCCACCCCATGCACTCTAAGCTGCGTCACTTGTACTGTTCATGTTCTTGGTGGGACAAATGTGAATACTCATAACGCAGCGCCCATAGCAGTGAGTGTGAACTGTGAAACTAAAATTTAAGGGAGTTGGCAATTTAGAACCAAAGTAACAGATTATAGCCAAATAAAGAAGCGGCAAATGCCTGGTCAGTTTAAGAATGCTCGCACGCTGTCGCCACAAACGATTATGTATAGTTAAGTTTGTTGAACGCAACCCACTAGCTCCTCTAACGTGCCTGTCTCGAGCCTCCGAGGGGTATGAGCAGCCCAGGTTCAGAACCAGGGCTTTATGATCAATGCAAATCAGAACAGGCTCACTGCTTGAGAGAAGAACACCTTTTTAGATACGCATAGTTTAGAGTGTGTTGCTTTCGAAAGCTGACACCAAGAGATCTCCCTTCTTTGCACCTTCCCCTGGAACAACCGCCTTTTACGGATTCTATTAATTTCTTATCTCAGGATGAATGACCACCAAATTTGGGAA
Source organism: Clonorchis sinensis (assembly GCA_003604175.2). NCBI lineage: Eukaryota > Metazoa > Platyhelminthes > Trematoda > Opisthorchiida > Opisthorchiidae > Clonorchis > Clonorchis sinensis. The sequence continues at coordinate 132,431,576 of CM030370.1, forward strand.
ATTTATGTCTGTAACGTTCAAATCACTCCTTGTATGTTCTCGTTAAACCTGAGATTTCGCAAGAGTAAAAGTGCATTTTTATTCGTCGCCTAAGTTTGATATTGCAATGTCATCATACAGCCAACCTCAATGACGCCCATAGCAGAATGTAACAAGTTATTAGTGGCGGTCAAGTTCATTCACCTCTTTTTTTCTTGAAATACTTCAGTATTTCATCAAGACTTCTTTGCCGTCTCATGCGTGTTACCACATCCGTCTTCTCCTCGAAATCACCAATCGACACAAATCGTTCTTTTCTGACTGCACATGATAGTTCTCTTTTTCCAAGTCAAAAGACGAAATTCGGTTCACATCTAAGTCAGTCCGAATCTAGCTCGTTTAAAAGCAAGTATCGTAAAATTAGACCATCACAAATGAATTATTACAGTGACATCACAGATGACTGTAGAACTAACCATTTCTACACTAGAAAGACGAGAAAGCTCTGGGGAAAGATTGGCCTCGTTTGAAACTAAATAACACCCCTTGGGTGTGATAGTCGCTTGGCGTTTCGAGGCCTTTCCTGCTTGGTTGTTTTATGCATCTTCTCTGAACTTCGTTCCGACTAATCGAAACGTGTAGATTTTACAGAACCGAAACACGAAGAGTGGTCAGCTAGATCAAAGCTAACCACCGGGTGATAGTGAAGAAAACATTAGTTTGATAATCACACAGCACGCTGTGTCGTAGGATACTTACTAAATGAAGGTTTCTGCAGCAACATCTGTTGTACATAGTCAGAAACGAAGGAATGTCAAATGACATCTCTCATTGTGGCACATTCATGTGATCACGATGCATACGCGGGCAAACTAAACTGTCATGATACCAACTCTCAATTGTGAACTATTTGTGACAGTTCTAGGTGACGATGCCTTACAAGAGGTTGAGAAGATGGAGAGTTTTAGTTGAGAATCGCAGGTAATGGCTGTAAGGATTATCATATATATGTATATATATATATGATGTATTGGTGACGGCACGCTAACTGCGGCCACGTCCCATAAGGACTGATATCCCGTTCCGCTGGCTTCTGGGTGTCAATCCAAGTCTACAGACAGGGAACCCACTGCCTATCGTGACAAAGTCTAATCACCTCATGCGCCCATGTAACTGCGTGTAAAATGGGTATTGTAATCTATGTCTAAATGTGATTGCTTTATACTCTCGAAATTTCCACGAACCTAGGGCATTTGACAGATCTAGAATACCGGACTACTAGGGCACAGTGCACCAGTCCTCATACCTTAGGTCAACTCGTGAAAACAACACAGTTGAAAGGCATTCTACCGTAATAAAAAAATCGCCAGTAAGACATACAACCATAAGAAAACAGCCAACCAATGAAGAGCAGACAGAAGATGAACAGGTAGAGGCTTGATGAAAAAGAGGGCGGCCAAGAACGAATTGTCTGCATATTGGAATATCTTGAAAGACATGACCACCAAATATTAGAATAAGACACCGGTGGGATATCAGTTAGATGGTTTAAATGTTTTGTTATGTAGGTTTTTTTTATCGAGTGCAAGGAGCACTACATGGACTCAGGCAAGGAGGGCGTGAAGCCTGAATGCGGCCGCCTTCATTTTGGGCAGTTATGTCACAGCCCGTCCTCCTAGACCGTTTTACCAGCATTGGTTTCGAATGAACAACAGAGCCTTCTTTGATAGACGGATGTCGGATATGTGTAATAAATATCCCAACCACCTTAGCCCTTTTTTCGGTTCGTTGGATGAGTTGGGAAAGAGCCATATATGCTACCTAGGCTACGAAAAATCGCCTTAAGAAAAAAACCTACTCAATTACTCCTGCTTTTTTTACCAAATACTCTTCCAAGCACCCCTTTGTCGCATACGTGGTGCAGCCATCGTACTTCTGCAGTGCCATGATGGTACCGAAGATCAAAGGTCTTGAGGCGTTTAAGGCTTTCAGCTCGCTGGGACCAAATTCGCAACCGTAAAGTAAGATCGTTTTGTAAATACGAACATCCGTCTTCGGTGAAACTCCCATCTGACAGCAAAAGTGACATAAGTCAGCAGATATTACTCGGTTTGGTAATGTATTCAGTAAATTCAGTAGTTGCATTACCATCTTGGCTTATGCAGCTACCCGGATGAGTAAACTGATCAACAAGCGCACGCCTTCCCCCAGGGTGAAAAAAATCCTGAAACAAGAATTTGCAGTTGGAAGGTTTAGAGCGCATACCGAAGCAACTGTATCAATCAAAATTAGTGATCTCGGCGAGACCCAGTGGCGATTCGATTGTATCGGAGAAGTCGGACAGACAGCACTGAACACCGCTAGCACAGCTCATTTCACATTTTAACATGTTTTATCCATATGCTCGCTAGCGCTTCACTAATGGTTTATTGTGAACAGTAGTTCAGCTGGCTCAGATGGAACTACGGTAGTTTTCCAAAGATGGCCAATTGGCATGCTTCTGGCTGAGTTGCAAGAGCCTGGAGGAAAGTGAATTGTCAGATGCTCTCGGGCCATGGCTTATTCGGAATAAATTTGTGCCGCAGAAGGAACTGCAGTCCCGAATTGCGGCTCTCCAACAGTGTTTGACAGCCACTTGATCGAATTCGGTCCATGGTAGATTAACACTTGGTAGCCGCCAGACTACAGGGTGCAAGGCTTCACGTTGAAGGTTCATGGTGAATAGGAGCAGTTGGTAGCCAGCGCACAGCTTGTGGAGTCGCTGTTGACGAGAATCGAATCCAAATCAACCGCCCAGATGTGATCCCAAGGTGCTCACATGATTGGCTTGCGCATTCATGTCGTCCGCAAAGATAACGATTTAGTGCTTTCTGCTTGACGAATGAGCCCCGATAAATCTCGGTAGAAGGTACCCTCCTCAGCAGTCCTGTAGTCCCTTGGAGTATATGCCGACACAACAAAGAAGCACCGGTTTTTATGTCGAGTAGCTTTGAACACGATTGAACTGGATCACCAAACGGCACAAAAACGATGTTCAGCTGTTGTATTGAGTGCAACTCTCACACCATATATCCTGGATTACCAGATACACGGACGGTAAAATGTGAAAGAAGTGACTTCGTCCTTGATGCTGTAAGATACACCACCACACTTGCATGCATATTTCAGCGACACAGCATACATCAACCGTAAGACAGTACAAGGTCTGGATAAGCATTGCTCGTTTGCCAAAGTGAAATGGGGTATGGACGTAGAAAGCACCCACGTAGAGAGGATCTCGTGAAATTATCAGTGTTGTTTTGTTTATTGTTATTGGGCAGCGGAGTTTTTAAGGTAAATCTATCAGATAACTGGCAGTCAATTGAAGTAGCGACGTTTGCTTGTATGGTGTGAGAAGATTGGGGAGGGGGACGTCGGTTGACAGAGAATTCTGCGAGCAAATGATACTTCCCGGTTGCCCAGGCTCAGGAGGAGAGTTTAGTTGAGGTAGCTCATCTTAAGCTTCTGACTGTATAAGGCAACTGAAGAATACATGGCCTTAGCGAAATACACTCATTTGCGTACGGATTTGCTTCCGACAGAAGATTCACTGTGGATGTTTTCCACGTCTGAGGTACCTCTCACACAACCAAATACCTGTTTTCCAACTACCTCCTTGCGAATCCGTCGACACCTTCTGGTTAGCAACGTTTCTGAGATATCGGTGGTCCAAAACCTGGAGATGCTTAGAGTAATCTGACCACAGAGATTATTTCTCGCAACCATACAACAACACAGCCGTTACTGTAACTTGCAGTCTTGAAACCTGGTGATATGCCTTTTTGAAACCATAAATGACCCAAGTTGGCCAATGTGATTCAAACCTTCGAGATTTCTGCGTTGACTTCATAAAACGCACTTCCGTGAGAGCCAGTGCAACCATCCAGGTACGTATACTTCTCCACACTCTCCGATGCTTCTTGAATTCCAAAGAGTGACCGCTGTTGACCGGCTCGGCTAGCAAGCGCAACAGATGGGAAGTCTTTGGTCATTGGTTAAGAGTTTTAACTGATCTGCGATAAAAAAAAACGAATCACTTCAACGCCCTTTTAGAACGTCCAAGTTTCGTTTGTGATCCTCACAATAATTTGACGGCGTAAGCTGTATCATCAGATTCATATTCCTGTCTTACATGTTGTTCTGTTAACTTTACGATGTCATGATTACACATGAGCTGATTCGTCTTGGAAATCCATTTATTTTGTGCCGCACCAGCGTCGTAAGGCAGAACAACATATGCATACACACACACACGAAACGAAACAGACACATAACATGTGCACAATTTACCCCCACAAGATTCCTCGTCAGTCGTGCCCTCGCAGCAATGATACGGTGCAGAAAAACAAAAAAGTCACTCTTCCCTCATCCCCGATCGATCGTCTGATACGACGATAGCTCGGAGAGCAGACACAGCAGACATTCTCTCTCGGTTGTTGTTGTTGTTGGCAGGGCGAAAAACTTGGCGGCAATCAATGCGTGTCCCGAAAACAACCAACCAGCCCACCAACCAACCTGTTCTACAAACGCACGCATTCGAAAGGTCAAATGGAGGCACCAAAAGCGTGGTGCTTGTGTGCAACCGTATCCGAGTGTGTCGCACAGACAAGCCTGTGTGTCTATCATACGAGCCTATCTTCGTTACTATCTGCGCACGCTTAGGCGCGTATCGTAGTAATCGGTTAGCCGAACGGACTACTGTTGTATGAAAGAATCTCACTTCGAATATTTTGATACATGTAAACACAGCAGACTAGAGCCACGGAATGAGTGCTTCACTTTGACCTGAGGAGGGTGATCTCTCTGATATTTGGTTTTGTATTTTTTCTGTGCAATGCTTTACGGTGGCCCATTGGGAACTTATTTGAGTGGACTTTCGACCAGTTCGGGCACCAGTGGTCATGGTACCTCGCTGTCCCCATCCAACGCCTACAACTCCAGCTCAACTCCTACCAGTTACTTGGGCTCAGGAATTAGGAGGAGCAATTCCCGATATAGATCCACTGGAGTGGGTCCAGGCTCAACTTTGTCTCCAAGTCCAAGCTCATCGTCCGCCGCAACAGGACTCACATCACTTTCCAACTATTACACTCCACAGCTGAGACGAAAGTATGGCGCTCCAGAGGTAAGCAACTGAACGCGAGTCTTGGAACTTGTTTCTGCGTTCCGGTGATGGGATGTGTAAGTGTCGTGTCGGAGTTGCTTGGACTGTTTCTCAACCATTTCATGCTGGCGCGCTCCTTTTCTGGATAAACGTGTCGATAGGACAAATGCGACTGAGTGACAAGTCGTCTCTGTAACTTACAAGAGGAAAAAGCCGTTTGAAAAAGTAGGAATATTTAACAAGTAGAAATTTCCATAGGTGTGATTTGGGGGCAGTCAGCTCCACTTTATTCGGGACACAGTGTAAGCAATCTCCAATGTTCAGGCAACGAAGCTTTACAATCCTAGATTCCATATAAATGGATGTGATTTCTACCGCCTCTTTCCGCTGCTCGTACGGTTTTTTCTCATCTTTCATCAGTTTTAGTCACCGCCAACGTTAGTTACAATCCCTTCAAACGACGTATCTCGTTCTTTTCTGATAACCGCATCAACAGTAAAGAACCCCTTTTGCACTGCTAGGTTGGAACTGCCGGTTCGCAGCACGCTGACAGACTGGTGAAAGGGTCACAAAGCTTATCGGGCATCGAAGTAACCTTGGTTCTTATTTTCAGAGAACTAAGCGCGGTCGATTTTCAAGGTCAAGCTATAATCTATATGCATTGCAGAAGTGAACTGAGTATACTAGGATGACCAGATGTCGCACAACATGTGGCTAAGCAAGCTAATTAAGGTAAATGTAACTGGCTATGAGAAATCAAACTAAATGGCTTCTAACCTGTTGTACGTGTTCTATCTGTTACCGAGGTTTTTCCGGAATGCAGTTTCGTTGCGTCACGTTTCGACTGATTGACTAAAGACTAGGTATACGGCAGTCCCTCGTCAGCTTAGCTTCTATGCTAACGTGTGAAAGAGTTAGTCATGCTGTTGTCAGACGTTAAAGCAAGGTGGCATGTTTAGTTAAGGGCACGTGATAAATATATTATGCAATGAGACGGATATCTACTCGGTGAACTGCACCAATTTACACCTATTTGCATTCGTCATGTTATAGTCCACTTCACTGTGTTGATCAGTGGCTTCAGTCCTGGGCTCCAACCATTGGCAGATCCACACACTCATCGGTTTTATACGCTTTTATAGGACTGAACTCTCAGTGTGGTGAACTATACTGCGCGTTTTGTGCTAGATTAAGAATTGTGGTCTGTGGACCAGATACAAGATAACCGGCAAAAGACAGTTTGGTCGAAGTTACAAAGGAAAATACTTTCACAGTTGTCTGCGGTTGGATATGTCAATCTTCCCTGACTTGACATTCGTGCAGGCAAACCATACACGAGTAGAATTGAGTGTTCAACTTGACTGTGGATTGAAGAGACAAACGAAAGGTAACATGTACATTCTTTAGACAACTGTAAAACAAATTCATCTTATCAGAGAGCGTAAAAATCATCACCATAAAACCTCCGACAAACAAGCATTTGTTACAGAACAACGTTGGTATCGATTGTTCAGAGATATACTCCCTTTTCTAGGTAGAACATTAGATAGCAGATTTCGTGCAGGGTAAGTTGTCCACGAATGAAAGCATGTTATTTTTTTGGTCGACAGTCTAGTTCAGCCGAATACACGTGGATATTCGTGTACTATGTACGGTTATATTAGTGAACTTCACAGCTGTTCAAATGATTCTTGAATTGGATGGGAACGTTTCATAACAGAAAAAGAACATCGACATTGAATGAAGAGCCTACTGCCTGCATGCGATTACAAACCCACTGACTCATAACTGTGGTTTGCCACTCCGATACTGAAATAACAAGTGAAGTAGCGCATACGATTGTGGTGAACTGTAACCAAAATTCCCCGGATTCACTGTGTTGCTTAAAGTTGACGTATAGACTTCTAATGTTAGTTCAAAATACAGGTAAGCATGATCGGTTTTTACCACCTCGGGTCTTAAACTCGTATCGGAAGGCTGAGATCCCACCACACCACCACGTGTGTGGGTGTTTTCGTCTGGTTGGTGAATTAACAATTGACAGATAATTAAGCTTCGTTTCTGAGAATAACTCTTCTGTAACAAAATTGCCAGCTTGCTCTGGTTACTCAAGAGTTTTGGGTGGAATCAAAGGTAATAACATAGGAACTCCATTGAATAAAAATATCGTAGGATTTTCGCGCTCGTCCCCTGCTGGTGTGAAATCAGTCCAGCAAGTTTGCTCTTAAGAAAACTATGCACAACTAAATGATGGCAAGGAAACTAATCATGAGCGCACCACTTGTTTCGTCCTTCTTGGGGCTTTTCAGGTAGGCACAGTCCCTGAGTTTCCGTCACTCTTATGCTCTACCTGATTTCAAATTGCACAAAATTCGACAGACACTAATTTGCATGAGAATTTGGTTCTCACAAAGGACTCATCTGAATCCTAGCCGAGTCACAAACGAGAGATTCAGCTGGGAATCGAATGAGCCTCCTATGAAAGCCAAACAGGTGTGCAAATGAGTGTACGTGTTGAATTTCGGTGAGCTGTGGTATGAATGACGATATAAGCAGGCAATCTGTATGGGATGGTACCATTTCGAATGGTCTTATCAGCCGCAGTACGTGTCGCATAAGCCACGAGTAAACTAACAGCTCAAGTTCTACCTGGATGGTATACAGTGTACGACCGAGTCACGTGGACCAGCGTGGGAGTAACGGCTGGCTCATGGGCTTTTGTGAACAAAGGCCTGGCCTAAATTACTATCCAATACATCTTCAAGACAGGCTGACAAACGAAGTCTCACACTAGTTGTGATGACTTAAACGGCTGAATAAATACCAAACAAGTAGCCACAGTTCATAGGTATTTGGCGAAGCAAGAAGGGTGCTTCCTGCTAAAAGTAGAATGACGATTATTGGTTCGATACAAACTTGGAGAACGATTCTCATACCCACCCCCAAGCTACATCCCAGTTCGCTCTATGTAGACCTCACCACAACTACATGTGAAGTAGTGGACACAGTTTGACGTCGAGCGTACTTTTAGAGGTTTTTTCTTAGCCACAGTGCTATAGTCTTGGTTTTCAGCAGCAAATGTATGCAGCCTTACAAGACCTTTTGATAACTGCTTTCGCGATTTTCGTTCGGCTACTGGCCATAACGATTACTTGGTATAGTAGATGAAAAAACAAGGCTTCTATGCGGTTAATTTCACAGCTTCTTGAGCGTGAATTCTACCGTGGTACAGTACAAAATATTCCTTAAGTTATGGGTAAAAGAACATGTTCCCAGGTACATTTTGAACACCTTGAATCAACCCAATAAAGGTAATTCTACATTTGATAGGAATTCCGCTTCTTCCGTTGGCAAACATTTTATCAAATGTAGACACCTGGCTTACATTTCTTCGGCTTTTAAAGGCGTCACAAGACCCAGCTTGCTGACCTATCTTGGAGTTTTGTTGACGGGTAATGGATAGCAGATTTCTGCTTGTATGACTGACTGCTTTTCCATTTTGTTCTGTGTGTGAAGCAGGCGAAATTTATTCCACCCATTTTTCAAAAGATAAACATTATGTTCAGCCCATTCCTCACGCGCTTGTACTTCTCGTATCATAAGTTATATTCCCTAATGAAATAAGGATGCAGAAAATTTTAAACTCATACAATAGCGTTGAAAGTTCAGATGACCTACAAGTAAATCCTTTATCGGTGTACGACAAAGGACCGAAGGTCAGTCACTCAGACTTGTTTGCAATCTTTTGATCAGGTTGTAATTTGTTTGAAAAACTATCAGGCTGAAGTGGATTGCACTTATCGCGCAGTCACAAAATTGATAGACTTGCCATCCTCTCATCTTTACGCGTTGTTAATTGTTTCAGGTTTGTTGTTTTAGGTAACCATATCGAAGCCGTTTTTGGTGCTGGGAAGAGCAATTTGCAATCACCAGCTCCCCAATACTTTAACTCCATCGTCAGACAGTGAACGCTTGTCCACGGCATCTAATACGCACTGTAGATTTTCGAACAAAACATGTTCGAAATTATACAGTGTGTATTAAGTGCCGTGGACAAACGGGCACTATCTGACGATGGAGGTAAACTACTGAGGAGCTGGTGATTGCGATTTGCCATTAAAGCCTGTCAAATGCTAGAATGACCAATACTGAGGAGAGGAGAGGAGAGGTGTTACCTTGGTATTTAATATGGTGCACTTATCCTCATAAGAAAAAAATGATGCAAACAGGCCCATTAGAGAATTTACATAGAGTACTTTTTTCAGAAAACTGAAATACACAAGTCTCATCAGAAGTATCACTTAAGTGGTCAAATTAAAAAGAAGGGTGTGGTCGATTGCCGAATAGCTAAGTCAAACCAGTCGGCCTGTTCTAAAGCAAAAACTGCCTGGAGCAAGCGTTGCGCCCTCTAGTTGGACTGAAGTTTGTGCAAACTGTTTACTAGTTACTTCAGCTAGAAACTGCTAATTTTGGGAGCTATATTAAAGCCCTTGCTTCCTTCGCTTCACTCTCTAAACCGTTTCAGTCAGTTAATAATAGATATTTTTCACCCGTTCGCATCTTCTGAGTTTTGCTGCATTCAACGAAAAAACCTACCTTGTCACAGGTGACTGTTCACCTGACCACCATGCAAGCAAGCGGAACAAGTCATGTTATTTCAGAAGAAGCAAGTTTTCTGGCCGGATTGGTTCACTGTGGTTTATACCTCCAGACCTAACGATGCCACTTTCTCAGGGAAAAACTAAACAAACCTGTCATGTGTATGCAGCTGAAAAATACACTACACACGAGATAACAAACCATACCAAACGTGTCACAATCTCGTGACATTTCAGAATCACGTTGGGACATCAGCTAAGTATGCCTCTTCCGCTCTGATATTTACCTGTAGTTGCATTATTGACGGTGAAGCTGACGAAAATGTGCGTATTTCAGAGCATTTGGTTGACCATTTAGGTTATTATCCAGTCGAATCGAACCATTGTGCTGAAAAATTCACCACTTTGATGTGATAACGAACGAGTGGTCTGCTGCAGAAACACCTTAGAACGAGTTTCCAGGCTTTGGTTAACGGTAGTTTTGTCCTTGAAACACATCTTGCTTTCTAGTTGGTTTTCTGAAAACTTGACAGTCATTCAATGAAAATTGCATAGGGCTTATGTACTTTGACTATGGTAGATCCGGAGCCATTTTCGTATGTTTTATGAAAAGGGCTTATTGAATAGTATACCCAATAAAGGAGGGCAATTTCGAGTACTTATCTATCATTTTGACATCCTCTTTTCAAAAACTAAGACCAGGGGTGTGACGTCTTTTTTCTACCACAAAACATAGACAAAACAGTCATTTTCCTACCTGCTTTGTTCACTCAACACATGAGACACATCTGTGCTTAAACAGTCATTATATGCAGTAGTCAACAAACAGTAGCTGGAACAGCTACTGACTTTAAACCTGTGTTTTTGTAGACGGAAGGAGGATTTGGGCAATCCCAAGTAGGTATCCTAATAAACATGATGAGGAAGAATAGACAGATTCCCTTGGGTGGGACTCGAACCCGAACTCGCTCTAGTTGATGGGCCATGTGGACGCTGGCTAGCGCCACATATGGGATTCCACACTGGCCAGTCCTCTGTTGCTTGGGACAAAAAACGCAAGTGAAGAGTTATGATACTTAATATGAATGGTCTGATGATTACCAGTCTATGGGCCTTGTTTATAAGCGCATACTTTAGTCAGTATCCCACAAGTCGATACGGGGCCTTCCATCCTTATTCAGACTTAGGTGAAATCCTCCAGCCTGAATCTACTAAGTGAGGAGTCGCTTGTTTGTACGCCCACCCAATGAGTCCCAACTGACAGAAAAAAACCTCGTGTGGCTGAACGCTTCAATTCAAAGCTGACGGCTAGCTAATTACCAGATCAGAGGAGAGGAGCGACCAGTGACCGCACTAACCGACTTGACTATACCCTAGTGATCAAATTGTCGGCGTAAATTAAGGGTTCCTCCAAGATTTCCACCTCATTTTTAGGTGCAGTAAAGTGTCTTTCTCGGTTGTGTACCTAGGATGAACCTATACGTTGGCAGTTTACATGATTTAACTTGAACCTGTTTGTAAAAGTTGTCATCCATCGTTTCTCTGAACTCATCATTCTTATTTTGCTTTCCAGCTGGATAGCAACTTAATGTCACCATTAAACCACCCATTACCTGCAGGGTCTTGGTAGTTCCACAACCTGCGAGAATATACTTTCTGTGGTGAAATTTTACTTGTTCTTTCGCCAACTAGCAGTCAGAAGGGTTTGGTAGGCAAAAAGGGGACTTATTGCAAAGCAGTGTCCCGCTTCTGAGACAAAAGCTTGAGTTGAGTAAGTGAGTTTCAAGACAGACAGGGGACCAATCAGCAAGATCTCTTTCGACGTACATGCTAAATCAGTGTTGAATGTCGGCTAAAAGCTCATGCTGCTTAGCGTGGCTGACCTGGTCTTTTGACCAATCGTCCGGGGGGGATTAAGATCAATTGAGTTGGGTTCGATTCCCTGATCTCTTGCTTCAGAGTGCTTGAGCTGACGATTCATCTCGAGTTCTTTTGAGTTCATATGCACATTGAAGTTGCAGGAACTGAAGACTGGATTAGGTTCGTTGTAGTCAACAGGATATCCAAATCTTTCCATATAGTATATAACACACAGAGAAATTCATTTTTCGAAGGTATTCAGTAAAATGACGTTTGTTTTTTATATTGAACTACGAGCGACTCGGTTGAGTCTCCAGTTTCAGAAACGCCAACTTGCATCTGAACCTTCAAACTCACCTGAGTTGGCACGGCCAACGAGATTCGAACATGCGGCCTGGTATTGTCAAGTTTTTGCGATTAATGTAAACCAATATTTGATACAACCCTAGGCTCTTCCAAAAATGTGGACATTTATCATCATTTTCATTTGTAAACCTCAGTATCAGTCAATCTTGTGAGCTGTTATTCATAATGGTTACTTTCTATGGCTAATTTCCATCGTGCAGCCATCCTGAGAACCCGTTGGGCTGAAAAGACGATCTAATGAGCATTGTTTGTCACAATACTATAACTCAGTAGCCATCTTCTTGTCTTTTCCTAGGACAACCATCCTTTTTACATCGTCCAGGTCACACTGAATGACCCGGTTGTACCTGATTCTGCAGTCATTTTCGACTCGTTTCCCTCTCGCCCCTTCGCGGACACAAGACGACATTCACAAACGACATTTTCATCTAGTTTTCTACCAGTCTGATTAAAAATCAACCATGTAACTTGGAAACGGACTACGCTGTTACAAAAACAAGTAGCATCACAATCGTTTTGCCCAGTTTGACACACCTGAAGCATGGACGAATCGTGCCGCCGTGGGTTAGCTCCTCGCTATTCGGTCCCCTCAAACAAGCGTTTGCAAGCAGTATAGGTTACCTTAATGTCAATGTATTCGATAAGTAGTTAAGAACGTCTGGATCAAATTCACTGCTGAGTAAATGACGACACAACTGCCGTGAGAGTTGTGCCTGTTAGTAGGTATCCACATTATTACTGCATGATTCAGCTCGTGCTGTGTCAACGGTGTTAAAGGAATGATAGGACAGCAAGTCGAGTGGTACAGTGATTCTTTGAGGTTGTCAACAAAAACACGTTGCTGCCTTTGTCCACATATAAAGGCTTGCAACCGAAGCTACTGTACTTCAACTTTCCTCTGAGTTAGCCACCAGAACTTTCTGATTAAGCCGCTCTTCTTTTCAAAACGTTCAGCGCATAGTAGTATTCGGACGAGTCCATTTCACATTCGCTGAGCTATTGTGGTATGGAATTTATCTTCAGATTGAATTAAAATGAACGTCCAGTGTGCTACCACTAATGAGATAAAGCAAAGTAATCAATATGATGTAAGTTTTCAAGTAGATTGTGGGGCTATAAGACTACAACTGAATAAGGCAGACTTCATTGGCACGGCAATAGTCGTGAGGAGATTTACCATAAGTGACGCAAATCTCAATGATTTGTAGTGAATCGCGAACAAAAACAATTACCTGTTGAAAAGTGCTGTGGAAAACTGACCATTAGATATGAGGAAGACGGGTAATGTTGGTTGATATCAGAGCTGTGCGTTAGAGTAAATCTGTGACACCCAGAACGACCGAGATGAAGTGCGGCTCCTGAAGACCGGACCAGACCAACAGGTTCCTGCTACCGTGACTCTGTTTGCATTCTGCAGAGTTTTCCTTGTTTCCGGCAATTCCTAAACCTTCGCCCATGAGCAAAATTATAATAGAAAGATATTGTTTGTGCAGTTGAGAAGGCTGCTTTGCATCATTTGAACTGTCCAATATAAGTACATTAAAACTTGTAGATATACTATCAATCCCAGATTTTGACGGAATCACTCGAATACCACAGAAGGTTTTGTGAATAGAATGGTTGAAACATTCTGGGAGCCAATCGATGTTTGTATGGTGTGCGGACTTCCAAAATTTATATGTGCAAAACGACTTTCCGTAGGCTTTCGTTCGAAACCGTTATAAACTGGTTTCCGTGTTTTTAGACTGATCCTCCAAAATCGACCGGGCGTTACTCTTCTCGCACACAGCCGCGAACGTCCACGTCGCCTGCTACCTCGTCCACAACCTCACCCACCTCAACGTCCACTGGCTTATTTCACTATTCCCGCTGGTCTCCAAGCAAGACCAGTAGTCCCGGCAGTTATGTGGGTTCATCAATTGGAACGAGCGCTTCTTGGAATGCGGTGAGTGGTTTTCCGTACCACCATGTCTTCACATGCTCCCTTACTATCGAAATTAAATTATATGCGAGGCTGAAGTGAAAGTGTCATCTTAATGTGTGTTGACAAGTGTGAGGTACGTGGGTATGTGGAAGTTGACATAAAACTCAGAGTTCTGATATCTTATTGGATTTTCCCCCGCCATTCATAGTTCTGTATCAGTGCCTAAGAAGCCAGCAAGAAGTCAGGATCCGTGTGGAGTGCCGTGTACTACAGAACTCAGTGGACTAAATCAAATGTGATGTAAGCGACCAACTACAATCAGAGTTTATACATAAAACGTCTATCCAAAAGCGTTTCTCAAGCGAAATCTTATGTGATTCATCACGTTGATGATCGACAGAAATCAACATCATTTTGGCATGTACAATCTGTTGCGATCGACTATCACTGAAGCCATACGTAATATGATCATTACAAATGAAGGTCTTTCTGAGAAAAAACGGTCATCTGTCTCATTTCGGAGATAGATTCCTTCATGGATTACAACGTATATCGTCGACTCTTCAGACGAGCAGCCATTCTTTGGAAAGGTGTATCTTAAAGTTAAAATGTTTATGTTTATCAAGAGGAACTCAAGTATCGCAAACAGTCACTCATGAATCCACAGTAAATTTCATTTCTTCCTTTACCAATTTAGTTAGTTTAGTAAGAGAATATCGTATGAAGAGTTTCCACCATTTACCCTTGCTACTGATTTGAGTAAAATACACTCTTCTACGAATAACTGTGATCTAATTTGACCGCAAATGTTCTCGGTTGGCACCGCACAAATATGTGACGCTAGCGGTCCTAAACTTCAAACACAAAGCGTCTTTGAACCAAACAAATAATGACGTGACTGATTCTAGGCTTTGATATTGCTTTCGTGCGCTCCAGCGATCTGACAACAAGTTCAGAACACGACGACAGTGAATAACTCGACACTACTGAGAACACTGAGGGTAAATTTGGCCGTATGCCAAGGCAGCACCTCTACAATGAAGAATTCCAAGTGTTTTATATCTCATAAACAAGTTGTCAATGCTTCCCATAGGAAAACAAAACAACTGAGATACCGAGTGGTGTCGTTTTGACCAGCCTGACAAATGCGGATTTTTTTCACATTTCCCCTTGGTGAACCAAGTTGGTTTCCGTAATCCCGTCACGAAGATGCCATTTGCAGCTAGTTAGTGGAACATGAGATTGTTCATAAGGTTCCTGCGCAATCTCTGATTAAGTTAATTTACACAACTTTCCATGATGACCGCTTCAGTTGACCATAGGCATTTGTGTTGAACCACGGTGAATAACCCTTACATTAGCAAAACATGAACTGTACTTTGAATACGAACTCAGACCGCTAACCACCAATCGGCGTTCACGAGTTTAAAACGTAGTGGTAGACGGTGGTTTTCCAAACGAGGAGCTACATATTGCAACATCACGGAAATGTTACTAAAATAAGTGGAACATACGCGTAAGAAATTTTTGTCTGACAGTCAAACCCCCATAACCTTATTGCACACGCAGACACACAAAAATGAAATTGTGCAGTCACATGTTTTGCTGCATGTCTGTACAATTGGTACTGCACGTTTTCCCATCAGAAAGTTCAGCAGTCGCCCCAGTTTGGGCTTACAAATGACAACTATGATAAATGGTGGAATGCGAATCAATCGCATAGTTGTCTTTGCAAGTACATACTACTAGCTGTTTGTTTTTTCAGTCTAATAAAAGTTGTCATGGCACAGGCATAGGACACAAAATACGTCTGATTTGCAATCCGATTGGACCATACTGAACTGACCAGCGATACCATTCTCTCGGGAAGCGCACACCTGCAGAACTGATCCGGTACCAGAGTTCCGATCGAAGATGGTCATTTTGCTAACTTTATGAGCCACTGTTGTTCCAATAGGTTGGATGTTGCCAGCAAGTGCCGAATTATGGACAAACCCTGGTCACGGCACACTTTTCTGTTTGTTATCACTGGCGTGACACAGTCGAGCAGCCGTGATGAAGGCTGGTCCACAGCCCGCCGAGCCATCCGAATAAAAATGACTCACTTAATCGACTCACAGGACGAGGTCTTGCAATCGACCGCAAGATTCCGACCCACCCACGCACTTGCGTGAGATCAGGACGATTCGGTGTTGGAGCCACCGCTTGGCTAATACAGTATTACCGATCCGTTAGGTCCAGTGTCTCCCTGTAGCGTCGGAACCTTAATTGCATATTAAGTTTGGAGTCGCTAACTGCGTTTATTCTGACGGACCGACCGATGAGCTCTGCATCCATCAACAGGAGAGAGGTATTAGGGTCCCGGAAATCAGTGTGGAATTTGTGCTAGTCGTTTTCATACAACAAAAGATAGAAAAAATTATTCAGTGAATCGTTCGACCACACAGCAAAATTAATCTTATGTTGAGAATAGGTCCAACCCAACATATATTTGGAACATGCTTGAGGGGAGCCAGAAGCGAATCTTGTTGCTCATGCTTGAACGCAACGTTTTAGTGTTCTCTCCAATGTTCTGATGGGGTTTCATTCCTTTCCCCATTCAATAGCTCCGCCGATAAAATGAACGAATGACGAGGAGACAGTATTTTTCCCAAATATATATATATATATCACTTCCCGAACAGAAAAGCCGCATTGGAACTGCGTCATATCGTTTATTGTTTGATTGACACATCCAGTTGTTGATATCTCAGACAGTTCTGCCACACAATCCCGACATGACTGAACTGTAGTGGACTTGCTCTGGGTGATACCTTGTTACCAGCAAACTCAGCTGCGCTGGTCACTGCCGTCTTCCTGGATGGGGACCCCAGTGGTTAAAGACATTGTCAGACATGGCCCAGTCGCGATCCCAATGACACTCGTGCATCTAAGCATAGATCTCTTCCCAATTCCCCCACTCAACAGTCCACTGACAGTGCTGTATTAACGCACCAATTTATCAGCTCCCGCCTCCAATGCGCAGCTACCTACCCCACCTCCCCAAGTCATCGGTGAACGAAACTGTGGCAGCTACAACCAATGTACGACAAGTATGCGGTTCTTACAGCTGACAATGATGATGATGATGATGATGATGATGATGATGATGATGATGATGATGATGATGATGATGATGATGATGATGATGATGATGATGTTGATGGTGCATGCGTAGCGCCATTGGTTGAAAAAACTCTGTCGTAACGCGAGATGAGGGTAACCAATCTCTAATGAAGAATACACATCCATGCTAAACTGTTTTTTTTGTGAGACTTACTCGGGTTTTAATCATTTGGCGTAAAATGTGCTCATTCGTACTGACCAAGATGAACACATTTTGCTAGCGTGTCTCAGTCAGTACAGTCAGTCCATGAGATCTGGGAAGTTCCACCACATATTCACACAAGCTGCTTGAAAAGTTCGACCCAACATTTAATTACCTTGGTGCGTGATGAATGGGCCATGGTTCCTGTGAGTCGTCCGTCTCCGTAAGTAAAGACTGCAATCGGGGGAACATTTTGGTTTCGCCCAGTAAGAATTTGTGCACCTCCGACTTATCCTCGATCCTTATGATTCTCTCTCTCTCGAAATTGAGAAGATTACTTGTTATCCACTCTTTGGAATTCATGTATTTCATCTCATTTATTACAGGATTTGAATACGGTCTCCAGTGGTGGTGGTGCTGGTGGTGGTTCTATTAGTACGACAGTGGATTACAAACGTCTATATGAGGCGGAGAAATTAGCAACGGATGAACTTCGGAACGAGGTTATGGCGGCACAGAAAGAAACACGTGACCTGCAGGAACGGATCGAAGCAGCGAAGCAGTCACGCTCCATGAGTGGAGCACACCAGCGAGTAAGTTTTTTTAGTTCCCATTGGATGCAACATTTGGAGATGTGCCGTCGAAATCATGCTTTTGTCTGGTCATAGGAAAAGCGTTAGGAATTAAAATATCCCAAACTCGACCAGATTCCTCATGGACAATCTGACCTGATCAAACCCATATCATTAAAAGCGGTACCCAACCTGAACGTGAATCGACTAGTTTCAAAGGCCCCTAACCTTTGTCCAGCCATAAATATCGAAATTCTTTTGAACTACGCAATGCAGACCTCATTATTTGGGTAAAAACAAGTTATTAGGCCATACGAGTGATCCTAGAGAGATTACAGTCGATTACTCCGATAAAACTAGTCCATTGGTGATTGGATGTTGAAGAAAGTGAATGGCTGATTATGATCAGACTACGGTGAGGGTTGAGAACAGCACGTAGAGAGATACCCGAACTCTGGGAGACCACTCCGAACGGATGAGTGACGTTTTTCGGGAAAAGCAACTGGTGTTTATCCTGTTGATCCACTTTTTCAGGCGTTTGTTTCGTCGGGTTAACAAACAGCTCGGGAACTAGCTGTGAATACTGAACCAAACGTGTATTCGTATCATTGAACCAAAGACGATTTAATCAGAAAACCAATCTATTGTCTTCACTCGGAGGGACACGTGTGGACAAAAATCGTCACTGCATACAAAAAGGAACGGGGTGATGCTACTCGTGAAGCCCAAATGAATGCTTGTTGTCTGACGAATGCAGCCAACTCATCCACTAACAGTCTCAAGGCATCACCAGTTTCATACTGCAACAAAGTACGTAAAATAATTCCACTATCAGTTGGGACGCGTACAAAAGAGTACGTATTCAATTGGCATGTTATTTTAACCCAGGGCGAATTCGAAAAGCGTTCTCGTCGGATATCCAGCCGATCGTAGTGTTTGCATCCGTTTCACAAAAGTACATCTGCCCACCATTTTGATGGAGTAGGCAACCTCACCTGATGTTGATACGTGGGCACACGCGTCGGTCGGCTGAAGTTGGTGACGCTTCGGCGTGTGCAGATGTTCAGTGCATGTTCTGGAACTGTCATAACAAGCCGCGTATGATGCAAATGTCTGCGGATCAACGATGTTTGCCGCCCCTGATCTCACAAGCCCATTGTCGATGGTTCATCACAGTAGGTCACGTTGACAGGCGAATGGGCCTCTATATCGACTGACGACACTCTCACCCCTGCAAGACGAATATAAGAAGGGCATGTTGTTCGAGGGGTTGGCCGTGACGG
This sequence comes from Clonorchis sinensis, assembly GCA_003604175.2. NCBI lineage: Eukaryota > Metazoa > Platyhelminthes > Trematoda > Opisthorchiida > Opisthorchiidae > Clonorchis > Clonorchis sinensis. The sequence goes on from CM030370.1 coordinate 132,450,608, forward strand.
ACGAACTGTAATCAATCGCTCCTCATCACAGCTTGTGTCCCCGTGCCCAAATGGGAAAGGTGAGATACAGCAACACAGCTTTCTCACGCAGCGCGTAGACAGCCCCCCAATAGAGATGAAAACTGCAGCGCATATTTGTCACTGGATTCTACATCATTTCAAGAAAACACAAGTACCCAACTTCAGGCGGAAAAGTCGTGAAGATTATACCAAAAAATCATGTTTTTGTGGACATTTTAAGAGTTTTAGTGTTGAAAATTAGGTTCAGTGTCCTAACTGTCAAGCTATGAAGCTTCTTGTAACTGAATCCCCTGTGTAGGTCATCCCTTTCGTCTTGTCAGCATCGGCGATTCAGGCCACTTGAACACAATCGGATCTGTTGTACAGAGCCAGCTGTTCCACTGCTCAGTCCACTGTTTCTGCCGCACTCGCGTTGTAAATCAAGAACTGTTCCGCACAAAACCGATCATTACGTGCTCTGCAGTTTAGTTCCAATTACCACTTCTGAAACTGACATTCTTATTCCTCATACTTCTTTATAGTGGTACAAAATAAGTGCAAATCGATCTTGGTAATCGATTTAGTAATCTCAGTCAGGTTCTCATCATTAGGCTTTTGAAGGCAAATTTCTCAGCTCACTGAACATTCATTTAACCATTTGCTGTTATGCGGAATGATCTCCTGAACTGGATGAGACCGCGTATATCACTGATTTATAAGGATAATCCTGACCCTAATAATACCCACAGTCGCAATCCAAGCTAAAAAAAACAGCTTTTTTGTTTTCATACCCAATCTATTGGCTGCACGTCATTTCGGACTTGTCATACGCAGAGATAGGAGATTACGGAGATAATGGACCGTCTGATTGTTGGTTGGAAAATTCGGCTGAACCAACTGATTGTGTTAACATCTACTCTATTTTTTTAACTGTCTTTGGCTCAAGTATTATTCGTCCAGTGGCATATTTCCGGGTCTGTCGGCACCAGGGATTGTAGAACACAAATTGGCCACAGAATATAACTCAGTTTACTGAATTTCAAAGTGATACATCGGTTTTACCACTAAGCATCTGTGTCAGAAGCGTATCTTGCACGAACATTCGGTCAGAAATAACAAATGTGCAAACAGTTCTACCAATCTGGTCAGCTGGTTTGGGTAATCAAAGTATAAGAAGGATAAATAAGCAGTGTTTTAGTTTGCGAGAAGTTCGTACAGTCGTACGTGTCGGACTGCAGACTTCTAGAAAACAAACCGAAAATGAAGAACTGTTGGCGCAGTAAATATGGTTTAAAAGCGCTGACGGTGGGTTACCCTATCGGTGTAGACACGTTTAGTTGTGATATTTTTCGGCGTATAGCTGCCATGAAAAAATCAGGGAAACAAAGGGGAAATGTCGATAGCATATTCGAAAAGGCGACACCGAAATCTCAGGTTCAGACTGCCTTGAGGTGCGCCACCCGTATCTTGATTGCTGCGCCACCTCGAATGTTGCACAGTGTTCTGAAGCATTCAAAGTGGACCGAATGCTGTGCCTAAGCTAGGTACATGAATGGCGACAAATTAGTTCTTGGGTGGCTAATACTTTCGAGAATCACGTCTGGCTTGTGCTGCCGTTCTAATACGGGCTCCTCGACCCCACAGTCAACACAAGTTAGCAAGGGCAACCAATTATATTAGGACTTCTATCTCTTCCGGGAGCTTCGGGTCACTGGTACTATACAGGTAAATGGGCATCTCCAGCTAATCACGTTTGAGATCATCCAGCCACGGGAGGCTATTATTTCTCATTGTTTTAAGACAAAAATTGGAGTAGAACTGGCGCAAAAATAAGCTGATTGGTCCGAACTACGAAACCTAGGGTAATGACAAAAACATAAGTAAAGGATATGGCAAAAGGCACTTTCCAACACCTGTCTAACATATGAGTGGTGCTTTGATGTCCTACCAAAACTGATACTAAAAATGGGCCGAGTCGATTCACATTCCACCGGTTGGTATCTGTGCACATAAAGGGCTCACCAGGTGCCTACAACTATTCTGCATAGCATAATTGCTGTTCGCATAGTTAGACCAGTTGACGCGTGAGAGTTACTAATTCCGATGTGAACCTGAAGCAGGAAGATCGGTGGGAAGCGTGTGAAACACTTGAAACTTATCATATAACAAGTGAATGAGAATGGTGTAGGAAAACCACCATGCCCTACAATAGTTACATTAGCAAGCCAAATTGCAACAAACAATGGGTAGTGAAATAGGGAGCGATCAGTGCAGTTCACGATCGCTGTACTGTCAATTTTGGTTTGCTGGAATTAATAACGGTAATCAAGGACAACGTTAAGAAAATTTCAAGTGTTGATAATTGCAAGTATCGTATCTTGAAATACGTTTGCCAATAGAAAGAATGAGGTTTAGCGTTGAGTTCTTTGCCAAAAAAGCTTTCTGGACAAACAAAGCACTAGATTTTTAAGGTTAACGGTAGCTCGTTCTTATTTTTTTTGTAAAAATTTGTTATTGTTTAACTTGATAGAGATCTTCGGCGCTGGATGTTTGGCCTCCAGAGCCCCAGAAATGTGGTCCACGGATCCCCTTACCAACCTCAGAAGTGGTTAGCACATCAGGTCCTTCCACTGGTTGGATCACCTTTCAGTCCTCTTGAAGTCTACGAACTTACATGCATTAGTATTCCTCCTGTAGAAACTGTTGCAGAAACTTCAATGGAGGCTTGTTCATCTAACTAAACGTCCACTTTCAGAATGGTCTTGCTGATTTTCTAGTATTGCGCTTGACCTGTGCTGTATGGAGTCGTCGACTCAATCACGTGGTAAGATCCAAGCTTTCCTATCTCCCTCGCTATGAGAAACGGTCGTTGGTGTGACCAAATTGATGATGAGGTAAGCAAGGCCGGAATAAACCAAACCCTCGCTATAGTTACGACATATCGGTCGTCCCAACAAAACTCGCTGATACAGCTTGACGCAAGACTGGTTTTGCGCGACAAGTATCGAGGGGACGACGATATAACGATGGATGCGTTAGTAAAATTGTTCGCACAAATCCACGAATGACAGAAAGTTACGTTCCAAAAGCGGAGGCTGAGGTTCATTGGCGGGGTTAGATGACAAGGAAGTAATGCGTCTAAACTTATTCAGATGTTAGCAGAGAACTGAAATGAAGATGACGTTCAGTGGCCCTCTGAGTGTACGCTGGGCCGGAATTGACGAAATCAATAGATTTTTGGAGTTGCTGGCCGTTTGCACAAAGGTGCGGCTCCTACACAAAGGTCCGCTTCGCTCATCAGAAAGACTTCTTCCATATGTTTGTGTTCCTAAGAGGCTATCGTCAATGAGTGGTCTAATGTTGACACACGAAGGTGCTCATTAGTATAAAAATGGTCAGACCCTCATATCTCATGCTTTAAAGATGGGCCGGGGACCTAAGTTGAATTGTTCCGCAGAAGTAAACATGAACTGTTAAATTTTACTATGTACGGAATGTCATTATGACTCAGTTTCGGTTTCAGTCTCTTGGAGTTGAAAGATTTCCACCTCGACGGAAGTGCGAGGGGAAAGATCCATGTACCACGATATTAAAAAGGGTCAGATTCACAATGTAAGAAGCTTCGCGCACTGGCACTTCGATAACAGTTCGACCAATACTCCTGTCATATGAACTGGCAAAAGTCCAAAAGGTCATGTCGCACGCGTGAAAAAAACAGAGCAGTCATTAGCTCTAGTAAAATCACGGAGTGCCACGTCAAAAGCGAGTCTATTAGAATGGAATGGATTTCAGTGGAATGGTGAAAAAAATGGAAGAACAGCATAAAAGACGTTGGGTGGGTTCTAGAAGGAGGAATGCAGGTTAAGTAGCCTCAGGGAAGAATGGGAGTTTGTCACATATAATTACCATACTGTTACTGGCTGTTCGTTTATTGCCGCACAAAGAAAGATTTAAAAGGTGGTTAGCAACAGCTTCCGCGAAATCTAGATTCTAAAGGTAGTTGGATGTAAAAATAAACTTGTAACTTAGCGAAATGCACTCAGTTTCAAACAAATTTGGTTTTGCAAGAGACTCACCTGGAACACAGCTGAATCTCTCGTTTATGATGAGCCCCAAGAAGGGCGAAACCGGTCGTGGGCTGTCGAAGAATTTTCAGCAACTTTATGAGTAGTACATCACGTATAAACCTTGTAAGGTGTTGAGTGGCTAGTGGTCATCAGGTGTTTTGTTATTGCAATCCTGGAGGTACCAGTACCTGAGTTCTGGAGCCATTTGGCGATATGTTCGGTGATACGAGCCCTAAGGTACCTCACAGTTACGTGGATTTACCTGGATCCTCAGGTACAATCAAACTGATAAATGACGTTAGTATCAGAGAGTAGACTCAGTGGGTCTTTCACTGAGGTAGTTGACAAACGCGTGATTTTCTCAATAAGCGTAAGCTGGGCATCATTAAAAGTCCGTTTAAGTGCAGCGTTCAAAGACGTTTTTTAACAGACAATACTTCATCCCTTTAGGGGACTATGAAGACCACAGCATTTCTTTGGGAACGGTTAAAACTAAATCACGGGTTATTCTAGGTTTGCAATATTTCTCAATAGCTCTAAATGGGCGCTAAAATATTCCTCAGCAGACAAACATCATTCTCTATCCTGTCTGGTGCTGCGATTCAATGCACCCCCTCCCCCATCAAATACAGTTGTAACCAGCGTCCGTTTCAGGATTGGCCAAATACTTTGGAAGCGTAACGGAAGCCGGAACCATATGGATATTCCGTAGACACTACAGGTTAAGTTGTCGTCCTCTTGGAGGGTCAGGAAGACACCCAGAAACTCCATGCTCTTTACTTTTTTCGTTTCGAATGCGAATTTTAGATTTCTGTACGGATTGAAGAAAAAGCCCCAGGAGTGCGATAAGGAAACAAGTGTTGGCCTCTGGCCACCCTGTAAAACACACAGCAACTTTCAAGATTATTTTTACATCCAACTACCTTTAGAATCTAGATTTCGCGGAAGCTGTTGCTAACCACCTTTTAAATCTTTCTTTGTGCGGCAATAAACGAACAGCCAGTAACAGTATGGTAATTATATGTGACAAACTCCCATTCTTCCCTGAGGCTACTTAACCTGCATTCCTCCTTCTAGAACCCACCCAACGTCTTTTATGCTGTTCTTCCATTTTTTTCACCATTCCACTGAAATCCATTCCATTCTAATAGACTCGCTTTTGACGTGGCACTCCGTGATTTTACTAGAGCTAATGACTGCTCTGTTTTTTTCACGCGTGCGACATGACCTTTTGGACTTTTGCCAGTTCATATGACAGGAGTATTGGTCGAACTGTTATCGAAGTGCCAGTGCGCGAAGCTTCTTACATTGTGAATCTGACCCTTTTTAATATCGTGGTACATGGATCTTTCCCCTCGCACTTCCGTCGAGGTGGAAATCTTTCAACTCCAAGAGACTGAAACCGAAACTGAGTCATAATGACATTCCGTACATAGTAAAATTTAACAGTTCATGTTTACTTCTGCGGAACAATTCAACTTAGGTCCCCGGCCCATCTTTAAAGCATGAGATATGAGGGTCTGACCATTTTTATACTAATGAGCACCTTCGTGTGTCAACATTAGACCACTCATTGACGATAGCCTCTTAGGAACACAAACATATGGAAGAAGTCTTTCTGATGAGCGAAGCGGACCTTTGTGTAGGAGCCGCACCTTTGTGCAAACGGCCAGCAACTCCAAAAATCTATTGATTTCGTCAATTCCGGCCCAGCGTACACTCAGAGGGCCACTGAACGTCATCTTCATTTCAGTTCTCTGCTAACATCTGAATAAGTTTAGACGCATTACTTCCTTGTCATCTAACCCCGCCAATGAACCTCAGCCTCCGCTTTTGGAACGTAACTTTCTGTCATTCGTGGATTTGTGCGAACAATTTTACTAACGCATCCATCGTTATATCGTCGTCCCCTCGATACTTGTCGCGCAAAACCAGTCTTGCGTCAAGCTGTATCAGCGAGTTTTGTTGGGACGACCGATATGTCGTAACTATAGCGAGGGTTTGGTTTATTCCGGCCTTGCTTACCTCATCATCAATTTGGTCACACCAACGACCGTTTCTCATAGCGAGGGAGATAGGAAAGCTTGGATCTTACCACGTGATTGAGTCGACGACTCCATACAGCACAGGTCAAGCGCAATACTAGAAAATCAGCAAGACCATTCTGAAAGTGGACGTTTAGTTAGATGAACAAGCCTCCATTGAAGTTTCTGCAACAGTTTCTACAGGAGGAATACTAATGCATGTAAGTTCGTAGACTTCAAGAGGACTGAAAGGTGATCCAACCAGTGGAAGGACCTGATGTGCTAACCACTTCTGAGGTTGGTAAGGGGATCCGTGGACCACATTTCTGGGGCTCTGGAGGCCAAACATCCAGCGCCGAAGATCTCTATCAAGTTAAACAATAACAAATTTTTACAAAAAAAATAAGAACGAGCTACCGTTAACCTTAAAAATCTAGTGCTTTGTTTGTCCAGAAAGCTTTTTTGGCAAAGAACTCAACGCTAAACCTCATTCTTTCTATTGGCAAACGTATTTCAAGATACGATACTTGCAATTATCAACACTTGAAATTTTCTTAACGTTGTCCTTGATTACCGTTATTAATTCCAGCAAACCAAAATTGACAGTACAGCGATCGTGAACTGCACTGATCGCTCCCTATTTCACTACCCATTGTTTGTTGCAATTTGGCTTGCTAATGTAACTATTGTAGGGCATGGTGGTTTTCCTACACCATTCTCATTCACTTGTTATATGATAAGTTTCAAGTGTTTCACACGCTTCCCACCGATCTTCCTGCTTCAGGTTCACATCGGAATTAGTAACTCTCACGCGTCAACTGGTCTAACTATGCGAACAGCAATTATGCTATGCAGAATAGTTGTAGGCACCTGGTGAGCCCTTTATGTGCACAGATACCAACCGGTGGAATGTGAATCGACTCGGCCCATTTTTAGTATCAGTTTTGGTAGGACATCAAAGCACCACTCATATGTTAGACAGGTGTTGGAAAGTGCCTTTTGCCATATCCTTTACTTATGTTTTTGTCATTACCCTAGGTTTCGTAGTTCGGACCAATCAGCTTATTTTTGCGCCAGTTCTACTCCAATTTTTGTCTTAAAACAATGAGAAATAATAGCCTCCCGTGGCTGGATGATCTCAAACGTGATTAGCTGGAGATGCCCAAGGAACGAGCGGAACGCGGGGTAGGCCATGGAGGTACTGAGCCCTAGGGCTCAGGCTTTGGCAGACCATCCAATCGCCGGTCAAGCCTGAACACGTTTGCTAGGTCGGATGTGATGGTACAGTTTGTCCAACGCGCGCTGCTGGAGTGGTGATAACACTCTCGCTCACATTTAATTTGTCCGGAGTTCAGGCCCCGGAACGGCCAAGGGCATGCACTGCTGATGAGCTCTAATAATAGCGAAAATTGAGCCCAGTGTTTCCCTCTTGGGTGTGTACTTATCAGAATAATCACTCCAGGGCAGGTGTCTGGAATCCACCAAATCACAGTTATAGGGAATGTGTGGCAAGACGATGAAGCTGCTTCACTTAAGACACAACCCGTTCAACCGAATGAGATGAAACTTAGCGTGTGTAGAACCAGACTTTCTACAAAGTTATGGAAACAACTTCACCCAACTTCAGGCAGAAGAGCCATAAAAGTTTAACCAGAACACCCTATCGCGGAGGACAACTAAGAGTTCTAGTGTTGAATGAGCATACGCACAGACCATTCGAATTGTGGTTGAAGGTGCGATAACACGGAGGGGAAGTGCACATATAAAGTACGTGGCAGGTAGTGAGGAAACTGTAGTACTAGGACGAAAGTGAATGGTTATTTGTCTCAATGACAAAACACCGTACACCAGTGTACCAAAAATGAACTAAATTTGCAGGGCTAGTCATACAAATGGGTGAATGCAACAGCGATGAACTATCATACCGCGAAATTTGTAAAACCTTATCAGTGACGACTAACCTAACCTAGACTGGTACTTTCATAGTAGGTAGATTAAAACTTGAACGATGGAAGCACGACACTGTGCTCGTTCGAACGCAAGCCTGAGAATCCGCTGGGTCCATTGTATCTGTAGGGGAGGATGTAAACTAACATTAACCAATGGGAACCCGCGAATATACTGTCCACGGTGCAACGTCAAGCCTTCTTTCCAATCTTCCGTGTGTAAGAAGCTGTAGCCGCGCCTCCTACTGCACACCCTTACATTTCTATTGGTGCTGATGATATTTTATTCGGACATCGTAGGCGGTTCGTGTACAGTTGCGTACTGTTTTTATCAGTATGGCCGAAATTTCGAAACCGGGTTACGTAACGGTCACCGTAGAGCCTTTCCAGAATTGACCAGTTGCGCGTTCCAGATCTATTTAGAATGTAGTTTGCGAATACCATCTTGAACTACACATTGTCTGCTTGCCAAGATCGGGTTCCTTACGAACACAAAATGGTCGGAAGCATTCGAAATTAATCAATGTCAGAAGAACGTAAAAAACTTACGAACTGTATGGGGGATAAATTAGATAACCGAGTTAGTGAATTTGTGAGGATGTATATCCTTTTTCAAACAATCTACATCCGACTTCTTCAGGAGTTTGATAACGACGGAAGGCTGCGACTTTATGATGTTGCTTTTTAGAAGCCTTTTAGTAAATTTCATTCATAGTTGTGTTAAATTCATTAAGTCTAAATCACTGAAGCTAAACAACCCTATCCACTTTCCTTTGCCTTAGACACTCGAGAAACTCCGCGCTGAGTCGGAAAAACTTCGAGCAGAACATCGAGCACTCGTACGGGTTGTTGCACGACTGAATCGTGAAAAGTGATGAACCCTGTTGGCACGTTGAGCGCCCTTTGGAAAATTCGCTGTCGGGATACCGACAGTCTTCAGGTTCTGCAAATAACCAGAACAAGACTCTTGTGGTCCAGTAAAAAAATACCGAAACAATCTGTGTTTGTACATTCAGTTTACGAGAACAAGCAGTTGTTTAATAAATTCGTTTTGTTTCAGTCCAAAGCTTCCTCTGGATTTGCGTTTAATTCAAAAATGTGTGTATGTGCCGAATAGCGGGATGTGGTGAGAAATAACTCTGTGTGGTAGTCGTCTGAAGCATTTTTCGACCGTTGCGACTCCCTCAGAAGAGGCCAGTCTCGATCTTTCATTTGGGGAGGGGCAGTATCTGATGAAGGACATATACTACTGTGCAATTGAGGTGTTTTTGAAGATTGTCAAGCTGTCTCCTCTGAACGAAGCGTCTTCTCGTGACAGGACTGACTACCTACAGTCGTAACGCATATTTTCTGCCTAGGACAGATCTAATTTTGGTTATACCCGAACTTTCTAGGAAGCTTTTGTGATCTAATATTTCGTTCCGTTTGGAATAACTATTCTGGATTAGATATGTGAATGATCGTGTCAATGAAACGTGACAAACCTGAGTAGGCCATGCGTCTGTTTCAAGACGAACGATTAATTTTTATTCCACATAGCCAAACACCAAGAATGAAAATTTCCTCTATTAAAAAGTAACCGTAATTACTGTGGTGGCGACAGATATAGAGTTGTTTTATTTTATCTTGTGCTGTAAGCTAATTACTCTTTAATGTAAACCCACCATGGTGTGTTCGAACGAACAGCGCCGTGTGCGTACTCCAGCTCAGTTAAGCTCCTGGCTGAACTGAGTTCATCCACGTAGAACCTGATTAGATGGTGATAGGGCATATCAACATACATATTTTGACAATTATGGTTTGACCCGCTTTTGGGACTGTTCCATTAAGTTATATCCTAGGAGACTCGAAGAACGCCAAAAAAACATATAGGTTGTTGTTTTGCCCGGCGAAAGCTTTATAAAAAATTTCTACAATCGTTCTACAAGAAGCGGTTCTCGCCAACAGGATAATTTTTCCTAGCGATCCTGATTGTCCTTTATCAAACCGGGGAGATAGTACAAAACCTGTTGTTAGTGTGGGGAAACTTCGGAGCTTAAATGGACCTTTTGTTCTGTAAGTAAAATCAATCTAGCTGAAAACCTGAGAAGCACTGTGCAGCTGTTTCATCTTTGTTGGGAATCAGCATCTAACGAAAATCCAGAGTTTCTAGCCCGGTTAATAGTTTTAACACAAACTTTCGGGCACGAGCGGCTGATCAGCGATGTGATTAAATATTACTTAGACAGGATATGGCACAGCTCGTCATTCAGTCACGGGATCCATATCACGTAGCCACAATTGCTAATTGGCTCCTTAAGCAACGACTTCCCGAATAGAAGTTCCACTCATCGGGTGAACTTTATTCTTCCGCTGAGCTGCCTATAGGTTATCGGCAGTGTGAGGAGGCTGGGACATTTTAACAGAGATTTCGTCCTGTAAATGGAGCCAATCTATGCTGAAAAGCCAAGAACCTCTTCTCGGCAAAAACGGATCCTTCCGGATAACGATACCACCTCCCCTTAAAAAGGGCTTTCGGAGTTGTTACAAAAGGGAAGTACTGTATAGCTTATCATCATTCTGTTCAAAAAGATATCCTGCATCGATAGCAGACACCAAGACAGATTAGCTGAAACCTTGTCGTCCTGGAATCTCTTTCAAGCTGTAGAGAGCTGCCCTGTTGCGGCAAGTTAGCCCCGACAGTTACAGATTCACAAAATAGACAAGGCACCTCCACATGAATGAGCTCGAGCGATAGATCCTATTCGAAACTTCGCGTGAGAACGACACCAATAGTCGCCACAGTGAACTCAATTCGAGGACACTCTGGTCTTATTTTCACAATGAGCTCTACGTTCACCTTTGCGGTGCTGTTTTTTATTGAATAGGTCTGAGTAGTTTCGTTTATGAAAACAGACTGCGATATCTCGAATATCGTACCAACTGAAGCATGAGGCGGCCTTTGTGCAGCACATTCAGTTGAAGAGAGATTCACTTGAGTCTTCCGTGAAAACCAAATTGATTTGCAAATGAGTATATTTGTCGAGGTAAGAGAGCTATTTTAAATAAGCAGTTCAATCCACAAAACTGGCTGAGGCACCGTAACTGTTGAACTAAGATTTTCCGTCAAATCGTGACACACACGTGTATCGATCAAATGATAATAAGTTATTCGGTCGAACCGACACAACCGCTCCCATGGAAATAAGGGACCAAGAATGAACGTTACGATTTTTGGGTAGACGGTTTGTCGGAATTGGGGCAGACGCAGCAGAAAACTCGGGATGAGGAAATATCTTATGGCCACCGGTTTTATGATATGTCCATATTGGTGTTGGTTTCCTGGGGCTAGCGGCTGCTGACTTTTTTTCCGAGTTGCATCGTCATTTTTACATCAACAGACACACGTAGAACGCAGAATAGCCTACATTTCGGACCAGATCAAGTAACCAGAAGTATTAGGGTGCGGGTCTTGCTGTCACATGTGTTTTCAGGTCGCGTCTGTATGTGATTCCTCTGATGCATCCAAAAGCTAGGGTCAAACCGATTCAGTCGATGGCAACAAGCACGTGTATGCTAGGCAGGCAGCAGGGCGATATTCAGGTATGTAACGATCACGTTCGTTCTTTAGGACAGCAGAACGTAGGCAAAGATGTGACAGTTCAACTGACTACAAATTCACTCGCCAGGATTACCGAAATGACTGTAGCATACTCCAAATTTTACACTCCACACGGCGGTGTATACTGAACTCAGGAGATTCATTGTACTAATCGATAAATCTACCGATAGAAGCACAAATAAACTTCCCCCTATGAGAGACCGAGCTCAGACAACCAGCCAATATACTTCAGTCCAGTGAAGTTTGGCTCGTAAATGATACATTTTCAGGAACTACCCCCAACAAGAATCGATCCGAATGTCTTGGCGGCATAAAATTCCCTCTCGACCAAAACTTATTCAATACGCCTTCCGATAATCTTATACCAATTAGGGTTCTGACTCAACTCCTTGAGGCAACATGACTTCCGAGGTAGTTACCAAGGTGTGGGAGTGATTTTGAGTTGCACAGCAAAAGACTTACACAGCCATCTTTCTCTCCTAGTCCTCCTTCTTCAGAACAGACCACTATTAACTGGTTTCTCTCAACAGGTAATTTCTTCCCAGAAAAGCCCACGTCTGGAAAGCACTTCGAAATGGTTTCTCCCGAAGATGGCTGTAGTTAACTATTAACACCTCGGGAAGACTATTGAGGGAAGTGACCAAAACTGACCATTTTCCTGCGGATTGTAGATGGAACCACCTCATCGGAGCAGATTTCAGTGCAGTAGAACAGTTATATATAGTACCTTTCCTAAAAATTACAAACTCTTTTGAAGAGACCAATCTTCTCCAATATCCCCATCAACCAAGCTGTAAGCCTTGAAAAGGGCTAAGTACCCCATTCCTCGTATAGGTGTCTTAGCTGGGTCTTCTGTATACTTCGGAAATAGAAGGATCGAGATAACGTTGAACTGTGGTGCAGCTGTCCTTCTATTAAGCTATCATCTCGAGGGACCGAGTAAAAGTGGTTTGTCTTAGTTCAACACCGAAATACGCTTCAAGAAGTACACTGGACTTGGGCTCCTTCAACGAGGCCGACTGCATGAAATATTCCTGGCTGTCAGTGAGTATCGTTGGACAGCTTTTGTTGCATACTTTAGAGGCCGGTATAACGTCTATTCGAATTGCAGCCAGTTGTCAGCATCATCACTTGTCAAAGAGATAAGGTATTTGAGGTTTGAGATACCTTTAGGGACCTTTTTACTTGACTTCGACCGTTCCAGAAGAGACTATCTCCTAGCAGTGACTATCTTGTTTGGCCCCTTGAGGTCATCCCTCTAGAGAGAGACGATGGTATGAGATGGATCGATATTGGTCAGCAAGGTGCGAGTTGTACAACATACTGGTTTGCTTCGTAGCACTCGGATTTTGAAGGGGTGTTGGCGAAGTACAGTACCAGTAATACCAGTGATCAGCCGACGAAAGCAAATGAATTTACACACTTGAGGATATCCCTATTTCCCTAAAGACTGACAATTCTGTGACTAGGACCTTTCGGACAGCTACGGAAGTCTCATAAACCGGCAACAATGACACTCTAAACTGCTGGGGCTCGGTCTTGTTGTGACACATTGATGGAGGTACACGGAAGTGATTTGAAGTGGTCCCGCTTCATGACCCCTACCTTGGCGCAGATGCATCGCCAACCGGTACAACGCGAAAGCGTCATCTACTTCGACTGTACTAGAATCATCATGTTTACAAATCACAAGTACACGAACCATCGACCAATAGGGACGACTCCTGGCAAACGAAAAAGTGATATCCTCACTGACAATGATGACAACCTGAATGAGCTCAAGTGCTGTGTGGCGCGGGGAGTGGGTATGAAACGTTGAAGCATACCTATGATCATATGGACAGACGACGAGGACGTTGTAGGTCCTAAGTTAGTGAAATAGTTGGAACTGTTCGACATTGTCATTTGGCCGTCAGAACGTTCATAGCAGATGTCAAGATCTACTTGAAACCAGCCCTCTGCTTTTCAGCTCTTGACTACTATAGTCAAAACCCCAACATTGACGGAACAAAGCAAAGATTCTTGAGGCAGTGTAACGTAGCTACTGAAGGGCTCTTTAGAGCGAACCTAGCGATTCAGGAAAGTATAATTTGTCAATTCAGCTGGAATGGTTAAAAATGCTACGATACTAACTTATTCATTCGTCTACACAAAGGGATGATGATGGAAGGTTAAATTATATCAGGAGCAAAAGGTTTACCACAGATAATAATCCGTATCTCGTATGTGATCGCATTCTGAAGATGAGATCTGCATCCCACTGGACGTTTCAGACATGATTTAGGGTAGTTCTTCCCTTTTCTATTGATGCGCCCAATAATTTGATAGAATTGAGCAGCTCAGTTGATAATGCTTTACAGTTGCAATCCTAATATCGAGTTACCACAAAACACTGGTTCGGAAAGATATGCAGTGTCCTAAAGACAGCCCAAAGATTAGGATGTGAATGACTGAACGAGGGATTAGGGTTCGAAAACCACTCCTGACTTTTCGATTGCTTCTATCAGGGATTGGGCCAATTGGCCTCACTTCAGCCCTCATCGACCGAGAATGCCACAGATGGATGTATCTGGGATTCGCTCCAGCTTTAACTAGGCTGCTATACCTTAACTAATGATGTTCTCATTATTGCTACGAAAACAGTGTGTTAAGTACAGGAGAAAAATACAGATCAATTGGAATCATGTCCAGTTAGTAGATAAAAAAAGTGCACAGCACTAAATTCCGAAAGGTCTAATCATCGACCAGGTTATATCAAGCAAAGGCTGACATAACCACCAGTGGTACCACGAGATTGTCAATTTGTTCCGTGTAGGCTTCGACCAGGACACCCAACACAATGGGTACGAGACCGGATTTCACGGGCCACGAGTGCAAGTGGGCGATAAGAAGCCAGCAAACGTACTGAAAACAGAGAAAAAATAGGAACACCGTCAAGGGAAATCGGTTAGGAGCGTGATACAATAGACGATAGAAATGTATCACACATCAGTTAGCAACATAAGTGAACATGCATTTTACGATGCGCTGTGGAACGTGCAACAGTCTTTATTCAACCACTTATTTTTGAAATGTGTACTATCACAGCAAGGCCTGATAACCAATTTTGGACACCCATCTGCTGTTCGAACCTGGCTCACCCAAACAATACACGATAAATTTCTACATCGTTTTATGTGGAACGATGGGAAAAGTCCGAAAAAGACGATGCACTAACCTCAGAAGGCCGATTTATGCTCACCTCCATGTTCTAAAGGGCCTTTGATCCCAAGAGTCGAATGCGCCTATATAGAACCCGGACTGCTGTGTGACTACGAGACATTTCCGACACAAACGGCGGATCCGAGGTGCACTCACGCTTTCATTCATAGACGTGTCACAAAGGCAGCTGACGTGGCGAGTTTTTAAAAAAATGATTACTCCAGTAGGTACTTTTGTTGTGGTGCCTCGGTCATGAGCTGCTAAGACTAGTGCTTGCTTCACAGCAAACTACTGGATGGACAACGCACAACACGGAAGAGTAGGAAATAGGTTGCGAAAAATCTGCGGACTACGGATACGATCTGTCTGTGGCCACTCGTGACAATCTGAACTAGGTCGCGCTTTTTGCGGTCACTGCCCTTCATCACTGGCATTAATGCTGTCACTTCATAACTGAGTTATCTATTTGAGTATTTCTAGGTCCTTAAGAACGTTTGTGGAGCCAGACCCTTGTTCCCTCGTCTGTCTACTGTGGATGCCTTCAAGTGATTCGCATCACCAGAGAATAAAGTGTATCCAAGCTATTGAGTGTATCCACGTTTCTTAGCGCTATCCGTTCATATTGCAAAATTTTGATGGGACGAATGTGTGCAAAGTTGCTTTAGTCGATCCTCAACAGCGGACACTTATAGCCAGGACCATAAGCTTTACAATGATTTTCCGACTTTTAACAAGCCTAATGATGGACTATGAAAATGGTTTCGTTCCAAGTCTGGCAGTTAGCAAAATTCCCAAGAATAAACCTTAAGTGAAAACTTCCCAATAGGGACCCCGTTGTTATTGGAGAAAGGTGGTGCAGTGCGGGGTATGGCGGGCGTATTTGTATGAATAGAAGTGCCCTTTGCTCAGTGAGCCCCTATAGTTCAATTTGATCTTCAAGCACCGAGTTAAGACCACACCTACGAACTGAACACAATGCAAACATAGGTCAATCGGTGTGAGTTTTGCTTTTCTGCTGTAAACGCCTATCACAGTACCAGGACCAATTACTGGTATCTCCGGAATGAACTACTCTACCCACATAATTAAACACGACACCCAAGAACGAGCACCTTTTGTATCGTGCACACTGAGCCCACGACATGAAATAATCCACCGAGGCTATCGTTGCAAGATTATGACTATGCGGTATTGCGGTACCGAAATCATCGCATGAGCTTTACAGGTCACAACAAGCAACAGGAAACCCAAGGTCCTTGTCTGTACGCGGTCAAACTTCTTCTATGCGAGACTGGTTTAATTTTTCTGGTTCAGCTAAAATAGATGTTGGTGAATACCAAGCAGACCACCTTACCATTTAAAGGCTCAATCCCCCTCTTAAAGGACCTGGTATCCCAAAAAAATACATTCCGATCAGGTTGACAACTTGGGTAGCTAACTATTGATTCCGAATGACACTGTTTCGAGCAACTCTGCTAGTATCCCTACCGGGCAATCAGCGTCATTTTCAAACAGCCAAAAGACTGCCTCTTCGCCGCATAGTTGAAACGAAACTCCCTCCATCTTGTGTCTTCTTTATCCGTACCATATTTTCAAAAAGACTAACATCTCCAGGTGTTACTAGATTAGTGATTGCCCCCGTGTCCAGGCGCTTGGTTTCGTGGTACACGTTCCATTCGTGAAAGGTGATCTGGAATAACTCAGATAGACGGCATGCTTTACTCAGCTAATAGCAGCATACCAAAAGGCGACATTGGATGGCCGTTTCCAATTGGAATGTAACTGAAAATGAGCTGCAGGTTCCATGGGAAAATACAGCACAAACCACATGTTTAATGGACCCGATAGCAATTTTTGATGACGTAATTTTGGCCGATAAAACAACACGCCGATGGCATCCAAACTACTATGAACTACTAGACGAAGCACACTAAAGACTTGGTCGCCAGAAACTCGACATCACACGGCCGGTTTCGCCCTTCTTCAAGCTGCTTAGGTAGGCATAATCCTATGTTCTACTTTAATTCGAGTTGGACGCAATTCGCGAACAGTACTCATCTGTAAACTAATTCGGTTTAAAGAGAGACTTAACTGAATCATGACTGAATGCCTCGTTTGTGCTATTCTTCATTTGAATGTGTTCTCAAAGGCCGTATTACACGTCTCGACTGATCAGTTTGCAGCTAAACACCAAACCGGTACGATGCAACGCAACAAACAGTCACCTGAGAGTGAAAGCTGTATTATTCCACCTTGCGTATATGTTGCCGCAATGAACCTATGAGGCTACATTCCTGTCGAAAATGACAAGTCGGTGACCACACATGCTTTAGTGAACCGGTACGCACAAAAGCAACCTTGGAGGCAACGTTCAAGATGAGAGATGATCCATCGGGGCCATCCGCTTCGTATTCATACCGATGATGAAAGGTCTTTGTGCATCGTTGGCGAATAGCGTACAAATCAAGTCCCGAATTTATCAATAAATGAAGAAACAAACTGGTGACTGGTGAATGCCCAAGATGAATTTGAGGGAAAGTTTGTTCCGATGGATACGATAAATGCAAGAATCCAAAGTTTATGGTCGCTAGTGGCACACTAGCACCACAGGTTATGATGAGGATATCTGAATTAGAGATTGACTAAGGAGTTTTTATACTTTAATTTACCCATTTGATCAATAATCATTGATAATGCGTTTCAATCAATGTTATAAGGGGAAAAGGCTGACGAGTACCTGGCTCACTAGTGAAGCAAATGATCCAACAAACGTTCGGTGCGAATAAGGCCACCTAGTTCGACCCCAAGGACGACCAAAGAGGGCAGCCATACTGTCACCAACAGATATGGAGAGCACACCGGCCCACATTGAGGGTGATACTTTCAGATTTGGACACAGGCGTCCTGGAAGAAGAAAAGGGAGTTTCAGGACACAGTATGGGATTGACATTGGTGAAGCATGGAAACAACAGTCCCGATACTGAAGTCTACACAAAATATAAATGAAATTGGCTTGCTATCGCAAAAGACTTACGATGAACAGGGAACCATTTTAACCCACCAATATTTACAGTAAGCTGAGGCTGGACAGGATCAGGCCACCAAACTGGAATCGCAAGTCCAAGCAACAGAGCTATGGGGGTGAAGACAAGCGCACCGGAGTCCCTTTCGTCCCGGAAGGGGTTAACAAGGTTGCTGAAACAAATTGCCACTGGTGCAGGCTGTCGTATGAATAGGAAAAAGAAGAAAGTTCGAATTACTTATGAAGAGTCCGAATTCAATGTAACATGACTCAGCATGACATATTCACTGTGCAAAAACCATGTGATGGGGGACGATAAGGATGATCTGAAGAAGCAAATTATCTGGCCTGTATATCAGCATAAAGTGTATCGCAAAAACATGGGTTAGATAGTGAAGATTGAGATATACATCACGGCTTCAATTCGAAGGCATGCCAAGAAAAGTATGCGCGATCGGTGCTGATCGATCTTGAGGAAAGTGACAAACAACGGTCAGAAAATGGAGCAACGCACCAGTAGCTACGGAATACACACGCATATGAAGGAATATTTGATCTGTATGTGCTGTAGGCCAAGTGAATCAGGCTACAAAATGTTAGAAAAACACCCTGTCGCTGAACACCGAGGACATCTCTGAAATGATCACCAACTCGTTTGGTTTTCTATTTTTCTTTTAAAAAAAAACAAAGAACAGATCCATTCTAAGGAGTTGTTACGAGAATTGTATCAGGTCTCTGTCGGCGGAGTGCCTTAGGAACTACACGATAGGATCAGACGACATCAGAACGGCTGACCCTTGAATAACTGCAGTTCAAGGGAACAGAAATAAAAACAAAGATAGTTGGCCCTTCAAAAGTAATCCACGTCTAGTCCCGATTGGTACTCACTAGGTGGACGTAGTAGGATTTGCCTGTCTGATGTTCAGGTTCGACGTTCACACTCCTAACTAGAACACCAAGCAGTCACCAATCGCGCTTGTGCTCATGGTGATATGGACTGAAACGACTTTTAGCGTAATAGACTCATTTGCATACCAACGTGGTTTTGACCGGAAACGCACCTGGAACCCAACTGAATCTCTCGTTTAGAAATGTCGAACAGTTTTCAGCAACTTTATGAGTAATGCGTTACGTCTATGAAATGACTTGTTTGATTTGAAATGTATTTTTAACAAATAAATCGTTCAGCTGTAGCTAGCTGTAGCACCTTAGCTGCCATGCCACCCGAAGAAGGCATGAGGCTGGGATACTGACACGTTGCCCAAGCCTAGACAGGGTTGCTTGGTTTGGCACACGCATCCAGATTTGACGGGAATCAGACTACTACAGTAAGCCATGCTCGTATGGAAATCAAAAAGGAGTCGTTTTGCCTTCAGCTACAGTTCTTCGGATTTTGTAAACACCATCAGGCAGATAGGACTGACAGACAGACCGAAAATTGCTCTCAGTTGGTCCGGCACCACGTACTGAGGTAGAACAGCCGAATACAATCTCACCCCTAACTGTGACAAGTAAACACCGTTCGAAAGGAGAGATAAACCTGAACAATCGGAAAACCCAGTTGGCAAAGTGGTATTTGACAGTTTTCTACAAAGTGCCCCATCCTTTGTAGGTATCCGAAAAAGCACACCAGCTCGGTTTTCTGACAGTCAGGAATAACCAAAATCAGCAACATTGAGCATAGAAAAATGAAATCTGCTCTTCGGTAACTTTACACGCCAGATTTGTTTGTGGTCAGGCATTCATGCTTCTTGTCAAGATCACAGTTTTCATTGTTTTTAACGTAGTTTTAAATATTGATTAACACATTTCATAAAGTCAAAATGACCGAAGTGACGTCCTGTGTCTGGGTTTTTTTTGTGAAACACTGTTGGCGTTGTATGTACGAAACCGGACGCATTCACCTTCGTCTGTAAGTCTATTATAAATTCGTGGTTTGGAGAACCACCTGTAACTAACAATGCCGGGATGCACCTGTGCATCTGGGACTATAATATATATATATATATATATATATATACATTTGACGGCTCACAATTTATGGTAGCCGTTCGGTTTGCCGAGTTATCAGCTGCAAAGGCATGCAGGGAAATTCGTACTCAAACGGCTCAGTCATGCAAATGATCATCCGTGCGTGATTAAAGTGTAAAAATGTGGGTTGTAAACTAGAGGACAGCGCAAAAGATCAGGTATCCTAAGGTCCAGTAGGATATTCTTCATGCTGCCTGCCAGATCCTAATAATGCTTCATGGTGGGTGGTTCCGGATATCTCCTAAGAATCTGATTGATGGTCGCACTGATTATTACCTGTTCTATGTTCATCTTGTTTTCGTTCAACACTGAAAAACCATCAGAGGTTTGAACTGAATGATGTATCGTAAGCATAAATATGGTTCTGCAATTCTTCGCGCGATGTAACTTATCGACTACCTTACGTTTCATGTACCAAACGCAGACTGGGTAACACCCTATCGCCTTAGCGCTTACTAACAAGATACATGACTTCAAAATCGTCGGTGACAGTGTCAACCACACGTGGTGTACAGTCTAGCACTAACATCCTGCAGTGAAAGGTGTGCCGGTGCTGGTGGTGCTTGGACCTCCGCAACAAGCTTAGAACCTTGTAATGCTTATAATGCTTATGCGGTTGCGCAGAACTTTTTCACGGCCCACTTCGATATCTCGAACATCGTACAAACGGAAACATGAGGTGGTCTTTGCGCAGTATATTCAGCTGAATGATAACACAAGCTGGAGATTCACATGAGAAACTTATCGCGACAAGGCGGTATATCCTTGAATCTCAAGGGAAGTATCAGGCTACAGTGCGAGCTGTTTTGTTGTACGGCTGTGAGCGGAGCTGAGACGTCTTCGGAAGTTCGACAGCCGTTGTCTCAGAGCGATAGCTCGTGTAAGATGGTGTCCGCGAATCCGTAACGAAGCAATTGAAAAGCGAGTATTCTTCTGCGCATCGGGGACTTCGACTGAAGGATGCGTCCAGCACCAGAAGCTGCATTGGTTAGGCCATGTATTGCGCATATAGAGCTATCGTTTTCCAGGGAAAATACTGTTTTCCGTGCCCCATTCAGAGTGGCGCAAGCAGAGAGGTGGCCAACCTGTGATCTGGCAGAGGTCTATAAAAGAGACTACGAAAAGTCTGGTTGCTGTCGGTGCGAGTCGATTTCTAAGATGTCCGCGTGATCCCCACTGTGTCTGGCTTGAGACGCTGCAAGATATGGTTGCTAATCGATGTCAACGAGGTCTTGTTATCGGTTTGTATCAAGATTGTCCGAATGACTGTCTGGAGGTGTAGGCACCTAGAAATGATTGTGGTAAGCTAGCATTAAGTCCCTCCTCCACCCACTTTTATTCTTTTCTTCACACTGAGGCTTCCAGATAAATAACAGTTCTACGGCAGCGAAGCATCAGAATTGAACACTGACGTTATGCTGTCGATGATGATGATCATGATTAACACCGATTTAATTTGCAAAATAAGTGTATTTCGCCAGTCAGCATCCGGTTCACTTTTTGGCTGTGCCAGAAGGATGTGCAGTGAACGATCGACCAGCACTTAGTCTGGACGAGCTTCGTTATCGGCCTGAACTTTTCATAAAAACATGATTTACATCTAGCCCACTACGTTCAATAGGCAATCCAAAAAGATCATCACGGGTTGTTTGTTCTGAATTCTGAAACACAAACAACAGTTTCCAGTCAGCCGACCATTCAAAACCCAGCATCATCGATTGCAAAACAAGTTTTCTTACCATAGGTCACCCGCCAGTCAGCAAATAAACATCCCGACACTGGCGCTCGCAGAGATGGTGCTAACTAGGTTGGGACAACCAGATTTGTGTGCGTAACAAACATTGATTCACAACATAGGTCTACACCGGAATTCAGCTCAGAACCCCTTTGGGTGTTTTCACGTGCTAAACCTCGTTCTATGCTCTGGACCAGGAGTAGAACCACTATGACAGGTTTCGGTTCTTTTGATGACAAACTTTATTGATGTCTTTTTCTGCTGGGGTCAGTGGCACCAACCTTCAGTCGAGACAAACAGGTTTTCCAGTCACCTAAGTTATATAGGCTTGCATTCAGTCACTCGGCCACCGGGTCTGGTTTGGCTCATACAACTCCATCCAACTACAAGCAGTCTAGAAACTCAGAGATGGTGGTCACACAAAGCACATGCACCAGGAGCTCGATAATGCCAAGAGGAAACTGGGTGGTTGTGTTATGGAAAATTAGAGCATATCTTCTAAGTTAAAATAGGAATGTTTGCAACAGAAACGTTAACTGAACTGCTTCATCCTCGAATCCTGATAACTACTGTCTAAGAAACTCGTCATTTCCGTAAAGTAAGCGAAGGGAACAAAGTTCGGTATAAGTCATTCGTGTTGCGGTGTTATCCAAGTCGAGGTGTCACCTTTTGATTAGTTTCGTACGCTTGAACGACTGAACTTGGAAAAAGTTCCGTAACTTCCGCTACAATCGTCACTTTTTTATTGTCCCGTCGAGTAACAAAATGACTGAAAACTACCGCATACGTGATTCACGTCAGATACGGTTTATTGTGCTTGTACCTGGGATATCATCACATCCATTCCGTTCGATAAGAACCTCAAACATATCCAAAACAAGACAAGAAAGCCGATATCCTCACCTAACCAGAATCCGTAAGCCAATCGAATAATGAGATTCGGATGTCATTTACTTAGGAATTTTTAGAGTGAACGGGAACACTTCGTGTGGACGAGTCAAAATATTTACACTGATATTAGCATTCACGATGCTTCTCCACCAAAACACGAGTTACTTCCTCTTCGTGTTGTGCTGTTCAGTTTCCTGTAGAAGCAAGCCCGCTAAACATTTCGCAGTCGCTAAAGCCTCCACAATCAACTTGGGGGAAAGGTGAGATTGTGAACCCCGATCCGAAACCACCATTCTAGGCCCGAAATATGTGTCCGGAGGCCGGTCGCTCTTAATAACGGAACACCACGCCGATCGTGTCACAACATGCGGGCTACGGACTAGATGAAGGCATCCAAAGATTGGTCCGAATGTCAGTGAATGTGAATCGAGCATTTATAACTCGATGCTTCTCACACCCTCACGAAGATTCTAGCGCGACCTTGTGGAATATTCTGTGATAACCCTATAAATACACCTGTAATAGTCTCCCTTTGCTTCCATAAACGACTGTCTAAAGTTATCGTGCCTTTTGAAGTTCCATAGTGAGCGGAGCAGGAAGCCAAGAGCCGACACAGAAGTTGCACTACCGTGAGCAAGCCACAACATCTTGGTTGATGACTAAATTAAAGTAAATGCAAGGTGGCAAGATGGCCCAAGTAGTTAGAGCACGAATTTACTGACCGGAAGGTCCGTGGTTCGAACTCGGCCTCTGCCTCTCGACTTCCCCTGTCTAGGCTTGGGCAACCTGGCAGTATTCCAGCCCTCGTGTGGCATGGCAGCTAGGCACCGAAAGAGTGCTGCAGCTGAGCGACGAATACTTGACTATGACTGATCACTGCTGCTCCCGAAATACGTCAAACTGACAAGCGGAAAAGATTAAGATATGTAATAACTTGGAGCCCCGAATAGCCCAGTGACTAAGGCACAAGCCTCCTAGCGACATATCCGCCGTTCGACTTCACAGCTGGCTTTGTTATTGTCCACGACTAATCCTGGGTAATTAAGTATAGTCTCAACCTTAGTATCTCCCTGGAGTTGTATCGCTTCCGTATTCCGAGAAGGCGCCAGACCAGAATGGCTTAACCTGATTCTGGGCCCTTTTTCCTAGAAGACAACTGTCCAATGCAAAAACTCGCCCAGAAACTCACCAGCTACCAATTCAGTCAAGCAACCGAAAGTGATGATGAGAAAGTAGTGGTGCGACGAGCGCCCAGAGCGCTTACAAGACAAACAATTGCTACATGCTGGTGGTCCAGATCTAGGAAGAACGTCTGATGTTTTCAAACTCACAACTCGAATATGATGCCAAAAGATCAGGGATTAGAGATACAGGTTTCAACTATAAGATAAAGAGTGGAAGCATCAGCTAGCTAGTGCAGACTCACTCCGCGACGTCTGATCCATTCAAACAAGCCAAATGCAATGAGTAAACAGGCAGCACAGGAGCTAAGCAACCGTGGTGCAAATTGTAGACCCAAGGCAAACACGAGTCCAGCGTTGAAATGAAACACCTTTCGTAACCAGAACGGGGTAGGTGGCGTATGACTGGAACGATTTTTCATGCGAAGATATGTACAGTGATCAGGCGTTGGCTTTGAGTTTATACAGTTGCTTTGTTTGGTAGAGGGAAAAAATGAGGGTGGATCAATTTCGGTGGGACAAAGACTGGCTGGTGGAGATGTACAATGATCTGAGGTGTCTACAGGAAAATCTAACCTGCCACAGCGATGATAGAATATAGTAATCGCGACAGATAGAAGAAGCAGGAATGCCCACGACGATAAAAGCGCAACATGGGATGGGGTGAAGAAACACCAAAGTTGTTTGATCCGGAAGACGTAGAAAAATGGGAACCCAGGTAATATCAACCAGGTGACGGTGAACGATAGAACTGCCACAAAACAAAGTAAACCTATCATGTGAAGAGGAGTGCAAGGAATGGAGTAGTATTCGACCAGAAACGAACAAATAAACACTATCAAAAATAAGGGGTAGGAGTGAAGAAATACAATCAACAAGTGAGTCAATAGGAGCGCTTCTCCTACGGTGAATGATTTTGGAAAGAGGCGCAAAAGATTGCGAGTGCAACAGATTACGAACCCTAATACAAAAATCTGGCGAAACGGAACGGTTGGGTTGAATGAAAATGTTAGGAAAGAGACACCCACACCACAGGTGAAAACCAAAGCTGAGCCGGTTTTCACACACAGTGAGAACAGCACGGTCATCGTGACGAGAATGTCTGCAGCTAGAGCTTGGTGGCCCGTCCGGAGTAGGCCGATTGGGACCAGCAGTGCAAGCCATAAGCCGGAATTCGCACCATCTCGAGCATCGGAGATGCGCAAGTGCATAGTGATCATTCAGTCAGGGGGTGAAGCAGGAGACCTGAATGCCATTTGCGTCCCGTGGACAGTATATCAAAAAGCGTCTGAAAAGAAAACGGAAACGGTCAAGTGGCAGTCCCATTTGGCCAAGTGGACGCCTTCAGTGGGTCCAATAATGGTGTAATAGCATGGTGCCTGTCACATCGAACTACAAGGATGGATCCTCGAGCAGGAGGGGCTGTGTTGAGCAGGTGGTGTGATTAGCCACACTATTTATAGGACACACTCTGGATATTTTTAGCCAATACGCAATTTAATCTGTCATATAGTCATTTCCAGTATCATCAAAGGTTTGGGTGGGCCATTTACGGACTCAAATGTGACAAACTAACGGTTGAGTCTAACGGTGTCATGTTCGGAAAGATTGAAGCTTACGTTATCAATAGGACGAGGTGGCACGGTTAGCCATGACTTGGGTTACTATGGTGTGTAAGACAATGGTCGCTGGAAGTGATTTTGAACACCACTGTAGGCTTAATTTACAAAGCTGTCCAGTGTGTTAGGATGCGTGGCGCGCAGGCCCAAAGGAAGATAAATAAACTCGATGATTGATTGGCATCGCGACTCACCAATTCCCAGACGTAGGTTTTATGTGATACGCCAATTTTTGGTCCTTCCGGAACAGATTGCCCCTAGTTCGTTTGCAGTATGAAGGGATCCTGAAATCACAGCTGAGATTCTATAGTGCAGATGAAGTCGATCTACGCTGAGAAGCTGAGAAATTGTGTAGTTGTTTTATCCTACCAGGGATTATCGACAGTGCTCATCACCAGGACCCCTACGGAGACTCGAACCCACAGCCTTCTGCTTAGTAACTGAACAATTGGTCACGGGTTGCTGTACAACAATGCGATTAACTCGCGAAGGATACAGCGCCATCTATCCTCCAAGCATGCAATTCACGCCGCACGATCACATGTCGACTGCCTCCTAGATTGGTGACTTATCCGATGGAAGCCCGGGTTGTTCTACTCGACCAGCATGCGCAAGTCAACGTAACAAGGATTTTTTCACAACTGACCTACCACAGACATTGCGTCCAGATGTTTGCTTGCGCATCCTATGAACGGCAAGGCAGAAAAGTTCTTGACTTTCTAGAATATAGATATCCTAATCGCCAACAATGAAATCAACACCAGTGTTGGACACGAATGCCCAATGAAAACAAAAAGTATTCACTGAGTGTTTACCAACCCCTTCTGGAGCGATCACAGCATTTTGTTTGGTTGAGATCTCCAGAGCTGTATGAAACCTGTGCTGGCGCCAGCTTACCTATACCGATGAGAAGAAAATTAGGTTGTTGAACTTTAGGCCCAAAATCTGACTACAAATTGGAGGCGACCGGCACACGGGTATCACACCTTAAGCTCGGGATGTTGGAAGCTCGTGTCCAAACTGCTCTTAAGTACAGATATGAACTTAACAGCTTACGGAGCGAGGGCTAAACTGATGAGAAATAACGCTGCAAGCTCATGAACAGTCTCTGTAGCGCTATTACAATACTGGTTGAGAACAAGTTCACCTGTGTTCCATCAACAAATGAAATACAACGGAAAAAATAACAAAGGACTGGAATTTTCTTTTCAATTATGGTAACCAGTGTTTTCACATTTGAAATCCACTTGAGTTTTCATAATGAACATGTCATGTATACATCACGTAAGAAATCGTCTCTTGGATTTTGCCGACAAGCAAGAGTGGTATCTTCAGAGAACGGGTAATTATGCGTTTGAAAGCTAACCTCCTCACAAGTCGGAACTCATAACATAACTTCTTGTCAGAACACATCAAAACATACTCCGGATGCACTACCGATGTAAGCCCTGCATTAGCAGACATGTCGAGAGTTTGTAGCGTATCCGCCAAAAGACATCTGAATGGCGTTTGCGATACGAATTAATATTTTGCGTGACGCATATTGGTAAACTGTTTCGGGTTCCAAAAACCAGGGCGGTGGTTCAGACAGTTTTCAAGGGTATAACGAAGACGCACACGAAAACGACAATGAGCGCACAATAAACCAAACTGATTATAGGAAATAGTGACTCATGTAAGACGTGCTCCAGATCGAACAAAAGCCAGCTGATACTGAATAGGACTGGAGTTTGAAAGCCGAAATGAGATGGGGATACTAGATACGCGAATGTGAACTGACGAGAGAAAAATTTGAAATTTTAATTTGGTAATATTGCCGTCAAACCTTTCAACAATACTAGAGTAGAATGAAGCTGTAGCTGTTAGCGTTTCATTTCACAACTTTTTTGCAAACGGTCCGCTTCTGAAAAGTATGTCGAACCCAGGTAGATTATGTTCTCGAGGAGCTAACTTCAAATCAATCCTATGAGCTTGTGCAGGATAGTATTTTGGTCATCGCCTATACCTACAGACCAATGGATATGCAGGAGCCCCAGGGCCGTCCATCTCAAGAATGACTTCAGTTTAAATTTAGACAAAGTCTACCGCGTCGGCTTCACAAAGACAACAAAATTGTCCCAACCCACAGCCTAACACAACCCACGTCAGCCCATGGCGAAGAGATGGCCTACTTACTAATACAAGACCAAAGGTCAAACTCCTTAACACAGATCAGCTTCAAGCATAAGGGGTTTGGTGCCGTCACGAGCGGTTGTCTTGGGTGTGGAGACGACCATAGTACAATGCCAGTGAATAGAATAAACGATGTGTATGCGTGGCAGTCCACACAAAAGGTCAGGATAATGTTCACTGCCATGGAACAGATCGAAAAAATGCGCAAGCAGTCCTGAGCTGTGAGGCGTGATGGCTCACGGAAAACAAGATGCTTGAATGTTGTTAGTTCAGACTACTCATGAGTAGGAAATCGCTAGGCCATTTTCTGTTGAACGTGGCTGCTTTCGTACTATACTCCCATTGCGTTTGGGGAATGCATGGGTTTCCGAACAACCGCTTTATATCGCGCCTTGTCGGACAGACACAGCGATCAAACATGAAATCAGTTTAAAATACTATACAGTGTTGCCTTGCTGTTAGCGTAAAAACAAGGACGCTGCTCAAGGTGGGGCCGTTTGATTGGCGAACCAAGGAAATGTTTTCAAGACTTTCACTTCTCCTGTTGCTAAACAGAGGGGTCACCTATCTGAAAAGAAATCGCCTCAGCTGTTTCAAGCATTCCTCCGAGAATAACCTTTAACTGACTTTGTGGTAACTGAAAGGTAACGCTGAATGACTAGGCCGAGTTGGTCCGGTGGTCTGCACCGACTAAATATGTACAGCTCAACTCGCGTCACTTGGAGCCTACCAAGTGCAAACCAATCATGGATACTAGGACCATGTCGGTTGGGTATAAATGATGATCCTCAATTCCAGATTGGCGTCCCTTCTGTGGTACGCAGCTTGGTTCTGACTCTGATATCTCGTGAAGAGGCAGAACCTTCTGTGTGCATGTCTTCAGTAACAACCCTCACCCTCACGAAAAAAACGTTCAGCACCCTTTCGGTGCCTAACTGCCATGCTACCAGAAGGAAGCACGAGGGCTGGGATACTGCCAGGTTCGCCAGTAAATTCGCGCTCTAACCACTTGGGCCATCTCGCCCTCACAATCATCAATGAATTAATGAAAGTCTTCAAAACCTCGACACTCAAGTCGGTACTGGTTGGAACCTTGTCCGTCTGAAATAGGGAGACAAAATTAACTTACTCTTCGAAAAGGAACACAGCAAAAGCATTGTTGAATGAGCCGACAACCATCATGCATTGGTGATGGTATTATCGGTTAGTTCGCGTTGTATATTGCCGAGGGAAAAGGAAACTGGGCAGCTACGCATTGAAAGCGATAGAATTATTGCACGAGTGTCACACACTGCGTGACTGAGTATTGTCTTCCAGTGTCATAAACCATTGATGAGTTAGGCCCTGGGGTCCCTACCCAGAGAGGCAACAGTTGTCAACCTGACTGATTTTACTGGTGATTTTTTCATACTTCGTTGCCAGGTCATAAGCCATCCACCTCTCAGTCGCTTCCCCTCGGCACAGGGCCTGGCGAAGAGAGCTCTGCGAGATAGATGGTCCTCTAACAAGCGATGTACATGTCCTAAGCAGCACAACCTATGAGGCGTGAGTAGCAGATAGCTGATGTCGTTCTTGTTATCAAAAATCGTGTTACTTGTGACGTTAGGATCACTGAAGTGTCAGTTTACCAGCCATCGCTTCTAAGTTTCTCGCACGTACCATCCCATGCAGGTTCAGGAGCACTCGTCAGTGGCAGAATGAGAAACCTCATCTCAAGAAATAAAACCACAAATAGATGACAAACAGTTATAAACACAATGACCTGTAAAGACAGAACCTCGATGAAGTGTACCAGTGTGCATACTCTAATTTGCCATCTAGTTTCTGCTCATGGTCTTGCGAAGTCACAACTAGTTTCACTGGTACTCAAGGTTTCGGTCAGCCATTTGCTACCATGCGAAACAATTTAGTCCATCACAGTCAGTTAGGCAGCGGTTTCCTAGCCAGGAAAGAGACCTGTGGAAGTAGGTAGTACTTGACTTCTTCCTCAGGAGAAGGCTGCAAGATCTCTCACGATACTTTGGCCCACGTACAAATGGCATGGGATCGAAACCTCTTCTCACACGCCCAGTATCGATGTCTCAAGACTATAGACCACAGCTTGGCAACCTGGTGTATCGGTCGATCAATTCTGCGGAACGAGCGGAACGCGGGGTGGCAAAAGCTGGCCTGAACATCCTGATTTGATAAGTAATCCCGTCTCCAAACAGTCCACCCGAGCTTGTGCAACTGCTAAGGTAAACGAAGTTATCTACCACGTCGAGTTGCTGGTCTACAAGTTTGGTGTTTGAGTGTGATCTCACCCAGTCTTGCACCAGTACTTTGCACTTTGCCGACCGGACACCGGACCATGCGGCGAAATTAGGTTAATTGAAACGACTTGTTTGGAGGATCTTAACCGAGGACAGCAATATTGTCCACATACTAAATGTGTGAGCGAATTCTCCGGCAAGGTTTCGACCTCTGAGGATCCAGAGCCAGGCAGAGAAGTTTCAAGCAGCCCGTCAATAACAACGTTGAGAAGTGGTGAGAAAAAGTAGTTTGTCTTACACCATTGGACGTGGCGGACTCAGTGGAAAGCTCGCTGTATACTCATCCGTGTGCACAGGAGCTTGCGTACAGTGCCCTCATAGAGGAAACCGCCTTGTCATTGTGGTGGTCAGCTGAAATCGCGGATCGACAGTTAAGACTGGTGAACAACTGCGCCTACAGGATTTTTACGGCCCACGTCAATGGACTAATTGCCTTCGAATGACTCTTCTGAGACGGGATTAGTCGGCTTCAGAAATCTCGCGGGAAAAATGCTACCAAGATATGGGGACATGGCTGACAGATCTGCACAAATCCTAATCCAGTATCGGCCTTAGTGACACCCCGCAGACCACACGGAGACTGAGCTGCTTCATGTCGGTTTGATCATAATAAGCCGGGTTTCCAGTTGCCTTCCGGAGACAACACTTCTTGATGTGGTGTAGAAACCTAGGTTTGACTGGTGACATTGCCACCGTTTATGCGAAATGATGGAGTGGAATATGACAGTGCCCAAGAATATCGTCAATGAATACGTTCCTTAGAAGGCAAACTCTCACCATACGCAGGAGGCAACAGACGTCAAAAGCTCCAGATTTCGGATTCTTCCAGCTCACACGAAGCATGTTCCAAGGGAATAAAAATCAGGACTGGGCGGATGGCTACGTCAAAAGCCCAGATTTTTGTGCGTAGACTGAAACAAGTTCTTCCCCACAAGACTGACTTCAGTTTTATGGGGGCTTGCTGAGCACTGCCGACCAACCGTTGAATTTTCTTAGCCCATCCGTAGGTTAGAATCGACTTATTTTAAGTTAGGAATTCCTCAGTTATTCCACTTCTTATATTAAAAAAAAGACATTCATGCAATAGAGAACTTGACCTTCGTGGGTCCATTTCCAATCCTACGAGTGTTGCGTTATGAGTTAGGTTATTCACGTCGGAGTCCTCCCAGGTCATCAGCCAACAGAACGATGTTATCAGCGTAGTCCAAGTCAGTGGTCCAGGTTTCGGGACCTAACTGAGCAACAGAGAATCTCCCAATGCCTGTTCAACCGACCAATGGATGGCAAAGTTCAATAGCGTCGGCTAAGAAGTGTAGTCTTTTAGTACGACACTCTGTATCGAACTCTGTGGTCTCCTCGCCGTGTGCTCAGACCCAACACTTCACAGGTGTGTAATAGGTGTTATTGGGGTTTACTAGTTTTGCGGGAACACAATCAACCAAGAGGATTACCCGCTAGGCTCGCAGCAAAACAGGATCTGAGAGCTTCCTAACGCCCAAACGAAGTATGCGGCTGTTTCACGACCCAGTAGAGCAGAATGAAAGGCGGCGACAAACAAACGTGTGCTCCGAGCCCACAGATGTCTTTCAGACCATTCAGCTGTCAGTATTCGACCTATTCCACCTATGACTGATGGCTAGGTTGTCTGCGTTGAAGGTTCACTCGCGTGAATGGACACCATGAAGCTTTAAAACTTAGCACCGCGCAAAATCCGTCTGCATTCAGCACATAACTGCAGCAGGTGCTGACCATTGTCCGCGCATCGCGATCCCAGCTCTAGGAGGCCACACTCGACCAGAAAGCGGCTTGGCATTCGATGAAGTATGCAGTGTGAGACTGCGTGAATCTAAAACCGTATTCTGGTGTTCGTCTCGAAGAGCGTGTTTGGTTCACAGAGCATTTTCAAGGAGAATGTGTGGGTAAATTCGGACTTGTATGCGCAATCCATGTGTAATGACGTTAGCGCCTCAGTTCAATCGTCAGGCTTATCCCCCCAAGCTGAAGTTTCCGGTGAAAGAAACACCAACGACACACCATGTGAGTTAAACGCCAAAAACAGGTCCAGAATCCATGTACAAATTGACCTGTTAAAAATGTAACGCCGCACTGGCAAACGGCATTCTGCGGATACCCACACGTGCTTGGCTATCGATGGTATATTTTCGACCAATCAGAGGTCGGCCAGCTACTAGACCGACAGGCGATTTGATGATGGGCCTACTGGAAGTTGCAATGCTTCGTAACGAGCGGAAGTCCAGTTCTACGGCAGGGTTCCCTTAGAGACTGGATTCCAGGTTATAACTGCGTTGTTTGAACAGTCACCCAAGGTAATCGCGCATCGTTGATGCCCGATTTGTATACCAGTCCGCTTTGATAAAACAGACATAGGACGCCTGATGCTGGGAACAGAATTTGTCGTGTAACCATGTGGTAACCTTGCGTCT
Organism: Clonorchis sinensis; assembly: GCA_003604175.2. NCBI lineage: Eukaryota > Metazoa > Platyhelminthes > Trematoda > Opisthorchiida > Opisthorchiidae > Clonorchis > Clonorchis sinensis. Next base: position 132,482,854 of record CM030370.1, read on the forward strand.
CAGCGAAAGTTAATATCCGACTGATAGTCATAGAGGTTGAAAATGCATATGCAGTGTCATCAAAGCACAAACCCTCTAACGGTTGGAGAGGTCTTTCCTCCTTATTTTGGGCAACCCGGCTTACGATCTGCTCGTCCCAGCTGACGGGCCCGCAATGACTGAGTCGCTTTCCAACGACTATGTAGTGTGTAAGGAATTACATTAGAAGGGTACAATAATTAAAGACCCACTGGAATTTGTTACAGGTTGCTTCACTAGCGCCACCCGACTTTTGATCGAGTATGCGTCTCTAGCCTGTTCACAGCCAAGTACAGCTTGCAAGGTAGCAGAAAATACAAAGTGCAGGTGATCGACAGAAACCGGCATGGTCACTAAAATCCTGTGGCGATCTCATCGGTCCAATCTGATTTGTGTTCTTGTCGTTGCTGATTAGGATTCGGGGTTTAGCGAGCTCATTTAGACCTTTACCAGGCCGCAATCCCGCTTGCTGCTCTCGAGTCAGTGTTTCACGAGCCATCGTAAGGCGACGAATCACAAGTGAAGCAAACAGTCTCGTTACATCCGGGGTCAAGCTGATCCCCCTGTGGTTGCCACAATCTCTGTGAGCCCGTTTTTAAAAAATAGGCACTTTCACCAACTGTTTCCATTTGCCCGGGACAGATCCCTCTTCCCATATACAAGCAAAGGGATCAGATAAACGCTGACCGGGGACCTAATCCCCATCTTTGAACAATGTGAGTGGGAGGTCCTCCGGACCAGAGGCTCCGTGGCGTTCGGAAGAAGATATTAAGCCATAAACCTCCGAGGCCGTAGGTGGCTCGAGGTTCACCGTCCGGGGCTCTACGTCACCTGTGGGCTCCAGACGAATGCCAGGTGTTGGCCATGACAATTATTGTTCGATGTATTCGTCCCTCTGTTCAATGCGTTCTACCTTATTCGATATGGACACTCCATTCAGATCCTTGATGGTTTCGCTCGCAGTCATTTTCTTGGGACAGGTAGCACGGATCAAGTGAAGCAATCTTTGGGCATTCTTAGCTTCTTGGGCCTCTTCAGTTTGCTTGGACTTCTGTGTCCACTACACTCCGCGGTCTGCCTGCACGCTCACCTTCACTTGAGGTCCGTTAATTCGTCGCATCAAGTTATGCTCGGGGCCGGTTGGAATATTTCTCCGAGATTTAAGCAGTGCCACCGTTTTGTCTGATATCCAGTGCTTGAGTGGGCCTGGTGGTGCCGTGTCCCACTCAAAATTGGCAGCCCTGCAAAGAGTTGTCAATCTCGTCCCATTACGTTTTCACATATGGTAGTGGAGCATTTGGAAGTAAGTTCGTCTAGCGTCTGGATCTTCCACCCTCAGTTGCCAATCGATTTGTCCGCACCTTACTCGGCCCTGGGAAACGTAGTGAGAAGCGACTCCGTGGTCGGAATCGGAATCCACAAATGTGTCTCAGAGCAACCGGCAGTCAGTTATTGACCCGCGCCATCCGCAACTGATGGCAATGTGATGAATTTAAGTTTGTCCTTGGAGGACACCATGTAACTAGATGACTTGGGCTATTCCGGAAGTTAGTACTGCATAAAAACAGCCTGTGATAAGCACGAAGCTGAAGCAATCGCTACCCATTGTCCGTACCTACCGGGTGCAAACCCTGTCGACCACCTAAGCGAGTCACAGATACGCTAAGACTGTGCATTCATATCTGCCGCTGACTAGAAGCACACCCAAATTATTTTCGCCGGAACTATAGGGTTTTTGAGGTTGCGACTTTTGCGGGGAGTTATTCTAATCCATTTACACTTGTAGGTGATATGTTGCACACAGCATTTTGCTTATGTGAGCGAAATTTCAAGGTCACGGACAATCACCGGTTCGCATTTTGCTACCGGTTTACGAGAGATAAAACGCGAAATCACACTTTACCATATTTTGGCGTTAGTTAAGAATAAAACAACATCTACAGAATATCCAAAGCAAGTTCCACTCAGGAAAATCAATCAAAAACAAACGTTTGTTTTATACTCCCCAGATTTAGCGGACGAGATAATATTGTTCAGCGAACTTCATCACAACACATGTTCTTATGGAGCTCAGCTTCCATTAAGTATAACATTATCAAAAACAGCATGAATTGTGCAATGGAGGTGCGAGGGTCATCTCTGTGAATGATTGCTTCTCCCAGCTATGCATAACCAGTCCGTGGACAATACAGCGTCAGGAGGTAACCTTCGGTAAATTACCAACACAATGGTATCATTTCTATGAGGAATATTTCTCACCATAGGTGGAATGCGTCATAAAGCGATCATCATGATAACGGTAATCGTCGTCACTCACCTCGACTACTTGTCGTCACTGCAGCATGCTAGCCCCGTGTCAATGTGCGGCGCTGATTATGAGGCCTCACCTATGCACGATAACCTAACCCAACCGCTAATGACGACCCGGCACACTCATAACTGTATTCAATATCGCCTCCTTCGCCACTTATCGTGACTGCTAGGCCTGTGTCAATGTGCGACGCTGATCACGAGGTCTCACCTATACACGACAACCTAATTTACTGGCCAATGACGGTCCTTCATGATCATAACTGTACGCGTTTTCAATCATCTTGAATACTTGTAACTGCTAAGCCCACGTTTATATGCGACGCTGCTTATGAGGCCTCACCCATATAAAGTAACCTAGTCCAATGACCAACGACTGTCTCTCACGCACACCTGTACGCGATGTCGTTTATCTCTGCTACCTATAGTAAACACCAGGCCAGAATCTATGTGAGCCGGTGAAAATAAGGCCTCAACTATGCGTGGTATCCTAATCTAACGCCCAACATGGGTCTGTCGTACTCATAACGGCAGTCGACATCGCCTACCTTGGCTACTTATGGTAATTGCTATGCCTGTGTCCATGTGCAACGCCGAATATGAGGCCTCAACTATGTTCAGCAGCCTAGCCCGATGGCCAACGACGGCCCTCACGCTCATAACCGTACTCGATGTCGCCTATCGTGGCTACTTATAGTAAGTGGAAGGCCCGTAACTGACCAACGCCCCAACTATACATAATAGACCAATCCAACGACCAACGGCCGTCTTTCATATCCATGCATGTCATCCGTGTGCCAACTCCATGCCTAAACCACCTTTAAAAATCATGTTTCTATTTATCACAAACGTAATATGTGGCCAATCCACTTCTCAGGTTCAGGAAGCCGCTTTTACTCGACAGGATTTCTGAAAGTATAATGAAATGAAAATGAAAAATAAACTGAAAAATAAAATGAAAGATGAAAAATATAATCAATAACGACTCGTGCATGCTCCATACACATCCTTTAAAACATATAATTAAACAAAGTTGTAGTAGCCAACTCACCAAGTGCTTACTAAATCCCTTTGTCCACTCCATTCCAAATGGGTGTCCACGCTGAAGCTGCAGTCTTACTGTTATTAGGGTAAGCCCACCACTTGCTCAATTAGTCCCGTGCGTACATCGATTATTCAATAGCGGTATTCAGCAACCGTATGCATTATTGAGCACAGCGAAGTTAAAGCTAAAGAGGGGTGTATATGTATCAGCCGTAGACCGAGTGGTACAGACTTGAGCCCTGGGATCCAAGGAACGCGTGCGTCATCATACTTGCACCCATGGATGCTGGGGGTAACGAAGACGTATTGAGCGGGCGGGTACTTGGTGTCAAGTCTACTCAATACCCGGGTACCCGGTTTGGAAACCCAGTTTGCTATTATCCACCCGACCTGGTCAGTGATTTACGTCCCCAGAGATCCCTAAACTGACTAGAAAAATACCTGCGATCTTACATTGGCTTCGTCCTACCTCTGCAAATTCCCTTGGCCAACTCAAAACCCTGCTGCTCACAGAATTGCACATCCCAGCCCAATCATCTTAAACATGACGTCCGTTACGGGGCTACCAGAAACCGAAATACGGCAGTGCAATGATGGCACGGCACTGCTATACCCAGTTTGATAGCACACCCGCAACTAATCCCTTCCTACTCTAGACTGTACCGTTTCGCCCACACGGTGCATTACCTGCATTTACGAACAAACTCATGCTTAATTCTGAATGTAAGCTTATGATCATGCCTGCCCGATCATGCTACCGACCAGTTGTGAACGAACCTTAATACTACCTTACACTTTGTGAGTTCAGGGTGCATACCAAAGGACGGGATGACTTTGGTTAGTTCACTCAAAAACAACTGCACCTTTTCCTTCTCTTTGAAGATGAGAACGACGTCTGCATGCTCCATATCGACAAGGTTTTCCTCAGCTATTTGAAAACCGGGGCCCAGAAGACGTTATGTAGTCGGGAATTGTGACCACTTTTGGCCGCTTGTTATTTCGGGCCGCAGTCTAACTCACATCATCGTACCTTCTAGAAGTCTTTCTGAGACGTTTCCTATTTTGTGTGCCGGATATAGACACGGCAGTCTCATTGCGTTGTCTGAATTACAGCAATCAAAACACCGTGCGCCCTCAATGGACCCAGGAATACTCTTAATGCATGCCGGTTTCAATTTGTGACAATTCCCCGAATCGTAACTACAATAAAAACCTTGAACGACTCACCCAAGGGGTTCATGTACGGGGCTGTCCACGGACCCAAATACGGCGTTGCGATGACGGTACCGAGACTGCCATACCCAAGTCTGATGGACTGCCCGTAGTTCAGCATATCCACAATATTTACCGGATGGGGGTGTTAAAGGCAACAACAAGACCGCCCCGATCCGTTTGTTTGCGCCAGGACTTGAAAGCATTGGCCAACTTATTGTGCTGTCTGCTTGTTCTGCCCATAAACACACTAATTCTACCAATATCACTATCGACGGTTCGGTATAGCCTTGCGCCTGATATAGCATGTACTGACCATCATAAAAAAACAAAAAACTTACTAGATGTGACGAATTCCTTGACTTGGTCTTGCAGGACACCTGCCAAAATAATAGTAGACTTTTTCATACACAGGTCGTTAAAAGCTGCCCAATTTTGAGTTTGCGGCGACACAGAGGGCGAAATTATTGTCCTTGTCGTTTCGAGATTAGTTCCAAACGCGGTACAAAATAAGACACGTGAAGAAACTGTCTCTTCCACAACTTTACCATCGCCATCAGGGAAAATTCACGCGAAGCCATTGACAGCCATTAAAATATCAATTCCGTGCCCATGGTGGACCTATAGTACGTTCATACAACTTTCAACAAAACTGCATCCGCATGGAAAGATCTTAAGGGACCGAATAAATGCCACCAAATGCTGGAACTCTGTGTTAAAGTTCCCCCCCTCCGAATTATGGTTTCAGAGAAATCTCGGGTGTGCATCTAAGGCTCGGCTTCATATCTCTGGTGACCGCCACGATATTTGAACTTCCAGCTGGTTGCAGCAAAGCGTTCAGTGCGTCGGAAAAACCGTCTTTGGCGGTGTCGGGGCAACAGCCAGTTGGGGCCTAGGCAGACACGATAACCGGACATCTCTCAACCTCCAGCTTGTCGGACTCCACAGAGGTTGCCAGACGAACGCACAGAGGTGACTATCAACAGGTGTCAGGATCATTGTGGCTGGTTCTAAAAACCCTTCACCCTCCAACGGTCATCTCGGACACCCCTCCGGCACCATTTTTGACGCAGTGTTGTCCGTATCCTGACGCACGTCGGCATCTCTCTTCCCCTCAGCATCGTTTCTGCTGCAACTCAAGTCCTGCACTTGATTTGATCGGGGCTTGCCCGATGGGTTTTCACCGTGGATGCCATTAGTAAACGGTGGGATCACGACAAGATTTTCAAGATTAGCGCGCGTTGTTTAATTAGAAAAAGCTCCTTCCTTTCGTTCATCGAGGATAGGGGATAAAGAAGCGACAGCCTTACGGTGGAGGCAGTGCCGCAATCAGTCCATTGAGGTTTTTTCCTCTTTGTCTGTTCGCTGTGTGTTGTTTGCTTGTTTGTGTCTGCTCTATCGTTTGTTTGTTCCTGTTTTCATTTTGTACGGTACAGCGGAGAGTGAGGGAGCCACATGTTGAGGGCTCTACTTTCGGACCGCCATCGCCTGCGTGAAATAACGATGCCTTTCAGGAACAGCGATTAAATTTTAGCCATCTCCTGGAGTATCAGTCTGTGAAGGTAGTGGTTACCAACGCAACTGAGTTCACTGCTGTGAGCTTCTCACGCTTCCATGCCAAGTCATGGAGTTGAGTCCATTGGGTTTTCCTCACCGTCGTAACAGGGCAAAGAGGGGCCTTTGTATAGGAAGCAGATGGAACATCCTGCATAATCCACGAAGTGTAATCGGCCAGATTATCGAAGTTCACGACGAGACCACTGTATACAGCTCAATAGTTCCGTTTTGCTTCTGCCACCCCACCTTAAAAAAACAAAAAAGGCGCCGATCGACATATATAAGACGTTTCCAAAGAAGCCTGCCATATTTCCGACAGACGTTGGATCGAACCGCTACAGCGTCTGTTCAGTTCTCCTGGTGTGACATTTGTGACCGGACCTGGGTTTCGAAAGCACGTCTGGAAGGTGAACTACATCAAGAGAAAAAGGAAAAAATGCATGATTAAAAGCGTCTGTTGAAATCCGCGTCGTAGAACAGAATTTTTGTAACATGCAGGGGTTATTTTGGTTTACTCTCCCGAGTTGCAAGTAAAACACTGAAAAGTGACTTTATGGAGATACTTTATGGGGACTTTATGGAGACAGTGGGGGATTATTGCAACTGTAGTTGCAGGGATATCACAGAACATTCAACAAGGTCGCGCCAGAATCACAGCGAGGAGGCTGGAAGCGCAGAGCAATGGAAGGTAGCTCCTGATTGGCTGACATTCTGACCAATCGGGACACGCCCTAGTTCGGTCCGTAGCTGGCACGTGACACCGTGGTGCATCGTCTGGCATTTTGGTTGGTTTATATGTAAGTATCGTTGATGTACAACCTTGCTTACTGGGCTTCGGTTCATGAGCTTTCTTTGTGTTTTCCACAAGCAGAAAGTGTTGTGAACCCCCATTTTCGGTGAGTCCTCGTGATGCTTCCATAGCGTGCACACTACACATTCGTCCAATCGACGTGATGTTCGGTTTGTTACAGCGGCTGGCCTCCGGACAGCATTTGGCTCAAGATCCCGACTTAGAATGCAGTGGGAGAGCTTGGGGAACCCTCCGACAGCCAACTGTTGTATTTCGATATGTTCGATGATCCGCCGAAATTCACAGTCCATCGTTGGGCAGCCAGCTGCACAGTTTATCAGCAGACCTCTTCTTGGTACCGTTGATCGAATTTCAGAGGCTGTTTTCTGCCGAAGAAGCGAATTCCGGCCAGTGTAGCCTGCAGGACCATTACAACACTGAAGCCCGACCACCACGACCGACCTAATGACAGCTTTGGGTCAGGTCCCTAGCTAACCTCCACCTGAACTTCTTGCCCAATGCATGGGCCGTTTTCTATGATCCAGAGTGTGTTGGTACTTGTCGTGCGTTATTCTTGCCCCTCCGCTAGATTCCTACAGATTTTTCTGTGGACAACACAGCATAAATCAAGTGACCCGGGAGCCTTATCCACTAGGATCCTAATTTTTCCGTTTGTCTCCTTCATCTCTCAGTTGGTAACTAGCAGGAAGTGAGTCCGGTTATCTGGCCTGCGCGGATTTCTGCGAAGTTCAAGCAACGTCAGACTTGTCCTATTCAGCCAAGTGCTGAATGGTCATGTGCGTCGGTACGCCAGCCAAGAGCGTCAGGTTACAACTCATGCATTCTGTGGCAATTCGTCCCGATACATGTCCAATGTATCACAAGGCTTCCACACCCACCAAGAATATGGTGTATTTTAAACTCAGGTAGCCTGTTGAATCCATTCTGTTCCCTATTCCCCTCATTGGTTGGGACTGTCATCTCAGGATGGCGTTTAATGCAGCTACTACGGCAATTATTGAGCCTGATCCGTGTGCTAGAGTACCTTTCTATCTTTTTTTGAGACGTTTCATCAATGGTTCTGACTACCATAGCACATAGCTTTGTGGCCGTGTTAGCTCCTCATTGTCAGCCACAATCCATTCACCTCCAGCGTTTCCTTACCATCTTCCTTACCCTTCACTGATATCATTACTCTGGGCTGACTGTAATGTAGAGATGCGTCGGGAAAAATGATCACTATTCAACTTGAGTGACGCGTAAGATGAAATTCCCATATTTACGACTGCCGAATGTGGTACCATTACTTAATAACATCGTGCATTATGCCATCTTTTGTCACCCCTTTGGCACACTTTTGGAAATCATGAAAGTATTCGTTTGTCTCTGTGAGAGAATCTAGAGGAAGTGAGGTCCATCGCACCTTGTTTATTGTGTCTGCTTACGCCCCAACTGACTGTAGCTCTGAATCTGCCAAGGACAGTTTCTATGACGCTCTAGGTGCCCTTCTACAGCAGGTTAAAACCTCAGATATCGTTGTGGTTGCTGGTGATATGAACGCCCAGGTAGGTAGACTGAGCGCTGCTGAGGCCCGATTGGGTGGTCGTCTTGGTTTGGACACGAGACGCACGGACAACGGAGACCGCTTACTTCAGATGTGTGCCGATCACAGACTGTTCCTTTGCAGTACGAATTTCCGGAACAGCGGAAATCGCTTGACAACGTGGTGCCCACCAACAAACCAGCGACGAACCCAAATAGACCACATCGCCGTGAGTTATCGGTGGCGAGGGTCGATCACCGCTTGCCGCTCCTTCTGGAACACCAGCGTGGACTCCGACCATGCACTTGTACGCTGCTGCTTTTCATTGCGCTTTTCAGGTGTACGCAAAACGCGCACACCTCGCTTAGCCATTGAGAAGCTAGTGGATCCAGAAGTCAAACGAAATTATCAAAACCAACTCGTCGAATGCCTGCCGGACGGTACGGTGTCGGATATAAACGGCCACTGGGAAAAGATATCCAAAGCGCTACTCAAGGTTGGAACGTCTGTTTGCGGTACAACCCAGCCAACCTCTTTCAAACACTGGATCTCTGATAGGACCGTGTCTTTGCTGGAGACCCGGCGACAGATTCCCCCTGGCCGCCACCACAACTCCACCCGACGCATCATCCGACGCCAAGTGAAACTGAGTGTCCGTGCAGACCGAGAAGCTTGGTGGACCCGAAAGGCCCAAGAAATGGAAGATGCAAAGAATGCTGGAAATGTGCGCAGGCTGTTCCATTTGATTCGTTCGACTGGTCCTCGAAAACCTCTTGTCAGCGAAACAATCAGAGACCAAAATGGCTCCCTGATATGCAATAAAGCAGAACGTCTGGACCGCTGGGCACAGTACTTTGAACAGCAATTCAGCTGGCCACCTGCTACCTCCAATCCAGAATCCTGGCCTTCAACAGAAAGCTGGACCGTAAATATGGAGTCGCCTTCGGTCTCAGAAGTGTCCGAGTGTATTTCTCTACTCAAGCGTCATCGTGCTGCTGGTCCTGACGACCTTCCACCTGCTCTTTTCAAGGATGGCGGTGGGCTCCTCAGCCAGTGCCTGTCTAGACTATTTGGGTCTATCTGGGAGAAAGAGACCGTCCCAGACAACTGGGGTGAATCGATAGTAGTGCCCATTTTCAAAAAGGGTACTCGCAGTGAATGTAGCAACCACAGAGGTGTTAGTTTGACTCCTGTTGTGACAAGGCTTCTGGCGTCATTGATTCTTCGTCGTCTTACGATGGCACGCGAAACCTTGACTCGTGAGAATCAAGCGGGATTTCGACCGGGTAGAGGCTGCATTGACCACATCTTCACACTCCGTCAGGTGTTAGAGCAACGCCACATGTACAGACGACCCACAATCTTGGTGTTCCTTGACTTCAAGGGTGCGTTTGATTCTGTCGATCGGTCAGTGCTGTTAAATATACTTGCTCAACAGGGTATGCCCCAGAAGTTTGTAAACATAATCCGATCCCTATATTCACATACTTCTGGGCGGGTGAGAGTGTATGGCGAGCTCTCCAAAAGCTTCCCTACAAAAAGTGGTGTCAGACAAGGATGTCCACTCTCTCCATTCTTGTTCAACTTCGTCATTGATGAAATAATGAGGCGAACGCTGGAAGGTCTTCAAAACCCCGGTGTTCAAATCGTTGCTGGTGAGAGCCTTGTCGATCTGGAGTACGCAGATGATATCGCCCTCATCTTTGAAGACGAAAGTGAAGCACAAGCCCTGTTGAACAGACTGACCACCATCATACCATCTTTTGGCATGCGCCTTGCACCTTCAAAGTGCAAAGTCATGCTTCAGAACGTGCAGTCTCCGGACATATCCCTTAAAATTCAAGGAGAATCACTGGAGATTGTGGAAAACTTTACATACCTCGGTAGTTGTATTAGCTCTGACGGAAGTGTGTCTGATGAAGTCAGTGCAAGAATCTCAAAGGCTCGAATCACGTTTGCTAATTTGCGTCACTTGTGGCGTCAAAAAGGCATCTCACTAGATCTTAAGGGTCGTGTGTACCAGGCTACAGTAAGGGCTGTATTGTTGTATGGGTGCGAGACATGGCCTCTACGGACAGATGATGTGAGGCGTCTCCAGGTTTTCGACCACCGATGCCTCAGAAGCGTGGCTGGTTTTGGATGGCGTCAGCGTGTTAGTCACGAGGTGATTAGAAAACGGGTATTTGGTTGTGCTGCAGGTACATCAATTGGGGAAATCATCCAGCACCACCGACTACGATGGCTCGGTCATGTGCTACGCATGCCGAAACACCGTCTACCGAGACGAGTGTTGTTCTCCGTGCCTCCTTCAGAATGGCGCAAACCGCGAGGTGGACAGCGCATGACTTGGCAGAAAGGCATGAAAGAGATCACGAAGAGTTTGGGTGTTGTTGGTGCTGTACGCCTTCCAGGATGGGGTCCCCGTGACCCCGCCTGTGCTTGGCTGGAGACGTTGCAAGAAAAGGCGGCTAATCGATGTCAGTGGCGTTCATGCTGTCAGTTTCTTTCCAGATTGTCTGATTGAGCGGTTGGAGGTGTAGGCACCTCAGAATGCTTGACATAGGCCAGCACTAGGTCCCCTCCCTCATCCACTCTTTTTCTCTTCTTTTCACTCTAGGGCTTTTAATATGTAATTATATACATATATATATATATGCATATGAAATTAGACGAGCTTTATGGTTGTACGGCAGTGAAGCATCAGTGTCAACACTGATGTTGTTGTCTTTGATGATGATGATGATGATGATGATGATTCGTTTGTCTTACTGTTGGTTTCAGTTCCTGATTTCAGCCTACGACCAGTTGAATTAACGGCACCAATCGCTGCTACGGGCATGACACAACCGGGTGTAACACTATTGCAGCAATTCGCATTCGTACAATCAGCCACCTCTTGTCCCGGACATTTTGTAGCTGAAGTAACCACGATCTTTCTAACACGCCTAAGAGATCCTTGAAATATTAATGAGGAATCTATGTTAACTTAGACTGTATTAGGAGCAGCAAGTTGAAGGAATGGCCGTCTTAGCCAACCAGGAAGGTGCCAATGCAATACGAATAGGCTTGCCTGCAGAAGCCTCCCCACATAATACACTGGTTTTCCATTTCTGCGCACCTTTGTTTAATTCTTAGCCGTCTATTCAGTTATGCAGGTGACCGAGCGGTTGATTCAGCTCCTGACTCACATTAGATGCGAATTTTCCAGCAATTTTCTAGACATGGTTCCTAGTGACTCACTAACGAAAACTGCACCACATGGTCAGGTGGGCGGTGTCCTGCATATACTCGCATACTGCACCAGCGGACACATGTGCAGTTACTTCGTACTCAATACTCGTGCCCCTTCATAAGTCCTCTGTAGGAGTTTGGAGCCCTAGCCTGAAAAGCCACCAAAATGTTTGTCACCCGTACCAAGTTTCAGTTCTCCATTTGCGGACAGTATTTTCTTCCTTGTTTTAACGGATTTCTGCAGAAGTTCTCATTATTCTGTTCTTCGTATATCTTGTGACCTTCGAACATCCATGACCTGGGTCAGCCATCCCTTTCCAAGTTTATGTCCCTCTACTGTTTTGCACTATTTACACGCTATTTACTTCCCCCGTATTAGCGTAGTGCTTTATGCTCCATTAACTGTTTCATCTTTGCAACCAAATTGATGTCTATCTTACGAAGACTGTTACTTCCAAACTTTCTTAATGGATTGGCTTTGCGTTTTGATGAACGTAACCCTTTATCCTGTCAGTCTCACCTACAGAAGTCTTGTACCACACCCTGTCTCTTATAGATCACCGTTCTTCTTGACAACCAAGGAGCTACCTCTCCCTTGTGGGCGTAATGCCACTTCTCCCAGACCAGGAGTTGCCACCCTTTCGTGGTAGTGAAGCCTGAGTGTTGCCGCTTACCATATGGCAGAAAATTCATTCCTAAATGTTTAACCATGCCAGGGATGCCAAAGAGGAACAATCAGACCAAGAGCAGCAGGTCATCGTACTACGAGTAATCGTACTACAAGGCGGTCTGGAGGTACTGTTTGGGTGCTGTCTTCTGCGATTGGGACTTTAAGACTGAGTTATTTCCTCCAGGCGGCCGGAATGTCTACATGAAAGCAGCGCTGCCGCCTTCCATCGAGGAAGGACCGCCCTAAAAACTGCACACTCCGATCACCCAATGTTTGACTGTGACGCAGACGCATTATTCAACAGTGTAGAAATACTTCGGAAACCAAAGAGTCTTGTGCAGCTCAGAACACCTCTGGTGTGTGCAGCCGCATTATGAGTCAGCTATGCTTTATTCCCTACGCTCTCGGGCTAGGGAAGCTTTCTAGAACCAATTGGGTCAGACTATTCAGTTATTGGCTTCGGGCAGGGTTCCCCAAGAAAACCCCAACACTTGTTGAGTCGCGGGTCAGACTGTTGAGTCAGAAGCCACGGCCAGGCCCTTGGAACAAGAAATTCATTTCTCTCACTGCCTTGTGAGTTAGACTTTTGAATCAAAGTTCAGTTCAGTTTAGTCGGTTCAGTTTTCTAGCTCAAAAACCGTGCATCGAGATGCAGTGGCTCCACCTGCTCCAGTTCCTTCACAGAGGATGAGGAGAATAGGGGAATAAGAGCCGCGGGATGGAGGCGACGGTTCAATCAGTCCAGTGATCCTGTTTTTCCGGTGTGGCAGGGATTGAAAGCTACGCAATGCATGCAATAGCTTTGATGTAAGACCACCGTTAGCTGTGTCACGCAGCCATATCTGTCAAGGTCATTAACCGTTGGTTTGTCTCGTCCCGCAGTTTCCATCCAGGAAGACGGCATTTGCCAACGTGACTGATTTGACTGATTTGGGCTCTCATGCTTCGTTACCAGACTATGAACCATGGGCCGTTGCCATCCAACACAAGGCTGGTTTAAGAGCGTCCTTCGAAGCAAGCAGTGATCTGGCATGGGAAGCACTTGGTCTAACCAGTGCAACCTGTAGAGTGTGACTAGCTGATCTACCGAAGGTTCATAAACTTTCCTTTCCTTTTCAACTCCGTAGTCGAATTAAGTATCGGAAAAACGTTCATTTTTTTGTAACCTGGCGTGGGACTTCTTCTTGGGGAAGACTTTAAAACTTTGGAGCATACGGACGATATTGATTATGTTCCCATTCAGATACAAAATACGCCCAACAGTCTAAGTACTGCTGCCTTACTTCTCGGTATGCGTCTCTTGGCACTAAAGACTGGAAGTATCTGCTTATCTGGATAGTTGTATCACGCCTACTGGCAACACTGCCGACGAGGGAATGCTGAAACCACTAAAGCCTACTCTGCTTGGGCACCTAGGGTTGATGTGACGTCTGCCTGTCGGTGAAAGGCAGGGTTCACAACGCGGTAGTGCATCCAGTTTTATTTTGTGACCATAGCCTGGCTAACGTGCATTGAAGGCAAGAGAAAATTGCTTGTCTTTGGCCACCAGTGTCTCCGAAGCATTTCAAACATGTCTAGAAACATCGCACCAACAATGCCGAAGTGCGATGAATGGTTTTTGGCAGTATATCAACTGCTTGTGCAAACAACGATCTGGTTCGGTTGCACCAGCTACACTGGTTCGGTGCGCATGCCAGGCGATCGAAAGCCTCGTCATACCCTGCTTGCTGAGGTAGGCTCCAACTCAACCTGAAGACGGAGCATAGAAAACGTTCTGGTGCATGTCGACCCTTTCGGTGCCTAGCCCCAAAGTTCAGCCAACTCATTAGTTGGAAGTACCCAGCGATATTACGCAGCCACTGGCCGTGCTATATCTGTTTTCTTGTCCTTAGTCGTTAATCCGCTGTTCTTTTTTTCCATTAAAAATGATTTTATGTACCCCTCTCTCCTTATGCCACCCGCTATCATAAGCCGTGGGGACTCGAGCCACCTTGTGTACGTACAGGGTTCACGGTTATGAAACTGAACTGAGTGCCACTTCTCGTTTCGCTCTTTACACCTGTGTTGCAGTGAATTGCCAGGCATCACACAGTCTTCTAACAACTGGCTTTGAGCTGTGGATAGTCATTCCTTTCCTTCACGACTAGGGAATCCTTCAATACTGCCCGCAGAGTATCTGTAGCTCATTGGTGGCAGTATCACACTGCTCCAGCCATTGTTTCACACTCAGGGTTCTCATCTAGCACATACACCTGTGAACGAAAATGACCAGGGAATTGTAGTTTACGACGATCTTGGAAATAGGGCTCAGTGCTGTAACTTTTCAATACCATCAACAATCACCTCGGTTGGCGTTTACTACTCTGAGGTTTATCCCATTTGTTTATACGGCGTTCCGGAGACCTTTCGTCCTACGTCAATAGTTGTGTCATTTTGCAACGCATATTACAGAGACTTCGTTCCTATTCAATGAAAACCTCACTAGACTCGTGATCTTGCGAATTTAGCAGCACGCAATCCACTTTGAAAGCAATACGGTGACATTTACAAATCAGCTGTCGAGATAGAGTGGAATAATCGGTGTAATTTGAAGATTGAAGCCATTATATGGTTTATAACGTATATACCAACGCGTAATGGAATGGGGAGCAAAAATGGATTGATGGACACTAACCTAAGGAGATCCCATATTCGACTGGCGAGCGAATACTCCAGGTTCTCGATTTAACCAGTTATTCAATGAGCTCTTACTTAAGGAGTGGCGAAGGAACCCATCAGTTGAAAACTGTAGACCTCACGACGGGTCCACGTGTTCTCGAACGACAGTTGAAAGATAGTTGATAACTGAAGTCCTCGGATGGGTGCCTATTCGCACCGGCCAGTTAGAGTTAGCGACGCAACCGTTGCCAGTCAGGACGACAAGTGGATGCTCCGAGGCAACGATAATAATCACTGTGAGTGTCATGTCTTCCTCTAATGAAGCCGATTTTCCGTAAAGCTGACCAGTTGCGGTGAACAAATTATGTCATAGCCTTACCACGAAATATGTGTTGCTACTAGGCCTGATTACAAGGAATACAGTGGAACGGAATACTGAGTCTATCCTTAGGTAGGTCCTTTGGTAACACATTTGGATCGGTTTTAAAACATTAGGTATTTTGGACGACAGAGTGGTGTATTGCTTCTTTTTCAGGGGATTCTTGAATCTGTTGATCAGTCCACGTTCACAGGAGAAAAAGCCCCGCTAATTTATACAAAAAATAGTTCAGCTGTAATACCCTTTCGGTGCCTAGCTGCCATGCCACCCGAAGGAAGCATGAGGGCTGGGATACTGCCAGGTTGCCCAAGCCTAGACAGGGGAATTCGAGAGGCAGAGATCGGACTGGAACCACGGAACTTCCGGTCAGTAGATTTACACAAAGTCAACCTGGTTTCACACTTGTGCGATTAAGTTGTCCTCCTCTGTGCACTTGTGTGTAACGCTACGGTGTGTAACATCGATGCATCGGTTAGTGCCACATGCACTTTTGTTTTAGCATCCGTTCACCTCATCGCTGTATTACGATTTTGAGGAGAACATAACTGAAGATGTATGCTGTGCGGTCCGGTTTGCGTCGTTCCCGTTATTTGATTCGGTGTTTGAGTTTTCAACCGCCTATCGTCCATCCAGCTGCAGCTCCCAGTTGCAGTTTACAGTCTCTCCTCCCAAATTGTTCTGGTTCTACTAATTTTCCAAATCCTAAACTTTGGCACTTGCCTCTCATTGGACTGGTTTGTCTTTGTGCAACAAAAGGTAAGCATTTTCGATTTTTGAGGCTTTCGTCTTCTCTAGACGATGTCTTTGATGCAATAAAATCGAAAAAATATCGCTACATACAAAAGTGGGTTTTCGTTTCGATGGTGAAACCATTAGAAAGATGAAGAATTATGAAAGAAGATAAGAATTTATGTGATGTTCGCCATCCGCTCGGTTGGACACCTTTAATGCTTGCCGTTGTCATCCGTGATGTGGAGTAAGTTCTTACTTTTTGATGGTACATCTTCTCTAGGATGACAAAACAGCTTTTGGATCTGGGTGCGAACCCAAATTTGGTTGACCAGTATCCTGGATCGCTAAAACTTGCACGTGAAACACACGTGTATCATGGCGACAGTATTATACCCGTTCTATTTCTCCTATCCTCTGAATAACTACTGTTTCAGTTGAGTGGCGGAGGCTAACTCAATTCACGGACTTCTTGAATCCATCGGCTGATTTTCGCGGGTGTACTGCACTTCACTACGCGGTTCTGGTGAATGATCTTAGCCTCGTACGGCTGCTGGTTGACAAAGGTATAAATAATAAATGCTCCAGTGTCATTAAATCATCTATGTATTCATCGATTCACACCATATTTTAGCTGTACCGTCGAATGCACATTAAACGAAATTCGCACGTTTGTAGGGCTCTCAAAGGCATTGTGAACAAATACCAATCAGGTCAAACTTAGGAAGGTTTTCATTCCACCTGTAAAAATCCTATCAACCAAGTCGTTGAGCTGTGACGTTTCTCGACGCTTAGTAGGACGCGACATTCAGAAAGCATGATATTTGACATACCACCAAAGTATTGAGGTTTTGGCATTTTTGGCAACAATTTTGGGGAATATTGGTCAGTACAGGATTGAATGAATATTTCCATTATTATTCACATTGCTGGTTGATAGGGGAGGGGGATTAAGATGGAAACACGGACTGGGACAAAGTTGATCCTCAGGAAAATAAACATCCATAGTATAAAAGATTACGCCATGTGCATGTTTACAAACATCAACCTTAGCCCTAGTTTTGAACCGTGTATGTGTATCCTGTATATAACATGGATAGGACATATAGAAAGCTTTATAGCAGAAGAGAGTTCCAAAGTAAACCAGTTCCTGAAACAATGAAGAGGAGACTAGTTTTGCTTGGCAGCAAAAGACTCATGAGGTTGGCTAAGAGGGCATCAGCAGGTCGGCCAGTTTGGAGATTGTAGAAAGGGGTGGATATTGTGAGTTCAAATGAGTGTTTGCCTCGGTAGTAGCGATACCATAGATGAGTGAGTTATCGCTGTTGGAGAGGGTTGTCGGTTGTCGATCGTAGAATGGGAGTCAGGGTGATATGCTGTTCTTTGAGTAGTGACAAAAAGAGAAGGACATGTGGTAGGAGCTCCATATAAAGATATCACAGCAGTATTTCATATTGGAGCAAATCTGGGGCTTTTAGAAGATGTGAGATGGAGAAGTAATCACGGGGCTGAAAAAGGAGGGGGCTCATGGGGGACCAGTTAAGTTCATCGGAAAGATGGGCCAAGGACCAGGTGGTTGTGCAATTGGGAACTTGGGTTATATTCCATCAAATCTTCATTGTCCAAAGGAAGAGGAATGGGGCGCTATGAGTGGATTTGGTGAGGTTGGTGGTAGCTGCGTTCAAGGGGCTCTAGTCTTGATCGACGTTCATTATACCACGCCGTCGCTCTTATAGTCCAGAATGAGGAAGATCACCGGGAAGAGCAAAAATTGAAACTATGTGGGATTGCTTCATGTGTAGGGGCGTGGGTGTAGCCAGAAGAGAAGCGGCAGTGTTTAAACAGATGGAGCAGTAAGACGGGCTTAGCATTACCTGGAAACAACCTCTGTTGTTCCTGTGCATCTGTTAGGGTGCACCACCAAGGTGCACTTTATTTGGGTCGTTTTCCACAGAGGCTTTCACTCCAAATTCAGGGTACAGTTTATTCGTTGGCAGCTGGGCACTCATGTTCGCATACTGTGCTTGGTGTGACTCATGTGGTGTTTGGCTCAAGTTGTCATTACCGCCGTTCAAAATAAAGGGACAGGGTTGACAGTCCTCGAGTACTTCTTTAGTTTGCTGATAGGGCAAATGACCTACGAATGCCAGTGTGGCGAGGCTAGCTACCAACCAGTTACTTGTGGCGGAGATACTATTGGGGCATGGTTATTCTCGGACCAACCTTGTGGTTCCCAATAGAATACCACAACTACCCAGTGACTGTCATAGGCCAACTACACACATCGCCATATAACACATCATTTTATATATCTAAATAACAGTATTTGACGTTGGCTGGCTGCTGCGGATGGTACTGCAACGATGAGTCCCACTCACAAATCGGCGGAATATAAAATGGACAGTCTTCTGTCTACGTATGCTACCCACTGAACAAAGACATGAAACCCTGGTGAACCCCGTCGCACGGTGTAATAAACGGGGAAGAGTTAACAGGGTGACAAAGTAGCCGGAAGCTTAGGGTTTACGACTGTCCTTAATTTAAGTTCGTGATGGCTTGCTTAGGATAAGAGTACATGTGTATGTATACATGGGCCACAACGACAGTGACTCGACCAACCATGCAGGGTCATCCAGACGAATTCAGATGGGAAAATTCCTTCGCTTGTGGCTAACTACTGTTCGCTCATTTTGCAAAACGCAAAAAGCCTCACCAAGTTACTGAGTTGTATGAGGGTGGAACATGGATTCTACCATCTCACCCGAGCTCATTCGAGGAATTTCTATCGCTCCCTCATCTTAGTCTAAACATCACGAAACACCAGACGTATTGTGTGTGGACTGCAGGATGATTTCTCCCTTTGTGCGAACCACTCATTGTTAAATAAGATGATGATTTCGCGGCTGGGTTATGTTGATTGAATGAAACACTGCAGCAAGTTGATTGGTAAATATTCACCACCCACCAGGCGTATGCACCCTGTTGGACTTTGTTAATTCTGGTCACTGAAGTATCTAGGCGTTTAGTCAGTGTATTGGGGGTGTCGGTGAAGTATTTTATTTTCCATAGTATATTGACGTAATGCTGGCTATCTCAGCTTTTTTCACTATTGATGAAAGGTTAGCGACAAATTTGTTATCTTCAAGTTATTTGTCATTGTAACTCTATGCACCATTAACGCACCAGGGATTATATTTGACATGGAGACTCGTTTCGAGCCCTTGAAGTTTGATTACTAGCTGTTGATTCGTTCTACGTGTTCATAAATCCACTGTGTTCCTAACCTTCTTGGGAGAATAATTTTGCTGGGCTGCAAGCAATTTTTAAAATAGTGGCTCAATATTTAGCAGTTAGCGAGGTGTTTCTATATTTCTAATGTTGGTAGACGGTTCACGCTTGAAGCTTCAACTTGTTCAGTGTTTTTTCGTTCTTCATTTTTGCCTTTTCCTGCTTCATTTTTTGCATGCAGGGGCTGATGTCAGTATTGTCAATGAACGGGGTCATAGGCCGATCATGTATGCAAAAGACCGCTCGATAAAAGAGCTACTAACCAAGGCAGAAACCGAGGTACGTCATTCTAAATCTCCCATCCATTTTCGTCACAGTGGAATTCGTCAGTGTCTTTAAATACATTCGGGGTGTGGGTAAACATATCTATCAATCGGCAAATGAACCCATGTAACTGTGCACCATTTCATTATGGTTGGATGATGCATTATACCTCAGTACTCTGTATCTTAGCAGCCCAAATGGCACTAATCTCGATAGATGGGGCGACAGAACTGCGCTGTACCGTAACGTGGATTTTCCATGTGGAGCCCTAGGGCATGAATACACAGTCTACTGAAATAGTAAAAAGTAGCTGATAACCAATTTAGAAAAAATAAGAAAGCGGCCCGTTTGTCGTTTCGCGAATCGACTACATGGAAGAACCAGAACAGCGCAATATGGCGTGTAAATTTTGTCTAATAAACGCGACATGATAAGAATGCTGCAGACCCACCACATTTGTTGCCCGCTTTCAACTAAGCCTTCGCGACAGTTGTAGATTGATTTTTTCGCCTGTTTCGGTTATCTCATTCATGAAATAAATTATTTAGGAAACTTGTTCTGGAAACTTGTTCGTCCAGACGATTGTGTCATGACCTGTAATAGCTATCTGCTAATGCCCAATTAATTCCGGTCGTTCCTTGAAAACGGTCCTTTGGTAGTTCAAAGATAAGTCTTATGGGGCTACGCTAAACCGATCTGTTTCCCGACGAGTTTGGGCTTGTGAGCCATGATGAATCCACAAAACTCACTTATTTGGATGCTGTATGATCCGACCAGCTCAGCCCTTTGCCGATGTAAAGTCATGGAGCCTTCGCCAAAGAACGAAATAGATTAGTATCACCCAGTCATCTGGTCGTCTAATGCCCCTTATCTCCCCCCTTTACTAACAGAGCGGAAAGAGCTACGGTGCAGATCTCATCAGTCACAATATTTAGGATAGTCTCTTCACATTGAGTTGGCAGTTTGATACCAAATTATCAAGGGTATGGCACTATGCACCGTCCAAAGGCTCGCACACTAGAATGCAGCTACTCATGTGTTGCCTGAATTATTTCCGAGAATCATCTACCGGTGATCGGATCTGCCAACTTACACCCGCTTGCAATATGTTTGTCACTTTTTGACACTAAACTATCTAGACTGATGCGGCCGAAATTCTGTTGTCCTCCTCTTTCGACTGGCACACAAATACATCTGGGACCGACTGTCTCGTTGCATAATGTTATATTTTATTTGAAACTACCTAAAAATATTCTGAATGGTGAATTATTACAGGGTTTAGGTGGTGATAATATGATAATATGATAATATGATAATAGTATCATAGTGCAACACGATTTAATATATAACTTTAATTTCCACCGACCATGCAACCTTGGTTTTGAGATTACGTGACTGTACACGTCTCATAATTATTGGATCGGGGATCGACTGACGTATTCAGTGTGGTTGTTTCAGAAATTACACCGAACTTGACTATATTTGCATACATGCCTCCTAATAATAGTGTTGAACCCGGTCTGATGCAGGTGGCCTTATTTATGGAGCGGCACCCAAGCAAGTGGTTCGCTACTAATGACTACGTCTAACTCTATGGTTTTTGATATTAAATCACACTTTATTTGGAGTAAAGACGGGTGCCATTTTCTACCAAAAAATTTGGGCTAAACAAAATACACCAAAAACAGATGGGAAGGCTGTGGTTGGAATCAGAAAGGTATTTACCCATGGGACTGTTTCATCGCATCCCTTCGTCACATGCTGGCACTGTGAGCGGTGAAAACACACACGATCTTAATTAGCGTATGGAGATGTTTACTCCCTCAAAGGAGTCAGTGAAAAAGTCGATAATTGAGTTTCTCTGCCGGCCACCAGTTCAGTTGTTAGATGATTTGGGTTTGTCAGACCCGTGTCCCTAAAACAGACCTTTTTGTTCCGCAATAAGGCCTTGGGAATTCGGTCATAATTATGGCCATTAAGTTCTTCAGATCTTTTACTCGTGCCTTGGGTTCTCCAACAGCAGTTGTCTTCCTTGTTTATCACACATGATTTTCAGTTGTCTTTGCCCCCCATTCATTCTTCGTCTTAGCTGGAGAAGAAAAAGGCTGAAAAAGAACGTGAAGAAAGACGGCTACAGCCATTGGAATCTCGTCTCCGCAAGGCGTTAGTTGGTCAGGAGGCGGCTATTCGGACTGTCAGTGCTGGTGAGCTACTTCTTAATTGATGTTTCTGTCACGTGTTTGCTACCATTCGCACAGAAAATGCTCTTTTTCCAAATCGCAATCGTGTACTACTCAGAGATGGATATTACGGCCGCGTCATGGCAGTTTCAGTAGTTTCAACTACTGTGTTTGGAAAATGACCCTGTGGTGACTCGTCGCCTGCTTTTAATCCAGCACATACCATACGTCTTCCAACTTAACACCTCCCGAAATCAAATTAGTCAGTCCAAGAGTTATCTCAAAGGGGTCATGGTATTAATTTTAAAGTGTACGGAATCTACGAAATACGCTCATTTGCACACCACTTCGGTTTTTGGCGGGGGACTCAACTGCATCCCAGCTTAATCTCTCGTTTATGCTATTCTTCAACCGGACTCACTACTTCGAGTTACGTTCTACTTTATGCAACCCGTCATTATCCGGGTGGCTGTATTATAAGTCGCACACGAAAAACCAAACGCACTCAGTTTGTCATTTGGCTCCCCTGGAACCTTAACACAACCGTAACGCATTTTCGTGTTCACTTCTGCTTCTTCGTATGACACCGATGAAAAAAATCATAGATTACAGTTACAATTTTAGTTTCTCTCAAGGTTTTATCTCACTAGCTGTTGGCGAAAGTGCGGTCTGTGATATCGGACCAGTTTATCGCGTCACTTTGTCGTTTTGTCGGCGTTTTTATCGTCATTGTTACTTCTAACCGTGGTGTATTGTTGTATTCGCTACTGACCCCTTATAATTTGAACTGAAAAAAACATAGTTACTAATTCGAACACGTTTGTCCGTCTCTCGTGGAGCCAGGTATATCCTCTTACAGTCCATGAATTGGAGGCAACGGCCATAGTACTCTGTGCACCACAGAGGTCTACACAGCTCACAGTTTAAATGCCCAAGACTCTCCATGTAAGTCGGGTGATGCCACAAAAGATGTATTAAAGACTGGCGACAAGACTGGGAAAAGACAGTCGTCCTCAGATGTGTGCCTCCAGCGAACCTTTAACCACGATCGATTTGCAACCCTTTTTATTGCAATTGATTATGATCTTTGTAAGGTCAATTAGAGGTCAAGCATACCAGCCTGAGAGCAAGTACGTCGCTAACTGCGATATCTCGAGTATTACCAACTGAAACGTGAGATGGTCTGGTGCAGTACACTCAGTGGACAAGAATAGCATAAACGAGGGATTCAGCTGGGTTTCAGGTTAGTCTCCCGTCAAAACCAAATTGGTATGCAAGTGAATGTATTTGTCCAAACCAATCCAATTTAGGTTCAAGTAGAACATAAGGTTGACGGAAACTCGGGGACTGAGCCTACCTGATGAGCCCCAAGAAGGGTGAAACCGGTCGTGGGCTGTCGAAGAATTCTCAACAACCTTATGAGTAGTGCATTACGTATATACATGTACCGCGATATCTCGAATATTGTACCAAGTGAAACATGAGGCGGCCTGGTGCAGCACATTCACTATCTGTAAACATCACAAACGAGAGATCCAGCTGGGTTCCAGGTGAGTCTCTCGCAAAAGCCAAATTTGTTTGCAAATGAGTGTATTTCGCTACTTTCGTGCAATTGGTTTCAAGTTAGTCATCATCGTCATCATCGACAGCATGACATCAGTGTTGGACACCGAACATAAGGTTGATGGGAACCCAGGGACTGGGCCTGCCTAATGATCCTCAAGAAGGGCGAAACCGGTCGTGGCTGTCGAAGAGTTTTCGTCAGCATAATGAGCAGCGTATTACGTCTATAGAATATGGGAATACTTTTGGCAGTTGGTGTAAATGAAGTGTTCACTCATAACTGGGATTCTCAAGGGTAGTGCGGCATCACATGAATCGTTTCCTGTGCAGCTATGCTCTAATCGACAGATTGGAAAAGGTTGTCTTGTATGTTCGCCAGCCAGCAGCGGAATGATTGGCATTATTGTTTTGAATTACGTTTAACGATTCTAGGTGGTTGATCGCGTTATCCGGCTTTAATTGGCGCATTTTTATTGGGCGGGATCAATCCGTCAGAACGATAACGGACAGTTAGAGACTTAAGTCATCCAGGTCACATATAGGGTGTAGGACTAACCTAGGTTAGACTAACGGCCGAAGTGAGCGAAATTATAGAAAAAAGAAAGTGACTACGATAGATGAGACTAGGACTGCATGTACCAACGGGGCGTTCTCAATAGTGACTGCAAATAACGTACACACTCGTACACATTGTACCACCACAGTAATCGTTCGAATACTCAGAGGATAAATGAAGCACTTGAGTTCATATTGGTCGCCTGTGCAAAAACGAAGTAGCCTGTGGTGTTACGGCTGTTTAGATTTGATTTTTTCCTTACCACTGTCCCTAGGTTCAATGGCTTTAACAACAACAGTCCGAAAATCATACTGATTTACTTAGAAAAGTTGCTGTTTCCCTTCAATTTGTCGCAGTCTACGAGAGATCACAATTAATTGGTCCACCGGCGGAAAGAAATTACCAGCTCCGCCGAAATAATTTAATTGTCTGGCAGATAGAAGCTGTTTACAAATGCATCTGATTGTGTGGCTGAAAATTCTCTTTCGGTTTCCGGGTTTCTAGGCCAGACTACAAATGTGTTCTACTGTGTATGTATCTTGCGAAAAATCACATTTCAGTGCTTTTCTTTGTAAACAACTGATCTGTTCTCTGAGTTTGGCAATTAGCTTGCAAACAGCTTATCCTCCACCCGCGCAGTGATGGTGTCTCCTCGATTGGTGACGCAACGTCTGCAAGCTAATTGCCAAACTCAGCCAACCGATCAAAGGCCATCTGATCAACCATCAATGAACACACCCAGCTACCAGTATTCCGGTACATTTCTAAATTTGCATTCCACAACAGGCATCAACTAGCTGCACTTCTGATGATTTACGGGTAATAAACTTTACCCAGTGTCGGTCAAATGTGGACCTGGAATACAGCAATCGTAATCTGAGTGCATAAATTGATGTATGCTGACAAACGAGCATGGAGATTGAGTGAACAACTGAATGGACAGAAATAATCATCGCGTTCCATAACATAGTGTTACTTTTTTGGAAAAGTTTGGTAACAACCGGTAGATTTATTGTTGGGCAACGTTTCGCTTTTGATACAAAAGCTTCGTCAGGCCAAGTGACTAGGTTACGAGGTTGGTCGAGATTTAAGGCGGAAGGAGAACCAATCAGCTAAGTCAAGCTAAATCTCTGTTGGGTATCGGTCGGGGGATTTTTTGTGTTAGGATGGGTGACCAAGTGTGAGGCCGATTGGGGACCTACATGGATTTGGGTCCAGCCTAGGGTCTAGTTCTTCAGGTTCGGTTCACGTGAAGATCCCTCTTGAACTTTGGTCGGGTTGGGATTTCCAGCCCCCCTAATTTGCTAACGATTCTACGTGCAATCCCAATTGTTACACGTGGACACATAGTGGAGACATACAGTGGTGATACGCTGCTGGGCTTGGGTCCGTATTCATTTATTTGACCCAGTAAGTGTGTTGAGCTAATACGATCTATCTTTCGGCACATTCACTGCACTGGTAAAATACTATCGAATGCACAGCTTCTTTATACAAAGGAGAATCACTAGAGGTTGTTGTGGTGGGTTTTTCACACCTTGATAGTTGTGTTAATTCTGACGGTAGTGCATCTGATGAAGTCAGTTCACGAGTCTCAGGGGCTCGAACCACGTTTTCCGGTTCGCGTCAATTGTGGCATTATCACTGGGTCCGAAGTGCCACATGTATCGGCCTACAGCGAGGGCTGTGTTGTTGTATGGTTGAGAGACGCCCGCCACGGACAGATGTTTTGGAGCGCTTTCAGGTTTTTGACCACCAATATCTGAGAAACGCTGCTGGTATCCGATGTCGTCGACGAATTCTTAACGGGATAATTAGAAAACGGGTACTTGGCTGTGCACCGGATGCTTCAGTCGCGAAACCTATCCAGCACCAACCGACTACAGTGGCTGGGCCATGTACTGCGTATTTCAAATCACCATCTACCGAGACGAGTACTGATCTTTGCGCCTCCTTCAGAACGGAGCAAATTGTAAGTTGGACACGGTTTGACTTGAGGTTACGAATAGTCTGAGCGTTGCCTATGCGATCCGGCTTCCAGGCTGGGGATCTTGTGCCCCAGGTTCTGGGCTGGGTCCGTTGCAGGAAAGAATGGCTAATCATTGTCAGTAGTGTCCAGTTTCTCTCCAAATTGCTCGATTGGACGTCTGGGGGTGGGTGGGTGGTAAGTACTTCAGAATGCTTGTGGTAGGTTAGCAGCAGGTCCCTTCTCAGTTTGGTCTTTTTTAACTTTGAAACCTTAGATGTAAATAAGTCAACTTTTTGTGGTTGTACATAGCAAACCAACACTGATGTTATTGTCTCTGGTGACCATCGTGAAGATGTTGGTGATGATGATGATGCCCGTTGACGTTTGGGGCTATCTATAAACAGAGAATTCTTTAAGATAAGGTATTCCAACGGATAGCTGATTTACCCTTCCAAATGCTTTCTCACGCCATATGTATTTCTCCCTTTGACATATCAAGCACTAACATTTATGTCGATGTTGGTTACTGTCTGGCGGTTTTCTTTATACCGTTCTCTCCTTTTGCTTCTACACAATGGACGGATAAGAATTGTACCGGAATATTGGTAACTCGGGTACGTTCATTGGTGGTTGATCAGGTGACCTTTGATCTGTTCGCTGATTTTGGCAAATAGCTTATGGACGCTTCATCAACAATCGAGGAGACATCATCAGTGCGCGGGTGAGTGGCTGATTACCCAATCTCATTCGCGATAAACTGCTTGTAAGCTAAATCCCAAGCTCGGCGTACAGATCATGGCCATCTGATCAACCACCAATGGACGGATAAGAGTCTTGTTAGAGGACAGAGACTTTCCAATCGCCAGAAAACGCACATACGCTGTCCATCATTGGCATTCACATGAAGGTGGCGCGCACTTTCCTTACTAGAATTTCAACACTTACGTGATCGGTTACTTCATTTGACTGCTTCACTAAGGGTCCCCCACGAAGTCACTTAGATCAATGGAGTTTTTAAATTACGGGCCTTGAGACACACCGATGCATACCAGTCATATCGTCCGATCGATCGTTCCAGCCAAGGTTTTTTACTGTGCACTCTCTGGTCGTGCCACCTATACTGCACTTTACTAGTTAAGGCCGGATTGCAGCTAGATACCAAGCAGGTACAGCGCACAGCTGAATGTAGCCACCTGCATCATCGGATATGAAAGTCGTATTAATCGATCCTCCTTGGTGCTGAAATTATCCGGTGTTGGTTGCACGCACTTATCATTTCTCTGTCATGGATAGACAGTTGGTGGTTAGGCATGATTCAACGACTCAGTGCCTACGGGGGGAAACCTAACGGTACAGGCCTTGGAAGGGCTGTCAGAAATTTCTAAAAGAAATTATCAAAGACATGCATGTTTCGCTCCTCACACGAATAACACTTGGGTTGAGAGGGAAACTTACCAGGCCGTTCCCAGCCCTCTGGGACAGAACTGAGCAAGTGAATTGAATGCGTCAAAGGAGTAGTATAGGGTCGGAAACCTTGAAGTTTGGCAATGTATCACAGTTTACTGACGCTTTGCGGGCGAGGATTTTGTAACATTCGGAGCTACCCACTTGTGTAGTCAGTTCCTCTCTGGGGTGAAATATCTGGAATCCTTCCTTCCCATCGATTTGGCTGACAGCCATTTAAAGGTCACTTTTATGCTTGCAGCTGACACCCCGATTTCACGAGCCGTTACTTTTGCCCAGGTGAATGCCAGTTCCTGGTGCATCATCATTCGGAGTTGCTTTACGAAGCTATGTTGAGGATGAGTTTGATGATGTATAACTGTGACTTCAAAAGTCGAATTTGTCATTTTGATGTAATTAGGCGGCGGATGCATATCGAAGCGGTGGACTAGCTAGCGATTGAAAACGTTTGAAGACCCTTGCACCAGATCACTGCTGACACCAAATTAGTTTTCGCAACTCTGAGATGGCCCGATTAGAGCCTGCTCCGAAATTTGTGTGCAACCTCTGTTTTCATGTGATGGGTAATATAGAGATGAAGTTGACCTAGCTGCACACTGGCAAATCAAACCTGTTCTTGTCTGGTGAGCCGCGTTCTCAGAGCAACCAATAGTGACCGTTTATTAGCAGACGAAGTTTAGGCTGTCGTTGGGGTGCCGACAAATCCGAGGAAATTCTGGAATCTGAGGCGTGGTGCGTTCATTCATGTCTACCAGTTTAACATGCAGGTGATGGATGTAGGTCTGACACACTCAACATTAAGGGTAAAGTGAACCCACCCGGCCAAAATTTACCACCGCATCAGTGAGCCACGTAGTTCAACACGTAAGAATGGTTCCACTTCGATTTGACAAATTTGGTCCGTGGGGAACAATCGAGACAAGGTTGGCAAAGTTTAGACATGACCGAATAATGAAATAAACAACCCAGGATGTGTTGCTGAATTTTGTTTAGATCACACACATAGAAGACTGTTTTTATTGGCCCCCTGGTTTGTGTCCGGAGTTAGATTGCTCTTACGGAGAATCTCGTTAGCTCAGACTGCACAAGTGGTTTTTGACTAGTTCGTTGAGCTAGACAGTCTGGTTACAGTAAAGTTGTGCATTGCATCAGTAATGCTAAGTCTCTGTGAGAAAATTTGTTGACAATAAGGCTAAACCGTGTTGATGGTGGTTGATATGTTCACCAATAAGCGCACCCGACATATCAGCATCTTAACACTGCTAGGGATAAACCCCTGTTGCTAAAAAACGACACAGCCATGATAGCAATCGCTGTAACCAGTATACCCGAAAGTGCAAGTGGTCCTCTTCAGAAAAGCTAGCTGACACTGACTTTGAACGTAGTCGATTGAAGTCTAAAAGTTCCTCATGATTTCCAATCTCGTCCGAGTTTTAACGAATCCTTATGGACAATGTATTATGTCAGCTTCCTGTAACCGACTTGTGGTGTGTCGCTGTCCGTAGATGCGAACTAAGCTGATTTGGACACAGCATACTTCTTATGATGGGGACAAACGAAAACGTCATGGTCCACAGGTGCCACGAGACATGCTTGGAAAAAGCATGCTAAATTATCCAGAAAATCTGGTATCCCGATGTCGTGCGGTGCAGCGTCTTTTCACCACACGGCGATGCATTTTTGGTGCTTGGTTGGTGGTGCTCAGTGAGCAAGCCAGCTGCTGACGAGTACATTCAGTACAGCTGCTGATGAATATTCCTTCCATATCCTTTTCTTCATCATCATCATCATCATCATCGTCGACAGCATGACATCAGTGTTCAACACCGATGCTTCGCTCCGTCACGAAGAGACTGGACCTTACCGTGGTGTGGCGGTTTGCGCACCTCAGCGACCCATTGAGTCATACTGGGGGATGCCCGCGTGACGCTCTGTCATACCAGGTCTCTCATACCAGGTTGGTCAATCGCTAGAGGTCTGACGAACACAGTCTCCTGGTCCTCCAGGTTGGGGGTTGGAACATGTGGCGAATTGTTCCGCAGAAACAGTAATGCATTTGCATTTCCCGCCAAACACCGCTGCCTTGCAGTTAGGCTTTTGAGCCAAAGGCTTTGGTTGAGGACCCTAATCGTCCTCCTGTCTAGGTGTGGGCGCCCTGACAGTATCCTAGCCCACGTACAACCATGACATCCTTTTCTTACAACTTTTCTAATGTTGATTTTATTAGCTTCCAGTGACTCATGCATTTACGCATATTTATCCGCTCCCATATTGCTTCTGTCAGCTATTCGCCGCAAAGAAAATGGCTGGTACGATGAGGATCATCCGCTTGTGTTCCTTTTTCTTGGATCCTCGGGAATCGGAAAAACAGAGTTGGCCAAACAGATTGCGGCCTATCTACACAAAGATGTGAAGAAGGGTTTCATCCGTATTGACATGTCGGAATATCAGCAGAAACACGAGGTATGTTTCATGTGCGTCTGCCCTAGTTACTTAGCATGTTCCTACACAGATACGTGAATCCTCGTACAAAAGAGGCCAACGCCAGGAGGAAGGCTTTTTGACTTCTCTCAAGGATGGCCTTTCATCGGGGTTATTTCACATGACCTAGCATCTTTACACTAGGAGTCATGTTACATTAACTGAAGAGCTGTAAGGCTTCCGTCACACTTGGGAACGGGGTGAATTTCTATTCCCGTTGTCCATTCATTTTTAAAAAGTTGAAATTTTGTTTGATGCTGTTTAAGATCTGCTTTGAGGAGGCCACAGCCGTATTTGCTCTCTGGTCGTCGGTTAATGTGGAATAGGTCTCATTTCACGACAACCGTTACTGGCATCAGGGTTTTGATATTGAATTAATGGGCAATCTGCACCTGATCTGATCTGTCATTGCAGACGCACATGATCTATCTGTGTGGCTTCACAAAACAGTCAGACTACAGTCCTGCGGCTCTGTTACTTCTCGACTATGCTGTCAGTGTGTCATTGGTTTTGTGTTTGACAGCTTTATATTAGTTGAACAGTGTTCCGTGAATTGTTTTTTCAACTGTACCGAGCGATCTACAATTTACCTGATAAAGAACAAAAATATCTCTTCATGTAGCACACCACTCATGTTGTTGATGGAAACTTTGGCAGCGCGCTACCGGTTTCACCTTTCTTGGGGCTCATTAAATAGACTTAGTCCCGTAATTTCTACCAACCCCATGCTGTTCCCCTTGGACCGTCAAATTGTGCACAGTTTGCGAAATGAATTCCTTATTATTGTTAGCGAATCTCTCTTTCACGATATTCTTAAAATGAATGTGCTGCGCTCAGGTCAATAGATGAGTGTGTCTTGACAGAACTATCTCGTTTCTCGTTACGTAATCATCTTATGACCTGTACATCTGAATTAACAACCACGCAACTTAGCTGTCCTCGAATGAATGAGCTCACCAACACAGCGCTGATTGGAATGACTACCCTTGAGCACGCTTTCAAAGCCACATGTGGTTATTCGGTACGATGCACATAAATCATGGGGCCACCTTTCACTGCGTCAAATTTTGTTGTAAAGTTGATTAGTGTGTACCAGGAATATACAGGAATGCACCAGGAATACACACCGGAGATACCAGATACGATTGAAATTGGTGTTGGAATATCCTGAGCGACTCAATTGCTAAGTGAGGTAGTGACGGGGCTTCTTGATTCCTGAGAAAATCGTAGTCTCCATTGGAAGCCTATACTACGAAGATTTCCGAAGATTTACCGTTCCCTTTTTGGGCAACGGGATTTTTCCCATCAGTCCAATAGTAAGCTTCTCTGGGATTTTGGTCAAGACGTCGCTATTCGGCGGGAACCAGTTGGAAACAAGCTGTGACTAGATGTCACAGAAAAGATTACGTATGTATACATAGTGATTCTTTTTAGGTCTCTGACTTACAGAATCTCTTGTTTGTTTGACTATCGACCAGGCAGCACGCAACCGAAATGGCAATATTGGTGGAATGTATGTCGGAGTGACGTAATGACACAACATACAATCTTGATCGACAGCGAGCGCCCCAGTGCAAGTAAACATCAATAATCAGTTGCAATGGAAAGGGCAATGTTTTTTGGAGAACGTAGTTAGGATGGAATTGGTCCTTTGTAGACACCCGCCCTTTACCAATTCCCTGCGCTCACAGAACTGCAGGTGCGGGTTTACCTACGTCAGTGACCTGGGGTCGAATGCGAGCAGTTCATCTAGGTTTAAATACGGTCGGAGTACTTAGAACGACACTCGGTTCAGAGGATTATTTCGGCTGGAAGCTTGCCATGGCGAGTGAATCGCATCCCATGTATACAACACAGGGAGAGGTGAAGGACGTAGTTTGTTTGCATGGTAGATCCAACTGTGGAGTACGTATCTGTTTCCTTTATCACCTGTGGAGTTTGGTGCACGCCGTTGGCTGTACAGATTTACCAGACACGATTGATTGAGAGCACCCTGATGACGATTGAACTGTGATTCCATAATTCAGAAAGCCGAAAGTTTCGCGCAGGCGACTGCACTACAACTGTCGGAGACTAAGGTACCCGAAGCCATAAAACAACTCTAGAATGGTGACGTGAAAGATAATGCGCTACCTGGAAAATACTTCTGCATATACGCTCTAGACATCCGTAAGAGCAAGTGGTTTTGGTCACCGACAGACCCCGCGAATCTGTGACCTTGAAGTTTCTGGCACAGGTAATGACGAATTTTTTACTGAGGATAATTTTATGACAACCAGTATTGGAACGTGTGTGAACAAGTTCCTTCAGTGGTTTTCCTAACACTCGGTCAGTAAAAGTCCTTCATGCAATTAATTGGCCTTACCTGAGATTACTTAAGGGTCACTTCGCAATTCTGAAGGCATAGTCAGATATTGAACAGAACGTTTGTATCTCTTAGCCCCAGAAAAAGAGGCTGGTCGTTAAGAGAACGGTTGAAGTTGACAGTCAGGACAAGGCCGCGACTAGCGCATCCCGTGTTATTGGATCACCTTTTGAGGTAAAGGGCGATGCGGTGCAGTGTGACGGATCACACCCGGAGCGACCGGAAGTGTTTGGATTGTGGTAGTTAGCTCTGTTGTTATGATTGTCCTCAGGTTGTCTGCGCTAAGGTTCCATCGATCTAGGTAGCTCGTCGGCCTAATCCGTCGCGTTATTTGATCGATATTTAGAAGCCCAATAGCATGGTTATCTAGCATTGCGAGCGATTAATTTGCACATAAGGGTGTTCTTTTTCGATTTGAAAAACTAATGAGAACTTCATGGTCAGTGCTAAGGGTGGAACGTTTCAATGGCGAATACAGCTGATGGGACTGTCTTTATTTGACCCTATTTACGCTCTGTGGATGTTATGGGTATGACCGCGTGAGCTATGGCCCTTTCAATTCCATCGGTAAAATGTGGGGAACAACTGCTCCAATGCCGTAGTCATCCATCTAACACTACAGTGATCTCCACTAGTGAATTGAAATGAATAAGGAGCAAGTCCAAACACAGTAGTTTTCATAGACTGACATTTGAGTGTGACCAGTCCGAGGTCATATACCCTTTGCATACAACCCTCTACTATTCGTAAGAGTTTACTACCGAATATTACAACAATGGCCATGACCTTTGGTTGTAAAGAGAGTGATAATGTTGTGTTAATGCGCCATCATCAATCTTACAAATCACAATACTAGAGTCTCCATGAAAACACTAAGAGTTGCCCCTTCCGCCCACTTCCGGTATTGCGGTTACGTTGGTGCAGTAGTCTTAGGTTTCTGCATTCTCTTATACAATTAAATCTTGCTGATGTCGTACCTGGCAGTAGTGGCCTCCTCGATTTTGCCTTCTGTCAGCTGCTTATCTTTGGTGCCAACCATATCCCTCCCGTAGGCGCTCCAGTTTCTACTATATGCCGTTGCCACAGAACAAGCAATCTAGCGGCCCTCGATTTGCTGATACGTCGGTTGTTTTCGGAGACTTCTGAACCTGTTCGAAAACACCGCCTGTATAAATCTGGTTTTCGTCCCACTTAATCGTCAGGCTAATGAGTCCACCTACACAGTTTACTTTTCCTGCATTATAGAAGGCGATTGCATGGGATGACTGATCTTCTGTCTCATGCAAGATTGGGCAATGGAGAAATTCGGTTAGTGTAGAAGGTCTTTCGCGAGTCCCTCAAAATGTCCGAAATGGCGCTTCCCACCTGTTTTTTTATTTCAGATTTTGGTGACTAGGTTCTGTTCTTCTTTGAAGTATGCTGCTTTCCGGAAGGACTATCGTTGCGTTCTAATTCAAATGGGTTGTGTCCGTTTGACCGACCACGGTTCGTTTTCCGTTTTTATTCCCTCATCCGATTGACCGCTGACGTGACAAGGTGTTATCCCGCCGTATTTTCCGTTCAGGTTTCCAAGTTTATTGGTTCCCCTCCTGGCTACATTGGACATGAACAAGGAGGTCAGCTGACCCAGGCTCTCTCTGCCTGCCCAAACGCCGTGGTTCTTTTTGACGAGACAGAAAAGGCACACCCGGACGTTCTAACAGCCTTGCTGCAGTTGTTCGACGAGGTATGTTGCTCTTTTCTAGTTTGAAGTCAGTACCACACGTTTACTAGTTGTAATTCCATAAAACACCAATCATTATGTAAATGACGTAAGTGGTCTGCGTTGTTTCAGAGGAGAAACTCTTCTTTTGACTAACTTCGGACTCCAACACCGTCCTGGCTCATTCGAAGAATGCACTGCCAATGTCATCTGAAGGTGACATTTTTACATTCCTCTTCTCCTTTAAAGTGTCCTCCTGAATACGCTCTTCAACCGTTGTGCTAAATTTGGACGGATTAGCCAGCTGCTCTAGTGCGTAATATGGCTCCAGTAGACGATGTCAGAAATACAGAGCTCAGTGGTTGTGGTGTCTTCTCGCTTTCAGTAAGCCATCTTTCGACTATTCGGAAGAGTAGAATTCTGGCATTCTACAGACCTGTGTGCTATACGAAATGCAGGGTCCCATACGTAAACGTGGAGTAAACAGTGTTAAGTGAGGCCAATCGTTCAACTGTAACACCCTTTCGGTGCCTAGCTACCATGCCACCCGAGGGAAGCACGAGAGCAGGGATACTGCCAGGTTGTCCAAGCCTAGACGGGGGAAGTCGAGAGGCAGAGGTTGAGCTCGAACCGCGGACCTTCCGGACAGTAACCTCGCGCTCCAACCACTTGCGCCATATCGTGCAAGTGTTAAGGCAAGTATTATTACGAAATCCGGCCTCTGCCATCAAGTTGCTGACTGTGATTTTCAAATGTACGATGATAAACCAAGAGGTCAAGTGTCAGAGCCAACACTGACACTGAAATGAGAGTGCGTCCCGTACCAAGTGTGGTCAATATACTTATGTACTGATTTGTTGAAAGGAAGACGTCCGGAAGATGTGATCACGAAAAGACTGCCAATCGGTCAACGTTCACCTTTTTTTCTTGGTAGAGCAGACATTCTGTGTATTCATACACGTTTTTGAGCACTAGTTTCGAATCTTTCGTCCTATCCTACTGTTGGCCGGACCGACCTACCATGGACCTTCCAGTCCGTGGTTCGAACCTGACCTCTGCCTCTCGACTTCTCCTGTCTAGGCTTGGGCAACCTGGCAGCATCTCAGCCCTCGTGCTTCCCTCGGGTGGCATGGCAGTTAGGCACCGAAAGGGTGTTACAGCTTGATGGTGGTGGACGTTGATTATGGTGGTTTCTTATGGTGGACGTTGCTGTACCACAGACGTTCGACGTAATCTTTGGAGTTACTATAAGGAATGAGATAGCTACACCACTGAGCACTCCTCAGTATTTTACGAAAGGTGCTTCCATTGTTAATTCTTTGCAGGGGTCACATGACGGTTGGTGATAATTAACATCTAGAAGCTCAAGGACTTGGTTGCGAGCCAGAATTAAAAGTGTACCATGAGTGTCTGAGAAATTTAACTAGCCTACCTGTTGTGAGGCACGCGAGTTCAACTAGACAGAATGGTGTCCTCATGGACCTGATCTGCAATTTCAACTAAGAACGCGGCTGCTCGTGGCGTACTTGATCATACCTCATTTTCACCTCTTTGTGGGGACGTTCGAGTTTATTAAGAAGGTGTTATTTTTTTCACAACAGTTTCAACAGCACCATCCACGTTAAACGCTCAATCCGGTACGTGTGCCATCCTAACTGGCTGATTTTTTCACTCTTTATAGGGACGTTTGACGGACGGGCGTGGGCACACAATTGATTGCAAGGATGCTATTTTCATTATGACTTCCAATGTAGGCAGTCAGGTGATCGCAGAACACGCACAAGCGCTGCGGCAAGCTTCTGGTGATTCAGGTTGGTTTATTGTTATCAGCTTACTTGTCACATGTATGCATAGCACTTATTCATTTGATTGAAAGGTAGCCGTGGTAATGATTACTGGCGTGACTGATTGAGGGTTAGGGTGGTACCAAAAAGTTAATCAGGACTGACAGATTTCTCACAAGTCGAACATTTTTACCACAGATTTTCAACATTATCAACTCCCGGAAAGAATTCCTCGTCAAAGGCCATGATATTTTATTACGCACTCGGGAAGAAGAACCGGTATTAGAGATTAGTACAGAGTTCAAACAGCGTACAGCGACACAAAATATTCTCATTGTGGCCGGTCTTTACTACTTGTAGTTATTCAAACAACACCCCAAACGAGGGACTTGGCATGTCGAACAACATAAGCCCTCTGTGGTTGGCGCTCCCAGACGACACATTGAATTGCTAGATTCGTTTGGTTTCAAGAAAATTCGCCTTCCGCAGCTGAAACGTGCTGCTACTGTCGAGCCCACTAATAAAGAACACTGTGGAGCCGGGAAAAAGCTGCGGTGTGATGGTAATATCATTCAGCCACAAAAACAGACCTTTTCTCTTAGTCTGTCTGGTCGCTGAAGTTTCCCTTCTAATTTACCTGGCTTACTCGCACGGTCCTGACCAGCTTACGCTTGACTTTGACTACCAACTTTGGCGCCGGACACATCCACCCTAATTCTGTTTGCCTGGACACTACTTTACATTTTCATGGCAATATCTGTGAATTTGGTTTTACACGCAGTTGAACGCCGATATGACGAACTCGGTTACCGTGAAATAGCAGCCCTACGGAAGAAATAGCATCCCACAACGTAGTGAAGGGAGGCACTTCATGGTCATCAGAATGCAACCACCAATAGAGTGAACCCTTTTTTAGACCTCTCAGCACCCTGGACTTTTTTGCATTCTTACCACCTACCATTTCTGTTTTAATGGATCCATGAAGATAGTCTTCTAACCACAGCCTGAGCTCATCCATAGAAGTTTACCCATTTTTCTTATAAACAATGAGGTATGGTTGATCAGAATTTTCCCTCAAACGGCTATTGGTTTCGCTTTGTTTTATACTCATCGGTTAGATGCAGTTAGCTTGAGAACATTGTAAACGAGGGGTTCAGTCGGAACTCGCGCTAACCTCTTTTACGGTAATTCGAAGTGCAACTGAGTTACCATTGCAATGCACGTATTCCTTTGTGGGCTTTCCGCGTCATCAGCGTCTGTGAGGCTTTATAACAGAGAAAGACTTCATTTCACAACTGCACTCTCAACCTTGTTGTGTTCGTAAAATCGTTCAGCTGTAGCACCCTTTCGGTGCCTAACTGCTATGCTACCCGAAGGTTGCACGAGGGCTGG
This sequence comes from Clonorchis sinensis, assembly GCA_003604175.2. Taxonomy (NCBI): domain Eukaryota; kingdom Metazoa; phylum Platyhelminthes; class Trematoda; order Opisthorchiida; family Opisthorchiidae; genus Clonorchis; species Clonorchis sinensis. The sequence goes on from CM030370.1 coordinate 132,520,003, forward strand.
GATACTGCCAGATTGCCCAAGCCTAGAAAGGGAAGTCGAGAGGCAGAGGTCGGGTTCGAACCACGGACCTGTCGGTCAATAAATTCGCGCTCTAACCATTTGGGCCATCTCGCCCCTTGTTGTGTTACGTTCAGTTGAGTTTCTAAGTTAACTCGGTATCACTAACCCTGCCTTCCCTCACCCACATTTTCAGAAGCCGTGCCTCGCTACGTAAACCATCTTTTCGGGGCGTGAATTTATTGTGTACGTTTTTGTGACGGGACTGTCACTGACTGGTTATGAGTGTTAGTGCTAACAACATTCCAGAATATTCGTGTTCACTATGACAATCTCTTGAGATTATTGAACAGAACGGTGCGTGGGAGGAGTGCACATGCGGCTTTCAGTCCCTAAGGTCTTCACACTGATTACGTGATCAGCCTTATTTGTGATTGAAAACCCAGTTTGTTGTACCTTTAGTTGTTTTTTTTGTCAGCCTAGGTTCCGCACTATTTTGTACTGGACTGCCGCTATTTTTAAGGCGAAAGTGTGACGTATGGTTGTAAAGCTTACCACCTTTATTGAACCGTGATATTGCCGCCAAACGAACATGTATTCTTGTCACGTGGTTCCAATACTGATTGAATTGGAACTCACCCGAAGTGATTAATCGATTCCAGTAACCCGAGTTTTTTTTGGAATTTCAAATGTTAGTTGAATTTTCCTACGAATGTGGGTAGATTAATCTTTACTTCCTCTCAGACATCAAATATGAATAAGTATGGGTACTTGCTCGACGTTTTTTTAAAGATGGTAACAGCTGCTCTTTGGGCGATCGGTAGAATAACGGCCGGCGAAATTCACAGAGGATACGAGCGATAGTCCTGGAATCGTTTTATCCTTCGTAGTTGGTTCAATTTGCAAAGCGAAACTCCACCAACCACATATAATATGTGCCCTCAGTTGGAGAGTGACAAAAAACTGAAAGTTGATTGATCAGGGATGTCCATTGTTGAACTGCTTTGCTTGTTGATGCTTTGCCATTTCGTTCCACACGATGAGTTCGTCCTCGTTCTTGTCTAGTTGTTTGTTTTGTGCGTGTAACCCTTCTGGTTGGATGCATCTCGATGGGGATACACTCGAGTCCAACAATTACACTTTGTTACTAAGGCTGACCCTGAACCTTGGACCTGATATTTATGAGCGTACTGCTTCTTTCTTGTCTATAACTACCTTCCGGTTTATTATATTCATGATACTCAACCTCGGCTGTACTCTTTTCTCTGTCTGTTGACTTGGCATTGAGTGACTCAGATTGTTCTTGGGGTACGACGGACCCAATTCGAAGCTTTATAGCAGTATTTTGAAGGAGTATTTCGTAGGTTTTTGCTAACTTCCGTCCTACATGTGTGTTCTATTGTTGTTAATTCTGATGTATTGTTTATTTCAGAGGCTGATATCGAGTTATCACGTGACTTCAAGGAGAATGTGATGCGTCCCATCCTTCGAGTGAGTAGCTGTCATCTGTTGTCATACCCTATGTGCTACTCTCCCGTCTACTTTCCTTTCTGTATCCCATTTCTGGAGTCTTTCGTCTGTATTTAGTAGTCGCTCAGCTGTAGCAATCTTGCGGTGCTTAGCTGCCGTGCCACTCAAAGGAAGCACGAAGGCTAAGGTTCTCACAGGTTGCCCAAGCCCGTAAAGGAGCGGTCGAGATGCCCTTGTTAGGTTCAAACCTCCGATCTTCACTCCTTTAGCACCGAGCCATATAGTATTACTTAACTTCAGGGAAAACTCCAGCGCCTATTTTGAATTTCTAATCTGTCCCAGCTCTGATGTGCCTGCAGCGCTGCTGCATTCTTTTGGACCTAACTCTCTGTTGACTGAGGCTCCATGTGTCTCACGTGGACCATGGCCGACGTTCTGACGTTGATTGCAGTTAGCTTTGCACTGGTTAGTCCAATTCAAGTTCACCTTAAACGGTACTATGGAATGAGCCTGTACTTCGATAGTATATCACCCTGTATACTTGAAGCATCCTCACCGCGTGGTTTCGTTTTTGGCTTGAATTTTCTTTGTAGCGCAGTGGTCCCTTTCAAAAGGAGTGGCCACCCGCTGAGAGTGAATAAAGCATTAGACTGCTTTAAGGGGTGTGTGCATAGTTTTAGTAGTGTTCATTTGTTCGAACAATACCGTCCAGTCTTCTTTGTATGCCGGCCGCATCTGGATGTACACGTCACTGGTGACTAATGTTATAGCTATCAAAGCTCTGCTTTTGTTTGTAGATCAATTGTTGTCCTCATCTTGTCAAGGAGCAGAGCCATTTTGAGGTGAAGTAATTCCACAATACCATCAGACAGACCTCGCAGTCGATCTCAAATCACCGAAACAACAAGCGAAAACTTTGTGTGTGTGGTCTCCTCACCCCTCGCTCAAATGGACCAGATAACACACGTATCAACAACCGAAACGGTTGATTAACTCACCTACTGTTCATGTTACTCAGTTGGTTTACTTTATGACAAATAACTCATGGAAGAGGACGTCCCGAATAGTTGCCATTCGTGCACAGCATCCAGCTGCAGCATCCGAACTTCGCAGATTACACACCGAGCTAGCCTTGCGTCGCAGTTGGCGCTACATGGCAAGATTGTTTACCTCGAGGGACTTTCCATACGTCTTCCGTAGTTTTGCAAATTAGATGTGAAAACTGTTCATTCACGAATGGTTTAGAAAAACGATCGGCTAAGTATGAAGAAAGGGAAATCGGATGCCGGCAGGTGACCAATAACCTTCTTTATTTGAAAGAATGTTATGAGTAGGACCCAGAATACTATTCCGGGGACCCGCTCTTTTGTCTGTTTAAAATTTTTTGATCGATCCGTACAACAGAACTCAAATTATCTTTGGTGGCATTGAGAGTAGCAGTGGTCAATGGTATGAGAACATTGTTTTACATTGTCGTAGTGAATTTGAGCCCAACCCTGTTCCGGTTTCTCTTTGTGCAGCACAATTTCCTCCGTGATGAATTTTTGGGGCGAATCAATGAAATGGTCTATTTCCTTCCTTTCTCCACTTCGGAATTGACGCAGTTGGTCTACCGTTATTTATCGATGTGGCAGGAACGAGTGAGTTCGAGAGAGAGAGAGAGAGATTGTTGTATTCTCAGGTTATCGCCGTTGTTTGCCAATCAGTTATCCGGATAGATTCACCAACTTCACTTAGTCGGCAAAACATTCTCCACGTGTTTGTTGGAATAACCGGACATGAATCGGATGAATTTAGCATTTAAAATTTAGGGTCTATTTAGCAAGGCCACAGTTTCAAACAGTTTTGCAACTTTGGAATCATATTACTCCGGTTCCCGTTTCGAAAATAGGAAATTCCATGACCAAAGAAAATCCGGCATCCACTTTCATTTTCCACATATCGTTTTGGAGCTGACCGTCCTTTTAACTCGTTGCATTCATGACCTTCGCCTGAATTGGATGCGTTTGTATATAAATGAGTGCTTCACATCTCGGGCTGCTGCTTTTCTCTCCTGCAGCTCTAGCTGCATCGAATGGTGTTGTAGTGTTTTGAGCGTAACATCAGTCAGCAATGTTTGTGTGGTAGGAACATGTATCCTTAACAATCATCCGAATGTTTGTCTCACATAAGCTCTATCCTTCTCGTAATTGAACATCTTTGTGGCACAAACAGCTTTCACAGAACCACACACGATTTACAAGCTGCCGTCATTTAACATCTTTGTGGCACAAAAAGCCTTCACAGAACCACACACGATTTACAAGCTGCTGGTGCCGCGTGATGGAAAGCTGTCGCTAAGTAAGTACATGGAAGCCGGCTGAAATACATGAACCGGTTCAGATACGACAAATTGGCTGGGACTCGAAATAGAACTGGAAGTCGGTCGTGAATTCACGGAGGCCAATTTACGATATTCAGCTCCAATTCACTGGGTGCGCCCTTTTGTGTAGTAAAGTTCAGTTCCAGCGTCATGGAGGGGGACCACCAAAACCTCTTGTGATACTATCCGAACAGTCTCTTCTGCATTTCCATCCCGCTTTCTCCCTTGGGCCTACTTTCGGAAAGCTGTAACCAATAACCACATGATTCCTTGAGGTTTTAATGATACATTGGCTTGTTAAACGACTTTTATATCATCATGTATTCTCACTAAATTACCGCTCTCACTTCTGTTCTCTCCAAACAGTGTCATTTGACATAGTCCTGGAAAGCCACGTTTATTTGGAGGGATCGTAGATTCTTGATGTGTTCTGGTAGTAATGGCCCTCTCTTCAGTCAATTCTGGTCATGTGATGTCTTTGGCAATACCTTTAAGTTGATCGACCTACTTGGTGAACATTAGCACACCGTACTATGAAGCAACCTCACGTGGTGATCTACTCTGTTGGTAGATCTTTTGCCCCCTCCCCTATGTAGATTCACTGCTTGCAGGACAGATCGTGTCCTCTGTAGGAGTTGTTTGATATTCTGTGCCAGAAGATATCCTAACTATGGACTTTCTTTTATCTATATTGGATAGCCGGTACACCGTATGCGGCTGTCGGATCCTTATTGAGAGCCATCATCCGTAAGTATCTTTTGAAGTCTGGAGAGATTCGCACACTACAGGAGTGATCTCTACTCGGAAGGTTCTATCGAGAGGAACTATCGTATTCTGTGCTAGCTAGGCTAAGGATGTGTACTTTTGAGATGCGCACTAATCGCAGGTAGCTCTACGTTTCAACATACAGCACAGCTCGCATCGCTGGAAACTTTGCATATGTGTGAACTCCAAGCAAAAAACATTTCTGAGACAGAAGCACTTCCGGCCGTTTGAAATTCGTACACGACGTGAATCCGAGTTTTACATCTGTAGAAAACCGCCAGCCACATCTGTTGAGAACATTCAACCTACTTTTTCTTATTTGCAGGCCCAACAACTACACCCAAACTGTAAGGACTTTCAAAATACCCGTTTTTTCTGATTTCCTCCAACTCCAAGTTTTCATTAGGTGTCACTCTCAGAATTCATGAAAAATTTTGTGTAGTTTGCACAGAGCTCTCAGAACATGTGACCTGCTGAAAGCGTGCGAAGCGCTAATAAGTTAACTTCAGTCTAAGTGCGAGAAGCCGCAGATCCCGGGGTGCACGACACCAACGGTTAACCGTAACTAAACGGCAGCGTTTTTATGTACTATATATATATATATATATAACAGAATTTTTCAGCCCGTCTCCGGTATTGGATAGCAAGTTTGAGCCTTATGCCCACCTTATGCATTCCGTAATTTTGAACAGGCTTGCGTCCTTGTCTACGTGCAGGACTATCCGAAACTTCTATACATGAGAGGGAAACACTGATTATTTATTTAATTAAATAGTTAATTAAATTAGCTAATTAGTTAATTAAATGGCTACGGTTGAAGTGTAGCCAAATTGAAATCCAACTTCTTGATTTTAATCTTCACAGAGAAAAGGAAAACTGATGATAATTTCCTAGTCGGTTGTAGAAATCGATTACGGAAGTTTCTGGCTTGACCAGATAATATTCATTAATCAGGAAAATGAAGTCTCAGAACGTGAAAGATTCCTCCTATGTGAATGTGAGATTTGACTGTCTGCTTCATTTCATTTCGACCAGACGAAGTTAACTCCTCACCTGTGTGTTCCTTGCAACGAGGACCTCGGAGACCTGTTAGACACATTCAGCACACTGAGAAAGCTTCAGTTACAGATTACTGTTCCGTCTGGGGTATGCAAATTCATTCTGATCATGTTATTGTGCGGGATCACCAATCCGTTCATTTTTCTTCAGGATTGCGCATACCGAAGCAGAGCTATTCCATTCATCAACTTCGACGGGTTTTAGTGGCTCAACGGTGTCGAGCCGACCTGGCTGTGAACCCACCGAAAACGCACAATTATGCTGGTAACGACGATTGTTTGGAAGTTGCATGGAAGCCAGTGAAAGAAGCTATGCTCTCAATCTATAGAACTATTCATCCGAACTATCCGACTGGAATAAATGAACATTGGATGTCATTACGATCGTATTGGTACCAGAAAAGCCGTACTGGAAACTAGAGACTACAGTGGAGTACGCAGATCCCCCGGATGCCGTATTATCAAGAGCTTGAAGAATAACAGAACGCTAGTGGGTTTCATCTTGAGACATGCACTCGAGCAGCGCCACTTTTCCTTAGGCCCCATATTGATCATTTTTCGTGATGTGAAAACTGCTTTCGACTCCGTCGGTCGTCAAATACCTTGGCAGTGTTTGGCGACCAAAAGGGTTCCCCCTAAATTTATCTCCCTTATGAGGGCATTGTATGAGAACTCCTGTGGGCGTGTACGCAGTTACAGCAATATTTCGTTCACCACGTCGAGTGATGTAGGGCAAGGCTGCTCTCTATCACTATTCCTCCTCAATCTCGTTATTGGTATGCTGCTTGAAACTTCTCTGACTGGCTCTGAAACCTCGGAGATCGAAATACTCCTGGGGCGTTCGCTCACAGACACTGAGTATGCAGACGATATTGCTCTCCTTGCTTCACGTCTCTCAGAGATGCAAGCTATTAAATAGATCTGCCGCTTGGTTTGTTACAAACTTTTCGCGTGAAAAGTGCAAAGTGCTGCTACAAGACTGGGTGGCATCAAACGCAAGCCTCATGCTCGTAGACCAGCCAATCGACGTGGTAGATAAATTTGTTTACCTGGACTGTTGTGTAAGTTCCCATGGACTGGCTGGAGACCAGATTACTTCTCGAATCGGGAAGTCCATGACAGCTTTTGCCGACCTCCGGCGCCTGAGATGTCGGTGTGACGTCATTTTGTTTGTCAAGGCAGAGTAAACGCTTCGGCCGTACGATTCATATTGCTTTATGGTTCAGAAGTATGGTCTCTACAAGTGGAGGACATACGAAAGTTGTCCGTGTTTGACCGTTAGTGTCTCCGAAGCATTCGCGGATTTTGGTGGAAACACGGGAATAACAATGCTGAGGTGAGCCAGATGGGTTTTGGAAAACGGACCATCCCTTGATGTATGAGTTACGCTCCATGGGTTACGCTGGTAAGGATACGTAATCTGCTTGTCAGAAGACTTCGCCAAGCTCTTTTCGCTCAGCTCTGTGCTGAGTGGTTGACAGTGCATAACCTGGAAACGAAGTACGAAAACTCTAACCAGTAAACTCAGTCAGGCTGACAACCGCCATCTCCCTAGGCGGGTACCTGGGGACTCAGTTCGTCAGTGGTTAGTGACACCGATAAATATGACTCAATTACGCAGTTAGTAACACTCCTGCATCAAGTCCACAGCCTTCAGTGCGGAGTGGTCCCGTTTCTTGTCCTTTAAAATAAATGGACTGCTCTGACATCTACTAGATGATTACGCCGGTGCCTCCAATGCTTGGCTTTATCTTCCCTGCTTCTTCACACTTCGGTGACGGAAACTGTACCAGTTGGAACCAACGTACCCTTGGTACATGGTCAATAGCTGTTGAACAAATCGACGGGTTCGTTTTACATACAATTTATTGGCTTTCTGTGAAAGGCCGCAAAATTCCTCTTTGCATTGTCTTACTGCATTTGCCGTGTTTTCCCGGCCTCGTTGGGAACTCGTTCACCAAAGTTTTCGACTAAGACGATTTCACTACACGTTTATTCCAGGATTCCTCTGAGTAAACACAATTATTCTACCTAACGACGATACGCGTGCTTTGATTCAAATAAACCACTGATTTCTTATGGTACATATTCCTTGTCAGAGCTTGTTAAGAATGCTACATTCATGACCTTGGAAAGCCAGTGGGTTGACTCCAGGCGTCGTGTCTGTCGTGTACAACTCTGAGCTTTCGTCGATTCGATCAAGGAAAGTGGCTTTAAGAACACTTCGCACCACATAACCTGGTCAATCGCACTTTTCTTGATTCGTGGGAAACTGCAAAATTAGGTCAAACTTGCAGACCTTTATCACCCCTGGAGTTATTGCCATAGTGATTGTTGTTTTTTCGTGGAACACTGGAAAATTTAGCGTAAACTTACCACTCCATCAACTAACGGCCTTCCTCCCCGAAATTTTGATAATTGAAATTAACTAGCGGAATAGTTACCACTCGTTCACTAGGTTTGCACGGTAACAATATTTGAATGGAAACTGGATAAATAACGCCTTGCGTGATAGGCGACAGGTTCCATGCCTCACTTTTTGAAGAAAAAACTTTGGAGACCAAAAGCCCTTAAGTCGATTACGACCTGTAACATCTAGGGTGTCCAGCTGGCTTTGTGGGTTTTAATTAAGACGATACTTGGAATGCCTGAACCCAGACAAAACTGTAGGGTGTACCACAGAGGATTGTATGGCTATTATAACTGTCTAAGCTGTGAACCAGAAGATACTATCAGTCTTTATGGAAAGTGTTTTTTTCTTTTTTCTTATGAGATGAAATCCTTATTTTCTTGTGACATGCGTCTGAAGTTTGGAGAGTTGCAAGGTGCCTGTGATAATGTGATGTTACAACAGTATTCAAAGAAACAAACATCACTAGTCATAAGATGAAGGGAAATCCCTTTAATAAGCAAGATAATTAGACCAATCATCTACAAAACAGATCTGTATACTGGAATGGAAATGCTCTCCTTGCACTGGCTCAATTGTGCAAGTTATTTTGCCTTTGGATAACTACAGTATGCGTTCCGATCTGCCGCACGTGGAGCTGCCGTTTGCTCAAATGCCACTCTAGATGGTTTATTCTGGTATTCTAATATGACTGGATTGTATGCTCCCTGTCTCCGGCGCAGACGAAAACACGATTTCTACCCACTTTACTTAGAAACGCTTTTGATAACCCGAGATAAGTAGGTACCGCAATAAATACTAGCACTGAATCTACAGATGGCACGAATATATGGTGTCACACGGGACCGAGGAAAACACTCTTAAAAACTCGCGAAATACACTCATTTGTTTTAACGGGAGACTCACATGAATCACAACCGAAGCTCTTCTTTATGGTGTTCTTCAACTGGTAGAAACTTTGGGACTGTACCTCTCTGGTACGTCCCAAGGATGTCAAAATCGACCGTCCGATGTCGATGAGTCATCGGCAACCTTATGAGTAGTGTGTTCCGTCTTCAAGATAATACACTGTGATATCTCGAATATCGTATCGACAAAAATGGGGTGATCTTTGTGCAACATATTTATATGAAGAATATCATGAGCAAGGGATTTAGCTGGGATTCAGTTGAATCTCCTGTTAACACCGGATTAGTTTACAGACGAGCGTATTTTGCGAAATGTGTACAATTTGTGTTCAAGTGGAACATATGGTTGATGGGAGCTCGGGGACTGCCACTCTGTGGTGAGTCTCATGGGGGACGAAACCGGTAGTGGGCTGTCGAAAAGCGTTTGCAACATTATGAGTAATGTGTTCAGTCTTCAGACAAAAGGCCGGGTTGTTGAGCAACTCCGCAGATCGAACACTCAACCCATAGGTTGGACTCAGGAAGGAAGAAAGGTGAATGAAGTTCCTAATTTACACATTACACTAGCTTGGCTGAACGTAATGACACTTGGTTCCAGAAATCATTGAAAAAAGGTTATCACAGTTATTATTACAAGAGTTGTTGTAAAATGAATAGCCTATTCGAATGACGTTGTATAGATGGGCTCTTGGCTGCAACAGACTTCCAAACGAGGGTGCCGAATTCTGGATATCAAGGCTCCAACCCTCTTAATTCCTATCTTTAGTCGACCCTGTCATAGTGATGGCCCCCTGGGGCTCTTGAAATAGTCATGAATGACGATGTATGTATGTTCTATGAACTTAGACATAAGTTGTTTCAATGATTTACTGGTCGGTCTGGGTAGTCGCTTTACCGCAGCCCCCATCCAGACTGTTGTAACTACCTTAGTGTTGGAAAACTACTGATGATCAAGAAGCACAGCGGCCTTATTGCGAGCAGTCGATTGCAAAAATGACAAGGGTAATCGCGGTATCTAAAGAGCACTTTTGATCTTGAATCTAAGCTATCCGATCGGCGTTGGGTGATTGGTAGGCGTTACATCTATGACATACCTGAACTTTGAGCATCATCGACCGTTTGTGAACTGATTGACTGGTGGTTTTTCTGGCCCGGATGCTTGGCGGCTTCGCTACCGCGATTTTGGTGGAGTTTTAGGATCTTGGTAAGTTTCGGGCATTCTGGTTTTATTTCCAGGGCTCTGACCTTCCTGACAAAGGCTTTCAAATAAATTATGCTTGAACGGTAGCGAAGTGCTGGGGTGCTTCCGATGATGATGATGATGATGTTCATGACTGCAGTGCTAAGCGCGTACTCATCATTATAGCGTCGTGGTTCCTGTTCTAGCTGGATGGTTTCCCTTCACACTTGGTATTGGAATGTTGTATCATCATGCAGGATGAGGGAGCTGTAGTGAGCTTTACTGGCCAATTTTTGGAATCATTATAGTTTTGTTTCTACGGAGTCTTCGTTACGATTTTCCACTTTACTTCCGAAATGGTTCGAATCGATCGAATCACTGATGACCTGTCGTGTGCGCATGGAGACTGATTGGTTGCACTTCTCCATATTATGGGGAGGTTTGTCTCAGGATCCAAGTGCCAGATAGGTATTCCTTTTTATGCAGTATGGATTTCCAGCGATTTGTTCAGGTTCGCTTCCAACCAGACTTTTCTTTCTGTTTGTTCACACATACAGGCCTCTAAGCGCCATTCGATATCACTCTGCTGGGATCGCGAAGTGATCGATCTGATAGTTGATGGGTACGACGTGTACTATGGAGCCCGTTCTATCCAATACGAGGTAGGTTTCCTGTCTAACCGACTCTTCCTTCGCTCCGACAATGTACTTTGAGTTTCAACCGGGACAAACATATAACAAATTCTAAGTCTTCTGTCTCTGTAGAAAAACAGATTAGCTTCCTGGAATGAGTTTTTCACCAGTTTGGAAGTTACTAGATGCTGATGCATGAGAACTGATCACAGCATGTCAGTGAGCAAGCTTCCCAGTAAATTGCGTTCCGTACGTCATCTGCTGCATCGACTCACACCAACACTATGTGAAGCGTTCCCCGTGAAGGAAAACTAATAGGTGGTTCTATTAAGTTTTTATTGAACAGTTCTAGGTGGAACGGTGTAACTACTTCCCCCCCAGCTATTTGTGACCAAACGACGGATCCTCGATGGTTACCAAAACTCATCTTTCATCCTTCTAAAGTATTTCCTGTTGCATTCTGGGGATCTTTTTGCGCATTCTTTTGTATTTTGTAATGAAGTTTCCTCCACTTGTTGACATATGAATGTTCATAACCGTTTATAATTTTCCTTGCTGCTGCGCGCATAGGTTCGTACGCAATGCATACTTCATTCATTCAGCCTAGGAAAAATAGCATGGAATAGCAGAAATTGATCGTTTGTCTACACGCGGGGAGTTACCCAGTTTTCTGGGTGAAAACAGCCAAGCGGTGAACTTCTGCGAGCTGTCAATTGCCAAACAAACCTCGCATGATCTATTGCTTGGGTTAAAAGTCCTTTTTCAACGCGACAGTGCTCCACCACTGCCACTCCCCTCCCAGAAGCGCAAAGGTGACCTTTCCAGGTTCTTGAAATGGTTGGTTTTCTCCCTATGGGGACCACCACGATGGAAGCGTTTTACACCATTGACTCAGGTTTACTGGTTGACTGTCATGCTCATTGGGTTATGGCAAAACCAGTGCCAATACATTATTCCGCAACATTAGCGAGCTGTTCTTGATTTAACTAAACCTGGTTTTGCCGACATTTAGCACAGGACACACGCACCACACTATCCATTGGAACAGGCTTCATTTGCCATACGGACTGGATGTGATGGAGCTGGAGCATAGGATGTACAAAGCCGCTGCTATCGTCATTGCGTCTCCCGATAAGTTATCTTGTTTCGTGGTTTCTATTCGAAGTTAACCAGATGAGGGCGGCACTAGTTGAAGACCACTGTACAGGTCAGTAAAAGAACATGAATTAGTCACGGTAAGCCCCCAGTGCCCACTCAAATGCTGTTCACACAAACTCGGCTCAACTAAAATTCATTACCTAACTCTGAATGTGCATGAGACGGATGCTTCCTATTAGTCAACCCTGTTAACGCAACATCCTGGCAACTTCCTGGTGTTGAATCAATTGAGGGTGAACTAATAGTGATTGAATGTTGAAATGCACTGGTCTTTTTAACATTTCGTCAGCAGTACTGATAAAAAAAATCGCTCCGCTGTAACACCCTTTCGGTGCCCAGCTGCCATGCCACCCGATGGAAGCACGAGATACTGCCAGGTTGCCCAAGCCTAAACAGGGGAAGTCGAAAGGCAGAGGTCGGGTTCGAACCACAGACATTCCGGTCAGTCAATTCGCGCTCTAACCACTTGAGCCATCTCGTCCCAATACTGATAATCTCTAAGTTCACAGAATGACTGTATGACTGATATCGATTGAGTAACAAATTTCCGCGTCATTTATATCCTGTCCTCAGTGGTAACATTCAAACATTGCCTGACAAACTAATATTAATGTGTATAGAAACAACCTCAAGAAAACTCATTATCGGTTTTCTACTTCCGAATTTGCACAGCAGAAACCAATTAGTCGTTAGATTTCTTTTCTCGTCCGAGGTATTTGAACCTCTTAAGGAACAGACGAAATTCTCAAGGGATCTAATTAGAGTCGAAAGTAGGAGGGATGAATCCTACACTACGAACGTTCGCACTGCCGGCGCACGACGATTTCTGTCGTTGTTTTCTTCTCGTTTGTCCTTTTCATAGTGGGCGAAAATCGATTTTTGGGATCTCCAGACAATGTTTCGAAAAACAGAAAGTCAAGCATAAAATAAACCTATTAGAAATTTGGGGGACTTCAAGTACTGGATGAGCCCTAAGACAGGAGAAACCGGAAATCAGCGAGTTTCCGTGAAACTAATGAGTAGCATATCATACCAAGGAAAGTTGCTATGCTCATAACGTAATATTAATTTTTGAAAATTCGATAGATGTATAGGATGTCTGTCGTATGCACTTACCTACACCGGAAATATCAGGAAACGTATTTTTCTCCGCACTACCTAAATTTCCAAATCTCACTTGACCTGCTATCGCCTAGACAGGTCATGGTCGGATACGAACTTTTTTGCTAATGCTCGTTAGGTAGCTTAGCCGTTTTGGTTGTTTCCATTTCGGCATTGTGAAAAGCTTTCGCCAGCTCGGACAACGGAATCTCATACAACACTAGCATGATTGGGGAAGCTCGGGAGCATTTTGGCGTTGTATTCAAGGTTCACATGTTTGAAGATGACACACATTTGCATACTGATGACCGGTGTGACCGAACAAATTGGAATGAGGGACATGTTTAGCCATCGTCAAGTTACCCTACGCCTCTTTCATATTTCGACAACTTTTACATCCCTGGATGGCTTTCATGTGTAACTGGAAAGTTGTATTTGAAGCACCGAAAGCTACTGTGGTCAGGGTTGAGCTGGTTAGACCGATGATGAAGGACGAAAAAAAAACAGGGTAACATCATCAAGGAGCAGGACAACACTGTTGATTAGTCTGCGGAAAAAATCTCAATGGTCCAGTTGTCGGGAGCCACTTTCCAACAAGTCTTTTGATGACACACAAAAAGGAGAGAGAAGATTCTTCTGTCCTTAAACGGCTTGCTGTGAATCATTCAAAGTTACAGGCTGCCGTCTATCTTGATATCCAAGTCTCAGCTATCAAAATGACCTCATTCGGGTGCATCACATCTGATCTCGCACATTTACAGGTCACGTTGCTGATCGCTGAATGATCGGTCTATGAAGCTGGAAACAATTATTCATAAATTCATAACAAATAGTTTAGCGCCATTCAAAAGGTGACACCACATTTATTTCCGCTAGAAAATTCGACAGTGCAATCCCACTCGCACTCAAGAATAATGTTTTGGATCAAAACCGAGAGGACGAGCGACAGTGTTTGCGAATAACGACGGATTTCATAGTTCCTCTCCTGGTGACGCTTTTGGTTTGGCATTGAAATAAGGGTTCAACAATGGAAGGTTAACAGGGATCTGCTGGTAACTGCCCGGGCCGAGTCGAAGTTCTAGGTAACCACAGAAGCATTCCCGGAAGGTTGTACAATGGCTCCATAACTTTTTATGTCATTTGTAGCCAGTGAAAAAAGTATAACGCTCTTGTAGACCTGGTTCACACCGAAAGCATCCTCCTCCGATCCACCGTATTCCCAACCTATGGCTACGTCATTCAGTTCTTCGCAATTGATTAACTCGTTCATTTGATGAAAACGGCGTGGAACAGACGAAGCACAACATTTGGTACCTATATTTTCTCCTGTATTCTCTGTTTCATTGACAATTTGATGTCAGCTTGTCAGTACCAAATTTCCAGTATCGTGTGAAGCGCTGGAATGGTAGTCTGTCCTTGGCCACATGAATGTGATCACACAAAACAGTGGCGGGCTATTGGATTTCGCATAGTACACTCGAAACGCGAACAAGACATGTTGATTGGAACCCACGGAGTAAAGTACAGAAAATGGGCGCACATAAATAGATTAGATGCCAAACTGTTTCCATTGTCTGCATTTTAAGCAGTCCCTCTCTAACTTATATTAATAAGGGTGAACAACACGTCATTGTTACAAGTTACCGTAAAAGACAGCTTATTCTACGAAGAAGGTTACGAGATGAATAATTCTTGGGTGCCATCAAATCTACTGGACGGTCTACTAGGACGGTCATATTGAGCTTTTACTGAAGCAGCGCGCGGTTGCATCGTGATGCCTTTTGAACTGTTCCTCGATTCTCGTGTTGCGGTGACTCAGTTGCCTTTTCTGTGACCGGGGGGTGTCATACGGTGTTTGAAGCTTCCGTCGGAGCAGTGCCCCTGCTGGTGACACTCCAACAAGCGAATTGAGGTTTGGCGTCGCTCGATGCGCTAGCTGGAACTTTTGGAAAATTTCTTCCGTCGGTCCCTCCCCTTTGGACTTCTGAAGTGTACGCTCCAAAGTGTCAACGATTCGTTCCGCCTGGCCGTTCTGACGTGAGTTACACCATACTCCCTACAAAACTGCGAACGCCAATGACGTGAACTGACTGCCGTTGTCGGATACAATAGTCTCTGGTGTTCGAAGTCAACTGGACAGTCGTTGGAGTTCCAGGGCTGTGGTGACAGTTGTTGGGCTTTCTGCCAGAAGAATTTTCTTCCCTTTGCTGTAAGCCTTGATCATGACCAAAAAGTGTTGACCACCAACTGCACCTCTATAGTCCATATGAAGACGAGACCAGGGTTCGGTCGGCTGGGGCCACGAGCGTAGGTAGACTTTCACGAGTGACTTAGCTGCTCCACTACACATCAGACAAGATTTTAAGTCCTGCTCAATCCGGGAATCCGTCAGAGGCCAGTAGACGAGCAAGGGCTTTCATCCTTTTCGTTCCTAGATGTCCTTTATGAAAATGATTTCGTACAGCTGGCCGTAACTCATTTGGAATAACAACGCGTTCTGCAGATAAGAGGCTAGGGATAATGCGTCACGCCTGTTGAAGTCAAATCTCAGTTCGTCTTGTGAGCAGATACGCGGCCGATGACTGTAATGGTACTTGACGGCTTGCTGCAGCACAGGGTCTTGTTAGGTTGTTGGCTGCCACTGGTAGGGTGCGAACTGCTTTTCACACTACTCGGAAGCGCCAAAGCTTCCTTTTCTATCCTATGGTAATACCTGAGCTCAGTTCTCGGTCTAAACATTCATCGCTCGCAGTTAGTCTCTGCTACGGCCATGAAGCCCAACCCGACTGACGATTGACCAGAAGATCGGGCCGCTTGCCGGTTCAGCATCAAGACGAACTCTGACTGGCCGAAAGCGTGAACCCAACTGTCAAGCATAAGCCAGTATCTTTTGAATGCCTGTTTCCAATGGCACGTCCAAAAGGCGTCGGCATTTCCAGAATGTTATCGCCTCATATTCATTTTATATGCGACGTGCTGTATATGTTTTTGACCCGGTTTCGGGCGTTCAGTACACATTGTGCACCTTTTGTGGTTCTTTTGCTTGGAAGTTTCGGACCGAGAACTGAGCTGAGGCAATGCCTTTAGTACACTCATGCTGCCGGTCTATCTAGTGCTCATGTGTGAGGTTTCTCTGGACTGGTTAGTGGTTAACACCGTTCAAATCCAAACTTGACATTTTACATCTGTTCGAAGCGCACTCAGCACCATTTAGCTTCCGCGTATATGGAACTCGGCTGTGTGCCTCCGGCTGAACGAAGCGGTTGACGCTTGCCATCCATTATGACCTTTCCGGCACTATGTTTAGCCCTGCATGCGGTTTTTCTCAGTCACACTCAGCATCTCTGTTATAATGTGCTAACAACCACTTAGACGGCCCTTGGGAATTGGATGAGTTCACGATCGCCCAGGTGAGTGCCTACAGACTCGAGTGTGGAAACATTGATCATGATATCATCCGGACACTCCTTATACTGGAGTGTTATACAGAGGATTTGAAACGAAACGATCGGAGCAAATCTCTCGGTAGGATTGTGAAAAGTATTGGGCCTATATTTTTCGCCCCTATTGTTTGGTATTTGTATTTGTATTTTCGGATAATAATGGACTAAACTGTCAGTCCTCCACCGATAAAATTGTACCATTCAACCAAGTAGGTGCAGAGATTTCATTTTGTCACTGAGAAGCTGAGATCCTGTCGGGATAGCGCTTAACTGGTGGCTGAATCTGCCCCTGAGTCAGATCACATGACCAAACAGTGTGTAGATGTGGATTTACAATGACAGTTTTTTCACATGTGACAGATCGATTGGTTATAGGATCGGAGTTGAAACCTGACTCTGGATTTTTCAATGTAACTGGTGGTGGTTTGAGGTCTACCTTCACCATCTGTCGTTTTGTTTATACTATGTACTTTAGTGTCCGCACAATTTTCACACCTTCCACATCTCATACAGATGGTCTTGGGGTCTTTGAACCAGTCGGTCGCCTGACCCATTGCAGAATCACACCAGATCGTGGTGGAAGGCTTCGATTGTTCGTTCATTCGATACGTTGATGGTTAAGCAGTGCATAATTCACATGGGTCTGTTAGGCTCCTGACACCCGGTAGCTCGGTTGATGGCATACTCGTCTCGCGCTGACGTCCCGCATCTGGCATCTATGTTTCCATATGCGTCATGTATTCAAGAGTTTTCCTCATTCCTTTATTTCAGGTTGAGCGAAGAATCATCAGTTTGCTGGCGCTGGCAGATGAACAAGGTCTCATCTCTCCAGGTTGCCAGGTGCGAATATCTGTCAGTCACGTCAGTGTCAAAGATGAATCTTGGTCCGCCAACAAATCCGGACAATCCACCACACCGAGCTCCGAGACCGCGGCAAGTTCCACTTCCTCTTCACCACCGCGCGTTGTGCTACGAGTCACTACACCCAAGGGGGAACAACGTGATCTTGATCTAACCAAGACTTCGATCGCTTGGAACTGAGTTTGGTGTACACACACACATACAGAGATCTGTTTTTTCCAGACTTGTAGTGAAAATACTTCACACTTCCATGCTCCTCTCTTCTCAGCTACTTGTGTGATCAGTTGTGTCGTAGAGTGCTGAGACTAACGGTTTTTTTGGAATTTTCAACGGCAACTGTATCATAGATTCTGTTCCACAGATAACTGAGCTTAGGTAAGGGTTTATCTTATCTTGACTGGTTTTCTCCCTTATTCGGACTTATACGTAGATTAGTGCACTGGCGATCCATGTTAATTGCCAGACGGATTGCTCTAAAACCAAAAACAAGGGAAATCTTCAATAGGGGGTAACCATGGAGAGGACCAACATTTCCCCACGCTTAAGTTATCTTGGCTGCAATTTTTTTGTGTTTATATCATACTTTCTCCATAGCATGATCGAGGGCTGGGTAATTTGACTGTGTTATGTAGGGGGGGAGTATTCAAACACTTTCGAGTATCGCACACGATCAAACGTTTTTATTCTAGAAAGAGGCGTTAGATACAAGTCGTACTGCATATTCGCACGCCAAAGATTCATCGGAATGTTTATTTCGATCCCACTCCATACGAGGGGGTACAAACGGGAGAAATCCACCTATTGTTTTCAACATGTTTCTAAATGCTGATGCTTTTTTGAGTAAAATATTTGAATTTATGGAGCAAGGGTTCTTGTTTTCCATTCATGTTAACATGTATTGCACATAAACAAATGTCTTCGGTAAACTTGATCGTTCCACAATTGAGTGGAGGTACCGCATTTGCGTTATCCAAGTGATCCTCAGAATCCATAGGACTGTCATCGGTAGTTATACTCACAAATACCGGCTGTTCAGAGCATACCTTCACAGAACACAGCACAAAATAAGCTGTGTGAAGTATGGGGTCACTCGATAATTTGTGAGTTCTCCGAACACAACGAAACTTTCGAAATGTTTTGTTCGAACATGTGTAATAGCAGAAGTATGGGGCGAACTGATAGTAAGGTCACACAACTCTCAATTGTGCGAGCCGCATGGCATCTGAGGCCAATATTCTGCAGCGATGGTTCTCAACCTATTTCTTACTCCCTATCCATTTCATTATATCACAAGGGGCCATCCCGCCCTCCGAGCGCTGCTGGTCCAAACGATTTTAACTACTTTCCACGAGTAACACTTAGAGTACTAATTGGAACGTACGTTTTTCCTACCAGTGTCTTACGAATGCAATCCATAAGGATAACTAACCGCAATAAGAATGTGATGTTTTTCCAATGATGAATGCGGTTTCAATTGGTAGTAAACTCATGGTATTTTTGGTTGTTTCCGGGGGCTTCGGAGCAGTGTTTGGGACGAAAATGTTCACCCCCTTTATCGTTCCTCTATCTCCGTTTCTTCGCCTTAACCGGTTTAAAGCTGATGACGATGATGTTCAAACCAGTTTAAGGTTTCACAAACTATTGGGGGCAAATATCTCATTTGTGACTAGCAAACATAATTTTCGTCAATTTCCCACCGTGGGACGATAATCATACCTTCTCACCATTATCGATCCGACGAAACCCCTGTAAGTGTAGTGTGAATTGTGGACAGCATAGGGCAAACTCACACCGCACTTACCGGAAACGTCCTCGACACCGCGTGTAATAGGTTCTCTAAAGAGCACAACTATCCGTGAAATGATGAGGAATGCAGACCCGACGTTGATGTGTAGGAGACCAAATTCTGCTGCACGATAAACCGACCAAGCAACCTGCCTTACTATACCTCCTCACTTTATTTAGGATCTGTCCTGGATGAGTGACATTATATGAGTTTCCAAACCATGTCGGTCGTTGTATCACCAGGTCTCTCACTTATTCTGGTATTGAAGAGCCTATTCTGCGTATAGTGGAGACTGCAAGACTTCACTTTTCCTCTATTCATGATGCGCGATCGCTTCTTTTTAGTATTGCAGTAGCAAAACGGTTTTCCGTTTTCCAAGTTCTTAGACCGATCACTTCGGGCTCGTAAAAGTGTTTGATTGTCATGCAAGTACAGCATGAGACCAGTGTGCTTGGTACGCAGATGAGACTACTGTTGCCCACAACCTATTTCTTCCTGATGTGACATTTCAACAGTAGGCGCCAAACACTTACGTGTTGGCCACACATTCACCACTAGTAACGTACGGTTGTGTAGGCCGTGAGTGGCAGGCACTGAAAACAAAACCATAACGAGGGCTAGTATCATACGTTTCACATATCAGAAAGCCGAATCGAAAACCAGTATTCCAACATTTGGTAGCCTCTATCCCGCCTGCTCTCGGATCCTTGAAGTTCCGTTTAGGGAAATTTCCCTGTTTAATAATCACTGTTTTTGGAATACTATGAGAGAGAGATTTTAAAACTCTCTACACCCCCAGTAGATACCTTCCACTATATTAATAAGATTAGTCTGTTTGTTTAGTAAATGTCTTTTATTGGCTTTATACATTTTCACTAGGGTTTATATTCGGCCGCTATAAAATTTGATATCGTTCAGCAGTAACACCCTTTTGGTGCCTAGCTGCCATGCCATCCGGGGGAATCACGAGGACTGGGATACTGCCAGGTTGCCCAAGCCTAGACAAAGGAAGTCGAGAGGCAGAGGTCGGGTTCGAACCACGGACCTTTCGGTCAGTAAATTCGCGTTCTAACCACAGCTATCTCGTCCCCGATAAAATTTGATAATTCACTACAGAATCCATGTTTATACGCATAAGATAGATGTGTGTCCCCGCCTGCCGAAACGTATACCTGAAACAGCCGGTTTTGACGCAGTGGACAAAAGTTTGACGCCCCATTCAGTTGAGCCTTGATAGAAGAGTCCCTCGGAACCATCAGCGAAGAATGGAGAATTCAGTCCACTGTCATCGATTTCGTAAACAGTTAAGCTTAAGCGGTCCATTAGTCGCTTAATTTCTATTAAAACACCATTGATTTTTAAAGTAGAAGCACATGGGCCGTCAATCACCACTGTCCTGAGCGTTTGTTTGCCAGTTCGAGATACTGTCTGACGTTGGACTGTACGTGACCGGTTCACTACCAGCTTTTTACACTTGACAATGCGTGCCTTTGAATGGCGAATTTTATTACGGGCTCAAGATAGCGCAGTGGTTTAGATGCGAACTTACTGAACGGAACGTCCGTGGTTCGAACCCAACCTCGTCGTCTCGATTGCTCCCGTCTGGGCTTGAACATTGGCAGTATCTCATCCCTCGTATTTCCTTCAGGTAGTGTGGCAGCTAGGCACCGAAAGGGTGCTACACCTGAACGATTATCCGTTCGTTTTATTAACCGTCAGACAGTTTCGATAACGCATAATTTTCCTTCCAATGATTATGTGACAGTTACCTTTACTAGGCACATACCAAAGACATCTGATTCTGCCCGATTGCACCACACGCCGCTCTTACTGTAGAGACCGCAGCTAGGAAGAAGAATGATGGCATCATTCAGTGATTTGGGGCGATCGATTGCACATTTATTGTGCCCAAAGTTCACGTCTTCGACGACAACAGCCCCTCATTGCAGTGGTTTGAAATAAATGCCTTCAAGCCGCCGTACGAACGTGCTACAAGCCTACATGACTGTCCCAATGCTGTTATTGTGCACCTTTTGGCGAGTACTATATTTTGATCAAGAAACATGTGCCAGTTACCGCACACAAGGGCCCCTGAGACAGACTGTCATCTCTGTAGTGATATGTTGAGTAGTATGTCATTCCAAGTGAAGATAGTTCATCCGGCGCAGGGTAGCTTTTGCGCAGTATGTCCCAACTGAAGCTGTACACAGCCGTGAACGCACCCGATTCAGTTGTGGAATGCCATTACTGAAAATATTGTTTTCAATCTGATAGAGAACAGCATTGGTAGTTCAATTTGGTCAGTTGGTGGTCGAATTTTCGACCGACATCGGCAATTTTCCGTAACATCTCTGTTTGTAAATTACTGTTTAACTTGAGGTGTGAGCTCTCTGCTTTGTCAATTACAGCTTTTGCCTTGTTAAAACAGCTATCACAAAGTCCGTACATCTGAGTAAAAAAAACGTTCACTTATTAGCTGTGAGCAGTTATGTTCATGTTGGTGTGAGATCCTAGTTTACCAGTTACGAAAAACCTTGTTAAAATGGGTGATCTTCGAAAACTAGCCTCCGTAGCTATGGGGTCAAACGTATGTCGCTTTAACTCTAGCCGATAAACGACGTTAGGATTAACGAAGTTAGTGTGAATGCAGTCGAATGTTTAGTGTTGTGTCATGAATGTAATGGGAAAAATTATCGTTTTTTCGTCTACTTTTACAGCCATCTTCGACAAAGCTCATTAGAAGCTGATTTATCACATTCCACTGTCTGTCAGTAGTATCCAAACTGCAACCCACGCGTTAGCTTCATCTTGACCGCTGCCAATTTGTACCACAGCTGGAACAATTTAAACGGTCTGTCGGACAACATATGAGCCTTCGAAATAAACTGGCCATCAAACATGAAAAGGGTTCAGAGAGAGAAAAAATGAAGCGAATGTTACCTAACGGCCAAGTATTTTTGCATCATAACAGGCATTCTGAACGGCTGATCAGCCAGAATAATCGAACGCGTATTGGTTGTGGTAGGTGTCACAGCTGTCTGTCAGATGACAGACCAGTCGCGTGGCTTGTCTGATGATTGTTTTCACCAACCTCTTCCTGTAATGCCTTGCGCACCATGCACTTTGTCAAAACCAGAGTCGACCTGGAGCCGACAAGCGCGGTTCTACTGTTTAGCTTGCGAGTCAGCGCATACTTGACAGTACGTCGACCAGGTTAGTCCGGTGATTTGTGTCGGTCAAATGGGTGGTACTCACATTAATCGGGTGTTAGGCTGTGTGAATGCAATGCAGGATAGATGGTACTCGAAGATAGCTGAGGATCTAAACCGAACTAGGTCAATATATGGCCTTATAAATCAAGTTGAATTAAGGAGAGATACGTGCAGTCGGGGAGTGGACTTTCAGATACTGGTTGCCATCCCGTTGATCAGAGCATAGTTGATCCATCTGATTCACACGTTGCCCAAAAAAACTCACAGGCCGCTCGATCCTGACACGCGCATGAACATATATAGTACATTTATATGGGGACTTGAAATGATCTTTGGTCCGACAGTTTTACTTTTCACAGATTTGTTGATGCAACGCTTTGAAACCCGGCAACATATATTTTTAAATTACGGCTGTTCAGGCGTGCCAATTAGTCCCCCGTACGCATCGACTCATTTTCCACACTGACATCATTCTCCGAAAATGGACGGGCCACCAACCGCCCGTTTGGACATGGGGGTGGGTCGAAGATCCATGCGCGGTTTTAAGTTGCCACCCGGTTCTACACATTAGATGCGGGCACCGCCAAAGACCTGCTGCCGTCCCGCCAGACTGGTGGTTGGGGGCCAATGTGAAATTATGGTTAACAGTGTGGTTATTGCACATTCACTCTCGATGTTAGGTTTTCCTTCTGTTATATCTAAGTATCTGTCGATAAAGTTTGTACTGCACATAGACAGCGAGTGTCACTTCATCAAAGAGGCAGTGAGAACTAAATCACTCCTTTCTGGAACTGAAACCTTACTAGAGTGGGGGTGTGAGAACGTTGGTGTTTTGAAAGTACGCATTTCAAATACATCACATCACGTTTTAACAAACACCATTCTAGGACGTCCGAATTGTTTTTCACTTCGAAGTGTAGATTATCCAAAGATTATGCTCAAGACAAAGCCACACCCTAATAAGGCTTTCAAACCTTTATTTCAAATGCGCCATGAGGCTATAAACCGATTGAGAAAGTAAAAGTCAGCAAATGACCTGACTGTCAACGGTAATGCAAGATTGTTCTTTCTCAAGTTGGATAGAAGTTCTAGTTCCTGAGTGATCAATTTTCTTGCGTGAAACACCTCTCTATGGACGCTTGAACCTTCATTCGATTGTTCACTCATATCCCCTTTGCTTTGAAACTTATGGCACACTTCAAGATGTCCAGTAATGAGTCGTACCTAAATGCTGTCTCCACTCCAGGAATCTGACCATCCTGACACCTGTTGGCCGTAAGATTGTTGAAAAGGTTCCACCTGTTTTCTGACGCCATCGGTACAGGGTCTTGGTGGCAGCAATGGGTCTGTCTTGGGTTGAACAAGTGAAGCGCTGGCTTCTGGTGCTGATCTCGAGAGAACTATGGTTTAAAGCAACAGGTTGGGGTCTAATGACTGTTCTGCTTTTGGGGTCCGGCACTCAGTCGGCCGTAGCTGATTAATATGCCGTTTCGATATCCATGATCCCACTCGGACGCCATAAATCGCCTTACCTGTCATTTTGAGGATGACTCCAAAAGTCCAGTTTCCGTGCTCAGAGCGATAGTCCCAAACGGATTCTAGACCGGAACGATGGCTTGACTCCTGTTGGTGTTGATGAACATAAGCTGTCGATCGGCAATGTTGACATGGAAACGATCTATTCAGTCTATACCCAGTAGGTTAAGCTCACAAACCACAATCTGGACAATACCATGATCGCGATGTTCTGATAGTAACATTTCAACCAAATTTACCAAGCAATTGAAGCTTATCTGCTGATGTATACCTAGCGGTATTCATTGTCGTTCTGAATTTCGGTGATCCTGTCTTCTTCTAGGTGCGACGGGAAACAATCGTAATATCGGGATCCGTGTAGAGCTGCAAGCGAATCGTACTTCCGTTTGCTTTGATTGTAACATAATTGCGATGAGCAGCGACCTAGTTTTAACAGGTGGCAAGTACTGCGTTAAACCGAGGTTCTGACCACCTCCATGTGCTTCGTGATCTCCGGGTTTGGCGGAGTGTTCAAATAGGTTTCCGTGTCAGGCACCGGCTATCTTTATGTCCACACTGATTGCACACTGAACACATGTACTTTTTATAAGGACATAATCGTACGAAACGACCTGCGCCGCATTGCCAGCATGTCGATGAGGGCTTGGTTCCTTCCTAATATTTCGAAGTCCCGAAGTCTTCTTGGCAATAGTGAAAGCACGAGACACTGGCACTCGTAAGTAATGGCTCGCGGCGTTATTTCGGGAGATTGTTCAATCTTGTTCAACAGCCTTGTTCTGACATCAATTTCTAAATACAACTAAAGATCACATAGGAAAACTAGACAGTTGAATTAGTCTTCCGTCATAGTAGATAATGTGAATTATTCACACTCAAGACTGGCTCTACCGGCACAAGTCTGCAGACTCCTTTTTCGCTAGCTTCGTACGTGGATAGCGAATATTAAACTAAGGCGAAAGCTCACCGAAAATTGTTGAGAGTTGCTTCACGGTTTCATCAAAGCTGATATCTCGTGTATTCGTCGGAAGAATGAAGTTCGAATGACGTGTGCGTTCCGTTGTGGCAAAATTTTCTGAGCAATAAGCGCACTCGCCAGGCATCATCTTTGTGCTTCAGTTCGATTTGAGAATATCTTCGTAGTGTTTAAACCACGAATCGAAGATCAGACCATCATTAGGCTCATAACGAAACTCCGTGATACTGTTGGCGATCAAGTCACGGAATTTGCACCCGAAGCGGAATTTGGTGGTTGAATTTTTAGTTGCTTCCTCGAAGTTTCCATCATTCGCAATTGTGCCGCTTCAAACTAATTTTGTTGTTGCAGCAGAATTTCCTTAAACGATTCGGCAGCTGTCATCATGTTTGCGTGTATATATGTGTGTACGTCGCCACTCTGTTGTATCTAACTGGCGTCCCTGTTCCAGTCCCGAAAAAAAGACTCGCCAAAAAGGAATACAACAGCTCTATTGGAAAGTAGCTAGTGTGAAAGGTACAAGGGGCCTCGTCGTCGGTCGTGTTTCTATGAAATGCCTGGACATTCGTCGGCCTTCGCTGAATTGATTAACTGCCTGAGCTTTCGATCGGAAGCGGGCTTTTTTTGTCCCAAGTGCTTGACAGCTTCCCTACTGCGATTTTGGTGGGGTTTGCTTGTCTCAGTAGGTTTCGGACATTCTGGGACTATTTTAAGGAATCTGACCTTCCTGACAATATGCGTCTGCAATACTTTGGCTGGTCCAGCGGAGTACAGTCAGTCCTGTGGGAAAAAATTCACTGAAGTCGGTTTACTTCCGTAGCATAATGAACGAATGAACAACCTGACGTTCAGCGGAATACACCTATGTGCAAAACAATTTGGTGCTACCAGAAGACTCAGCTGAATCTCTCGTTTGTGATATTCTTCAGATGAATGTACTGGACGGAGACCATCGGGTGTTTTGCTCGATACACTATTCAAGATATTGCGCTATATTTCCTTGCTGAAGTGGTCTTAGCAACCCTATGAATATTGCGCTCTGTTAAGAATACCTGACAGTTACTTTTGATGTCTTGACTGGATAAGTATGGCTCCACCGATTTTGCGCTATCCTGAAAGTAAACGAGGTCAGGTAACAGATGGAATTGTCAGCCAGTCGCGCACAGTTTTTGTTTTTTGTACAGCTCTTACTTCATGGAGGTGAACTGTGTTTTCCTCGTCCACTGGAGGACTCTGCAGCAAAAACTGTTTTCTTATGGAGACGGACCGAAGTACTTACATTATACACAAATCGGACACCACAGAATCTTCTCTTTCGTTGAGTTGCCTTTAAAATGGGGATTTTATGAAAGAGCAATGTAAAATCAGAAGGAAACGGGAATTCAATTATAGCCGTCGGTTTGTTTGCTGAGAAATTTGGTTGCAAACGTTCCATCATCAGTCGAGATCACATCATCAGTACGTTCTGAGGGCAATCGCGTGGTTGTTCCCCGTGCATAGGGTCTGCTAACCCAGATGGATCCTGACCGATCATAGATTCTTTCGGTTAGCACTCTTAGTAGCTTGCTGGTTGTCCTGTTTTCTGATTGGTGGATTTCCGGGTGGCCTGAGGGCTGGGCCTCTCCAGTCCCCTGACTTTAACCTCCGATCGTTTGCCTCCACAGTGAGGCCCGTTTCTTGCTACGATTGCCCGATTTTCGAAGCTAACTCAGTGCTTAAACTGAGTTGACGCTGGTAGAGTAGACAGAGTCAATTTCGATATGCTGGTTGACTGAACCCTTTGCGGATTACCGTGCTTCTAGGAATTCCCTCGCATATCCAATATTTCCGCGAGAGCGAAAACAGCGGTCTTCTTATCCACAAGAAAGTCAAATCAAGGCATAAACCAGCTTTGAGCCGTAACTCATCAAGGAGTGTTTGTTCTATGCCATCTTGTGGTCCAATGTAAAGACGTAACGGTAGTCTCTTCGGTACACTGGACCTAATGAAAGTGAAAGACCAATAGTTCCATTGCTATCAGCCACTCTCTGTAGAACGAGACATTTTGGTGTTCTCCAGGGGCGCACTTGCGCTGTACTATGTGAAGTACATCAACTTACCGGGCTCCCTGTTCACAAAGTTCCTCTTACACCAAAAATACCGCCGTGAGGCACGTTATAGTATATCTTTCGAAGTGATGCCTTTCGTCGCTATACTGGTTTTCAGTACTTTTTGTCTGTCACTTCAGTTTGGAACTTTTCTTGAATAAATCATTTTCGATTTGTGTCATTTGAATTTCTGGACTTCAGTTGAAGGGACAAGGTTTGATGAAATTGTCTCAGCTGTGGAAACTAGAACTGAAATCAATGACTTTCTGTGCTCATGAAGACATTCGGTCATTTACAAATGAACTTGCAATATTTGTAGCGCACTAAAGCTTGCAAGAGGTGGCAAACAGTCTGTACCGATCAAGAATTGTGGCGCCGTTTTTAGGGCCTTGGTGCAACTCAATTCCGGAAGCAAATGTCTCTTTATGTCAATTTCGGAATTGCCAGGCTCGCTGCATGTCTACGACGAACATTTTTGCTGATTCCTTGATCGTAACTTGTTGTTGCTGCTTGAGAATCACCGAGAACCACCGTGCGGATATGAACACAACCGGCGCTATGTCAGGAAAAAGCACGAAAATCTGCTACGCCCTTATAGACGTAATACACTACTCATAAGGTAGCTGAAAATTCTTCGACGGCCCACGACCGGTTTCGCCCTTCTTGAGGCTCATCAGATAGGAGCAATCCCCGAGTTTCCATCAACCTTATGTTCTAATTGAACCCAAGTTGGACTGATTGCGACAAATACACTCATTGGCAAAAATATCTGGTCTTCCGAGAGACTCACATTGAACATCGCTGAATCTCTCGTTTATGATGTTTTTAAGCTATTGAATGAGCTGCGCCAGGCCGCCTCATATTTCATAAACGAGAGATTCAGCTGGGTCCCAAGTGAGTCTTTTGCAAAACCAAATTTAATTGCCAATGAGTGTAATTCGCAGCTACACCGTCCTTCACTCCCTCACACAGACTATCTCATATACTAATGTGCGTTGCTGATTGCATCTGCATGTGTCTCAGTCCCAGCAGGTTCCCGATTTTGTTCTTCAGTTAGCCACATTTCGTGAAACACGATATCCCAAATGTGCTGTGGTTGTTGATCGGCCTTATTCATCCCAGCAACAAAATTCACATTAATCCGCCGATCGAATACCGGATCAAACGGAACGTCATTTCCCGAGAGAATTAGCGGTAAGGCGTACCACGGCAGATATCGAGAGAAAATTTTTTATTCCTATCAAAGAAGTTCCGACAATGGAATACGAGGATTTGATGGAGATAGCCCATAATACGCAAACTAATCACATGTCCCCTCGAGCTTCTGTAACAAGTCAAACAATTTTGGAATGCAAATGCAATTTTTACTACTCAGAAAACTAACTGTAATAAATTCTCTGCGCAGTTTACACAAGTGAAGGTATTAGTGGTCAGTTGAGTAGACTGAAACAGCATATTTACTGTCAATAACTGACAGTACATCATTTGGCATACCATTTTAGACGGATCTCAAGTATTTTTTCGGTAAAAACTGCCCCAACTGCGGAATAGAGCATTCTTCATCAACTTGGATTCACTTCCGTATCAAGTGCGGGGCAAAATAGAAACGTGACAATTTGGAACAGAAACCGCATTTTACTCTTATGGGTGATGTGAACCAGCGGATCGGAATAAGTACTCTCTTTAGCTTGTTTGTAGTAAACAACGACTCAAGGATAAAATCGGTAAAACTGCACTGAAATTAGGCTTAAACACTACCCAGCTATTCGGGGCGGGCAATGGGTTGTCGTGCTGTCCCTGGAAGGATAAGCCTTTTTGGCATCTTTCCAAGCCGCATCAGTGGAAGTGCCGAGCGATGAATCCGTCTAGCTTGAGGTTGCCTAATTCGCTAAAAACAGCATCCCAATGACACTTTCATGAAACCGGACGTATTGATCACCTAATATGCAACTTTGTTGATACGCTCTCAATAAACAACTCCTGTGATGATAAGTAGGAAAATATTTGACAGAGCAGTGGTCAGCTTTTACAACAAAGATGTATTGACGCCATTCCACTGAATGGCATCCATCCAGATGAGAGACTAACCCCAAACTTAGGCCATTTGTGATGTTCAGTTAAAAAGCATTTGTAGTCAACTGTAAAAGATGTCTTCCACTGTTTTTCGATAGTTTTTTCCCTTTCTCAGTAGTTTATACGCATCTACGATACACCACCCCGTTGGGATACCGTCTAAGTGTTCTGCCTTAGTATTCGTCCATTCCTTTCAATCAACAGCAGTTGCCATTCAGAATGACAAGAACTGCATTTTCTGCAAGGCCGCCTTTGCCTGAGAAGCCGTGTTAAGTTGTTGATAACTCACGTTTTACTAACGCCTTATTTGAGCTAGAATGAGAATCGCCCTCTAACCGAACTTCTTTGGGTATTAAAAGTCCAAAGAAATCCTTCCAAACTTGAGTACGCCAGGGCGGTCTTATAATAATTTGGCACCTATGTTTCGCTCATCTTGCTGCAATTATTTGGAAACTGTGTTTTAGAACGCTTAGGCCATCAAGCAAACGAATTTTTCTACGGTTCTGGTGTAGGAGCCCATCGTTCTCAGAAATGTCCGCGTGGTCTATTTCACACGCCGTATATCTGATAGGGCCCCTACTACCGTTGATTAGGTCAGGTTTTCGTGCAAGAGAGTAAGTGCGGCTGTTTTCGACACTGACCACCATAGATATACGCGCAACACCTGCAACCCTCGCAATAAAAAAAGGCTCACAAGCAATATCTAGTTGTGCTATCTCGGAGAGTTAGTAGTCCTCTCAAAGGGAACCCTGCAAAATAAGTCACCTACATCGGGGCACAGAATTCGTTCCACTCGACTCCCTCCATTGTGCTAATCGCGAAGGGAGTAGAGACGTGTGCTGGTTCTCCGAACGGTCGGTTTACTCCAAATAGGGTAGATTTGCGGCATTGATTGGCCTATTAGTGAACTACTACTTCAGGATTCATAACATGAGTAGAGCTGGTGAACTGCCAGATCTGTGAACCCTTTTTGGCTGAACTCAGTCAGTAATTTAGCCCCGGAAGCGCGCACACCATAGTTGAAATACTGCTTGAAAGCAATGCAGCTCAATTAGTATGAATTATTATTTATGGAATTTTTAATAGCCATAATTGTTCTAATTGTGGTAGAAAATAGGTTTTCGTGACGAACTACCGTGTTTAGTGGTTGTTGGTTTGCAAACCAACTACCAAGCTCGACGAACATGGGCGACCGATTTTTCGATATAGTGATTGTCTTTCAACAGGGACGCATTTCTACAAGCCATGAAGGTGTTTTTTCCTCTGGTGGTTGAGCCAGAAATTATGCATACAAAATAATACGATAACTGTGTCAGTTTATGTCCGGCAAATGGCATTCCCTTTAGCACTAACCCAATAGAGCCCTTCAGGGGTATGTCAAATGAAGACAAGTGTATGCAAAAATGCATGGGAACAATTTTTCGAGCAGTCCGTACGTATAGGACAAATTCAACTATCCGTAGAACGAATACGTGGAACAGTGTATGCTGCAGCTCAGCTGGAAGAGCACTTGCCCGGCAGGCGGGAGGTTGCGGCTCCAGGCCTGCCTAAGGACTCTGTCTTCTCACTTACGTGTCCACTTGGGTCCACGAAGCGATCAGTAAAGGACGGGTCATGGGTGACACACTTGAAGCGCGTTGTATCTACCACAGGGCAATTCTAAGCCAACAACCAAATATAAATGGACTGCGTTCGGTACATCACTCTGATCACAAATATTCGCCTACCTTGGAGGTTGCAAACGCAGTTAGACAGCTCATAGCATGACTCGTGTTGGAGCCTTTGGACCTTACTCCGTAGATTTCGTTTAGCCGGCTCGTTTCAGCAAGCATCGGAACGAGAATAGACCCAGACATCAGGCTCGATTCCGAACCTGTGAAACCGAGAGAATACCATTTTGATGCATGCAAGTTTGGCTGTGCCGGCAGAGCACAGCGCAGCTGGCATTACTACGCCGACAACAAAGGGGAATATCTTTAGGATTTACAGCCGTGACCAGACAAAACTGGTCCATTGGTTTGTCATTTGTGCACTACTCACAAAGTATACGCTCGCAACAAAGCTATTGAATCGCTCCTATTTCCTACCACAACTAAATCTTTTGAAAATGTCGCTCGATAACGTTCATAAAACATCCATATGGCGGAATGTTAACAGTTATACTACTCTCTTCAGCCGCGACACGTAAAGCATGCTGTGCAAAAAAGTGCCAACAACAAACTGCACTGCCGTCCAGTCAGTTCAGCGCTGACTGGCATCTTAGGAATGACTAAAGACTAATTGCACGCATTTTACCAGTCCAGCTGTGTGGGCGGTGTTTTTCTTACCAGTACTATCGAGCATTTTTTTTAAAAAAATATTGCAACTCCAATACTCCAACTCACGTGTGGCACCTAGATTCAGGGTCAAATCCAGTTTGGATCTAATTGTAACTAGATCCGCTAATGATTCATTAAAATATACAGTTTCCCGAAAATCTGCGTGAATCGGTTGATACACTCCCAACTTCCTATCGATTTCTTAAACGCTGTACTAATGAAGGAAAATAATTTCCAGCTCAGATAAGTTGAAAGAGGAGGAAAAGTTCCTGAAGAAGGCTTAACTGATGGACATTCAAGGCCTCCCATCAAAATACATGAGACCTCAGCTGCTGGTGGTCCATAATGCTGAACACAATCTGAGCTACTTATCTTTATCGTCCAAAAGTGATTATTAAATCAGCAATGCAAAGCAAAGGAGTCTACACAGCCGCACAACTGCGTCCAGTTCAAGTCAGCAAGGGTATTCTGTAGCACCCTTGATGTAGTCCGTCAGGCTTATCTGCCGCCCCTGTAACTCACCAGTTCTACTGCAATTGACAGAACAAACCGAGAGTTCAGATTGCGTGGCTGAGCTCGAAATAGCGTGAACCTACTGACTGGAAGATATGTGGTTCGAAGCAACCCTGCAATCTTGACTGCTCCTGTCTAGGCTTAGGAATACCTCAGCCACGGTGGTTCTTTAGGGTGGCATGTCAACTAGGCACCGAAAGGGTATTACAGCTGAACGGTGATTGATAATCCGGCTGACGATACGCCTTCAGAACAGTCTTCAATGGCCGAGTATCTTCTGCAAACGAGCCACCAAACAAATTCCAAAAACTCGTTTCGTGTGACGTAGTGTGACAGAAATCCTAAAGTGCTGTCAGTCTGCAAGACAACCTCCGTACTGCATGCAGTCTTGAAGTGAAACATCTGTGATTTTCTTAACGTGACTTTATCTGATTAGCTGTTCAGTCTAATTTGTTGCATAAAACCTGTATATTTTACGTGTCACGATGTACGCCCTCTATCCGTGTTGACAAGCTGAACAGTACCACCATGGATAAAACGGAATTTGTTGGAATGCATTATGAAGGAATACAGGCAAAAAACACCACAAGACTGGAAAATAGAAGCGAGAATGAGACTACTATACTATAGTTTCTTGTGTTCCATCATAGACACAATCATGGCTTACACTTAAAAATCTCACGTCCTACAAAGGTATCTGACCAGGAGAAAAGAATCCCACAGGTAGCGCGGGTTTTCATCTGAAATGCCGTTCCTCAAGTTGATCAATACGACACAAGGAGCGTGATAGAATAGCGGCACAATACTGTCTAGATGTAAGTTAGCCACGCTACCGATCAGCCACCCGCGGCCGAATGGATAGCTTTCGGCTCATGGATTTGAATGCCCTTGCGATTTGCGAGGTGTAATCCGGCAGGTGATCCGTCCAAGGATGGAACAACTGTACCAACTCGCGGTTTCTTGGCATGGTCAACCTCATTTTCAGCACAAAATTCTGGTCAAAACATCAAAATATTCTCATTACCGAACGAATTAGAGCTTTTGACGCTTGCGGAATAGTCAGACCAGTAATATATCGGCTGGAAACCAAGATCTTAATTCGCACCATCTGGGCAATTTAGTAATCAATCATGATACTCAATCACATGAGGTGATAGGAGAGTTGGAAGACGTCCAGTGGTTTACACCTCGAAATTCATCCATAGCTGCCTGAAGGCGATGAGTTGACGGACTTACTTTTCTGATGTCTCTTTACTAAGAGAGCGTAGGATGTACTAGCAACCTAAGTGCACATAACTGCACACGTGACTTCAAAAGCATTGGTGATTGTTCCGTAACGGGACTAGAGAAGCATGCCAGAAGGCTAGCAAACCAATATATATATATATATATATATATATATATATATATATATATATGATAGTCGGTCGCTGCAGGTACTTCAGCTGGGAAACCATCCAGCACCACCGACTACGATGGCTCGGTCATGTGCTACGCATGCCGAAACACCGTCTACCGAGACGACTGTTGTTCTCTGTGCCCTCTTCAGCATGGCGCAAACCGCGAGGTGGACAGCGCATGACTTGGCAGAAAGGCGTGAAAGAGATCACGAAGAGTTTGGGTGTTGTTGGTGCTGTACGCCTTCCAGGATGGGGTCCCCGTGACCCCGCCTGTGCTTGGCTAGAGACGTTGCAAGAAATGGCGGCTAATCGATGTCAGTGGCGTTCATGCTGTCAGTTTCTTTCCAGATTGTCTGATTGAGCGGTTGGAGGTGTAGGCACCTCAGAATGCTTGACATAGGCCAACACTAGGTCCCTCCTCATCCACTCTTTTTCTCTTCTTTTCACTCTAGGGCTTTTAATATATAATTATATACATATATGCATATGAAATTAGACGAGCTTTATGGTTGTACGGCAGTGAAGCATTAGTGTCAACACTGATGTTGCTGTCTTTGATGATGATGATGATGATAGTCGGTCCTGGTTTGACCGTTCCTACCTTCTTCATTTTGTGTTTTACTTTGATGTTCCCTCGTTCTGAGTACATTCGTGTACAATTCAGGCAGATGTGATGGTATGAATTACCTCCTGAACAAATGTCAGTTGGAGATGAGATATCATTGATAACGGATGGATGCGAGTTTTCTTTATCTCAGCCTCGGTGTAGAATACATCAGATGAGTAAACTGTCCCGGACAAATGCATTGCGCGCATAAATTCAGCAGTTGGTTCACAAATCATTGTTTTGACCGGTTAAAAAACAGAACTGACGTATCGGCGGCACAATTGCAAGCCGGATTGCAGCATACACAAGAATCGGTTAACCCACCCCATTGGTTTCTTAGAGAAAGTAGTGGTTGTGTATAATGGTTGGAGTTTTTCGAATAGCAAATACACACATGGATACCAAAATACTGACTTGAAAGTATCGACAAGAAAAGTGTGCGTACTAATCAATGTGTAATCACGTCACGTGTGCCCGTGGTGAAAGCAGTCAGCCTAGTTTGTCGGACTGCAGGATTCGCCTACTTACCATATTGTCGCGTAAGTTTGTGCATCCACCCAGGCGTCAGTAGATAGATTAAGCTAGCTGGTATACGTCGAAAATACATCTCATCACTACGGATGGGTAGTTCATGAAATCAGTATAACAGTCCTTGTGTTTTTGTCCAGGATATGGCTGTATTAAACTATTTGGCAGTAATAAAAACGAAGCAAGAAGGGCTTGCCAGACTGATGTGGCTCTTGCTTCAAGCAGCTGTTACCACAGAATGATCTGATTAGACCGAGAATCACAACTAATGCAGATAAATTATCTGTCCAAGACTGGTCGACAACGACAAACGCCCTGAAACTGCTACCAACCGGATTATGTACAATAATAACGAAAGGCTGAATCTGTTGGAATCCCACCAAATCTTTCTCATTAACCCTAACAGATAATGTCCAATCCCAACCACAGCAATATAAAAGCAAAAAACGAAGCACCCATTATATTGAGCATAACAACGACTATCTAGGGATGTCGATTGGACAGATGTGAAAGAAAATATAAAGCAGCGGCAGATGTAGCCGTAAATATCTAAAAGCAATCAGTTAAATGGTGGTCTAGTCATACTTCGCATCATTTGTACAAGCAAACAAAAGTAACTCAAAATG
Organism: Clonorchis sinensis; assembly: GCA_003604175.2. Classification (NCBI taxonomy): domain Eukaryota; kingdom Metazoa; phylum Platyhelminthes; class Trematoda; order Opisthorchiida; family Opisthorchiidae; genus Clonorchis; species Clonorchis sinensis. The sequence continues at coordinate 132,555,007 of CM030370.1, forward strand.
AAACGTCCACCCATATTAAAGACGATGGTAGTGTGTGGTAATACCGAGCCACAGGGACAGCTTTGTAAGACTTTGTAATATTCGTTGGTTGGAAGGCAGGTGTACTTTCTCATCTGAGATCGATCACATTAAAGAGTAAACTGGAATCGTACACGACGTGTTTGCTGTCTTCGAATAAGGGTGAGGTTTGGGGATGTGGATGAAAGCCTATTTGCTTACATTGGCGCACAAACGGAATTCCATGATCGGGTGTAAGCGAGAACGTTTTGATCTCATCAAACTTTGGCGAGCAGACGATTGCTATGGCCTCCGGAAGCATGATTTGATAGGACAATTGTGTATGCTGATCGACAGAAGACAAGAATGCTGTCTGACTCGGATGAGTGTGTATCCAACCCAGCACCAACAGGTTGCGTTTTTCGGTGTATTCAAAAAGCTCCTCTTCTTTGTAAGTTGTACAGGAATCGGGTGTACCGCTTTGCTTTGGTAAAACCAAGTCAGTTATATGAAACTCGCCACTAACTACACGACCACACAAACTTCCACAAGTCTCCATATTGTTCTTGGAATTGAGATCGGCAAGCTGAAGAAATTTCTGGGCCAGGTTGGGTGAGATACGAACAGTTGCCCAGCCACGCTCATTGGTTCTTACAGAAGCTGGCTTTGAACTTCGATCTACGGCTGGCGGAAGTAAAGTGGACAGATTAACAGGAAGTGATCCGTGTATCGCCAGTCCCCCCTCTGTAGGATATGACGGCAAGGAAACACGTGAAGCACGATCATTGTTCAACCCATCATATAACATAGTTGACGGTGGCGCCTTGGGGACAAGTGTCCCAAGAACGCTGGCGCGTTTCTCCTGCTCTAACCGTGCCTTTTCTGCCAATCTGCATCGTTCCGCTTCTTCTTCTGCTCGCCTGGCTTCTTCCTTGGCTTGACGAGCTTTCTCCTCCTCAAGATACTCCTGATACTCTGATTCGTAACGTTCACGCAATTCAACTTTTAAAGCTTCTGCTCGGTTTAGCAACTTGCGACATCGTGCGTTCCACTCGCTTTTTTCGGTGCCAGTTAGTGAGTTATATTCACGATGTTTCGGCAGATGTTGCAAGTACAATATGACAAATTTCGAAGCCAGGACGTAAGCAGACTCCTTTTGATTAGTTTGTATATACATTTCAACCGTGCTGATCATCGCACGCATTACTCTGAAGTATTGTTGAATGTCTAATCCGTGAAAAAAATCAATTCTGCTAGCAACGTCCATAAGATACGCGAGACGCGCTTCTGGAGTTCGACATGCTTTAGGTGCATGGTGAGTAGAAGTCATACCGAAACGAATGGAACCGCAAAGTACAAGGTGGTGTATTCAAGTCACGGGGTAACGATGCCAGTTAGGAACCTGGAGACGAGTACATAGATGCGATCTCCCTGTAGACGTTCTGAAAAGGGGAAAACAGAATATGGTAACTTTCACCAATGACTCATTAGAAACATCCATTTGAGTGATACCTTGGGAAAAGTAACGGTCTGAGCAATTCTGTGGTTTTCAACACCGTGAGTACAACATTCTCCTCCTCCTTCCACACTAACACCACACATACAGCATAACAACCGAGTGTCACACGGTTCTGTAATTCCACAGCATCTATTAAATGTGTATTCTTCAATGGACTTCAGAGCAGCATAGGGCAAAGCACACGAAATGGGTTGGGACGGAAGTATGGGTCACAGAGAGACGTCTACAACACTTCATTACCGGTGGGCGTTTGCGATCCAACTACCAAGCTCAGCGAACACACCAGCAACCGGGCAATCAGTCTACCAGACATCCAATAAATCGTTCCGCTGTAGCATCCTTCCGGTGCCTAGTTACCATGCAACGGCAGGAGGCACGAGGGCTGGGATACTACCAGGTTGCCCAAGCATAGACAGGAGCAGTCGAGATGCTGAGGTTGGGTTTGAACCAAGTTACGCCTTAACCACTGAGCTATCTCAAGCTCATATTGAACGACAGTAAGGCGAACTGATTCACAAAGTTTTTAAGTGAAATGACCGTAAATTAGAGCCGAAATCGTCCTCAGCGAGATGCTTTTCGCTTCTGTTATTGGTTTCTCCATGCCATCTTATCAAATCGATAGTCGTGTACACTCTGAGTATGATTTCTGATAGGACCTACCACCTGCTGATCACAAAGCACTCAATTCAATTTGCTGAACTGTTCCACACGATAAACTGCAAATATACAAGGAACGAAGTTATTGAATCCTGAGGCTTTCAAACAGATCTCCGCCTTTTACAGGCTTTTGAATGACTGATGTCCAGACTGGGTTACATTTGCATTACATATAATGACAAGTCCGTGTCGTATAGCCGTGTTATTCCAGAAAACCCGATGATTTCAGTAAACATTATGGAGCCTTTTGGAGAATCTCCTTCGCTCATGAGATCAACGTACCATTTCACCATGTGACAATGGCACGTTGATCCCAGCTGCTACAGTTGGGGTCACTGGGAGACGGGGTATCAATTTTAGGCTCAGGTGGGTGATTCACTAAACTAGTCATTAAATTCAGCTCTAGTATGTCAAAAGTCTCCTGTGTCCGTGAAGAAGTTTATTACTTGCTATCGGGTTCCCAATCATGTCTCGGTACCTCAGTTGATTCACAGTGGTCTTTGCTTTACAGTCAGGAAATAACCTTGAGAAGCGAGGTCACGCCTTTCTAATAATCGGGGCACCCCGTTTTAAACGTGCAGCCCACTCCTGGAGGGCGAAATCAACACAGAGATTGACGAATGTTCCGCATCTCAAGCTCTTAAATTGAGACACCATGTGAACTTCTTAAAGAACCAGCGCTCTCGACGCTGACAAGAAGGTTCGAAGTCGGACGCGACCTTTACATTATGGTCATGCATTTGTTACTCCGGTGTCTTAGGATAGTAAGAATCTGCTTCCAGTTACCACATGGGCATAGCTCAGCATCATCGTCAGCTGTAATAACCGCGTGATTGTCGTACAGTGGTTGTAGCTGCCACAGTTTCGTTCACCGATGATTTGGGGGGGGGTGAGGTAGTTAGCTGCTCATTGGAGGCGGGAGCTGATAAACTGGTGCGTTAATACAGCAGTCAGTCAGAATACCATTCGACGTACTTCAGCATTGCTGATACGGTGTTCCCACCAGATTCGGGCAATGTTCCGAAGACATCGATGGTCAAACACTGAAAGTCTTTTGACGTCTTCGGCATGCAGCGGCCAGGTTTCTGACCCATATAGTAATATGGAGGGCACCGCAGCATTGTAAACTTGACCCTTGACGGATAAGCTGATGTCACGCCTAAGCCACAGGTGACGCAGTTTCACGAAAGCTGCTTTGGCCTTCCCGATTCGGATAGAAATATCACCTTTCGCGAGACCACCGGGACTGATATAGCTGTCCCAATCGGTTCACCCGCAAGCATTAGGCTAGGGTTCGGGCCCACCCAGTCTTGTAGTAGCAATTTACACTTTGCAGGTGTGAAGCGCATGCCGAACCGTGAGGCAGAATTAGTTAGATTATTTGACATTGTTTGCAGTACAACGGGGTTAGATCAAAGAAGAGCTATGTCGTCTGTGTACTCGGTATCTGTGAGCAGACGCCCCAGGAACGCTTCGACTCCACAGGCATTAGAGGCTGGCAGTGAGTCTTCTATGATCGTATTAATGACGAAGTTGAAGAGGAAAGGTGAAAGAGGACAGCCTTGACTGATACCACTTGATGTGGTGAACTCAGAAGAGAGCTACCCGTAGACCTTCACACGGCCGCGGGAGTTGGCGTACAGGGCCTTAAGGAGGATCAAAAATTTATGGGGGACAGACACTGCCGTAGTACCTGACGATCTACAGAGTCAAATGCAGCTTTCAGATCAAGAAACACAACCATTGTTGGTTGCTGGAAGCAGTGTCGCCGTTCCAGAATCTGTCGGAGAGTGAATATATGATCGATGCATTCTCTTGCAGGACGGAACCCAGCTTGGTTTTCACGGAGCTGTCTCTCCCTCTGTTAGGTCAACCTTCGAAGGATAAGGCCAGAGAGCATCTTCGATGGCACAGTTAACAGGCTGATGTCACGGTGGTTTTCACACAGCGTCCGCGTACCATTTTTGAAGATAGAGATAACTGTCGACATACCTCATTCTGCAGGCACCTTCTCTTCATTCCATATAGGACCAATAAACTTTGTCAGATGGGTCACCAGGGATTTTTCCCATTCTTTGAAGAGGGCTGGATAGGGATGGTCCGGTAAGGATATTTCGTACCTTACTTCTTCTTCCGATGGACGATCAAAGCTTACATTTCATTCGCCCGAAAACACTATCTCCACAGGCTGTGTTGCAGGAGGCCAGCTGAACTGCTCTTCGAAGTGTTCGGCCCACCTTTCCAGTCGAAGTTTTCGCGGGTGAATTAATGAGCCGTCTCTTTCACTTATCGTTTCGTTGACCGTTGCTTTCCTAGGGCCAGTCGATACAGGCCAGTTGATATAGGGCACGGCTGTTTCCCGTAGCAAAAGCCTTCTCCATCTCCCGAGCTTTCGATTTCCACCAGAGCTCTCGGTCTTTCCCTATACTCTTCGGTGTTTGGGGCTTGAATTGCGTGCGCCGTCGTACTGGTGGCCTGCTGAAATGGATGTCCTGGCACCAATCATGGATAGCGATCTCGACGACATCCAGTGGTCTTGTGGTTGAATTGGAGAAGTCAGATAGACAGCACTGAATGCCGCTAACATAGCTCTTTTCACATTTTGCCACGCTTCATCCACATGTTCACTGCCACCATAGTATTGGTTTACTGTGGAAAGTTGCTGGGCTAGCTCAGATCGATACTGTTGAGCTATGCTAGTTCTTCGAAGACAGTGGATTGGCATGCTCACTTGCGAGGGCCTGAAGGGAAACATACTGTCAGAAGTGCACGCACCATGGTGTGGTCGGAATCAAGTGGTGTGCCCCAGAAGGAACGGCAGTCTTGAATTGTGGCTCTTCACCGGTGGTCGATGGCCATGTGGTCCAACTGGGTCCACGGTTGACTTGCAGTTGGTGGCCGCCAGGTTACGTCGAAAGTTCGTACTTGCCAGAAACAGTTCATGATCGCCCCAAAAGCACCTAGACTTTGCATAATTTCTTTCATAGAAGGGTGAACATTCCTCTGATTCCACCAATTTAAACTGGGCACGGAAAACAGTACTGTCCTTGGCAAATGATGGTTCGGCATGCACAATACATGGGCTAACCACCACAGCCTTCGGCGCTGAGGGGGTTCTTCGACTGAAGTCCCTTTGCACGAATATTCGTTTTCTAATTGTCTCCTTGCGGATTCACCGACATCAGGCTTCACCAGCTACTGTTCTGAGACAACGGTTGTCGAACCCCTGAAGATGTCTCAGTTCCGCTGCTCGAACAGGCCAAGCCTCACAGCCAGCCTACAGATCGGCTCACACCTTAGCCGTTATTACTGTCTAAAATTAGCAAGCGCGCCCCAATCATACCATCAGCCCATCTGTTGCAATACAATCGGAACTAACAGAACTTCCAAGATACGTAAAACGCTCCACAACTTCCAGTGCCTATCTCTGGATCGTAAGCGGGGCGTTCAGTGACTGCATGTTCAGGATCATGAACTTACACTTTGTGGGTGCAAAGTGCATACCAAAGGACGGGATGACTTTGGTTATTTCATCTAAAAACATCCGCGCCTTCTCCTCCTCTTCGAAGACGAGAACGATGTCGTCTGCATATTCCAAATCCACAAGGTTTTCATCAAAGTCTGTTTGAACACCGGAGTTTTGAAGACTTTCCGGCGTTCATCTCATGGTCTCATCGATCAAAAAATTAAATAGGAATGGATAGATTTGGCACCACTGGCGGACACCGCTTTATGGACGGAAGCTTTTGGTGAGTTCTCCGCATACTTTCACATGCCTGGAACTCTTGGAATACAAAGAACTTATTATGTTCACAAACTTCCGGGGCATTCCTTGATGGGCTAGTGTATCAAGGAGAACAGACTGGTAAACCAGGTCGAATGCGCCTTGGACACCCAGGAATCCTAAATTGTGGGTCGGTTGTAGGTACGACGTTGTTGTAGCACCTGACGGAATGTGAAGATTTGGTCAGCGCAACTCCTATCAGGCCGGAATCCTGTTTGATGCTCTAAAATCAGTGTTTCACGAGCCACCATGAGGCAACGAAGCACAAGTAACGCCAACGGTTTCGTTACGACCGGAGTCAAGCTGATCCCCCTGTGGTTACGACACTCACTACGAGCCCCTTTTTGAAAATGGGCACTATCACAGACTCTCCCCAGTGGTCTGAAACAGTTTCATTTTCATAAATGCAGGCGAACAAATGCTTACTAAGGACTTCACCCCAATCTTTGAACAATGCGGGTGGAAGGTTATCCAGAGCAGGAGCTCCGTGGCATTTGAGATAAAATAAACATTCATAAACATTCGAAGCCCATAGGGGGTTCCACTTTCATTGACAGGGTTCTACGTGAGCTGTAGGTTTCAGATGAGTGGCAGTTGGTAGGCATGCGAATTGTTGTGCGAAGTATTCGGCCCACCGGTCGAAGCGTTCTTCTTCATTCAAGATCGTCACTCCCCTCTGATTCTTGATAGTTTCGCTCACAGGTGAGTTCCGAGGGACCGGTCGCACGGATCAACTGAAATAATCTTCGGGCATTCCAGGTTTTCTGGGTCTCTTCCATTTCCTTAGCTTTCCGAGTCCAACAGGCTTCACGGTCGGCGCGAACACTCACTTTCACTTGATGTCTGATGATTCGCCTGGCATGTTCAGGACCAGTGGGGAGATTTCTTCGAGATCCAGGCGGTGCCACTGTCGTCTCTGATGTCCAGTACTTGCGTGAGCCTGGTAGCGCCGTGCCACAGACAAACCTCCCAGCACTGTGCAAAGTGGCCAATTCGTCTTAGCATGAATTCACATCTGATGGTGGAATAGTGGCAAGACTCCAGGAGACGATTCTGGTAAATTCGCTTAACATCCGGATCTGGCAGTCTCTCAGTTGGTAAGCGATTTGTCCACAACTTAAAAGGCCCTGGAAAACGAAGGGAGAAGCGATTCCGGACGAGTGCGTGGTCGGTTTCCACAAATGTGTTCTAAAACAACTTGATGATGCGCACCATCGGCAACTGATGGCAGTGTGATCGATCTGAGTTTGTGGCCTGTATGCCGTTGGAGGACACCATGTGACCAGACGACTTTGGCTATTTCGGAAGTTAGTGCCGTATTAACACAGACTATAGTCAGCGCATAGTTGAAGAAATGTTTCGCCATTACCGGTACGTATCGACTCCAATCCACTCGACCACCCAGATGGGTCACAGATGTGCTAAGCCTGCTCACATGTGCATTCGGATCTCCGGAAACCATCATGATATCTGAGCTTCTGGCCCACCGCAACAGGGTAGTCAAAGTGTCATAAAACTTGTCTTTAAGTGTGTCAGTGCTACAGTCGGTTGGAGAGTATGCAGACACGACAAACAGACAACGATCAGCTTCCCGCTTGTGAGACTGCCCCACAGACAACCCACACAGAGGTGACTATCAACGGGTATCCAGTCAAGCAAGGATCCTTCCGCCCGATGACTTAGGACGATACCAAACCCTGCACATCCTGCCGCAGCAGCCTCAGGGTCGTCAGAGGTGCGCAGCCGAAAGTGAGTGCAGAGTGATAGGACTGTTAGGTTGCATCTCGAATTCTTGTGTCTGATACACAGCACACATCAATTTTACGGCAGTGAAGCATCAATGTTGAGGATGGTGATGACACACCAATGTCAAACGCGTCCTGTGTGGGTGAGAGCACGACCAGCTTGTTGTCCTGTTTGCTTCTGAGTGAGAACATTGAAAGCAGCCAGAGAGACTGGGCTTCGAGGTTTGAAGATTGATAACGAGCTGTCCGAGGCGGTAGATGACGCGCAGATGTTGCGGGTAAAACCGTTGCAAGACAAGTGGGGCTGCCAGTTCTAAAGGATGGCCTACAAGAGGGTGGGGGAGGGAGGGACAGAGATACAAGGGGCTATTAATTGGGTGGGAGAGGGGGAAGAAAAAGCATTTGAAAGAGAAAGAAAGGTGTCAGTAGTAGCCTGTTTCCGCTTACCCACTCTGCTGTATGCAGCAAGTAAGGCAACCAGGCTTAAGGCACCACGCGAGGCCGATGTGGCATGAGATTATTCGTGTGTGCAATTCATGGTTGTACGTGGGCTGGGGTACTGTCATGGCGCCCATACCTAGACAGAAGGACGATTAGGATCTTCAACCAGAGTCTTTGGCTCAAAAGCCTGACCGCAAGGCAGCAGTATTTGGCGGGAAATATAAACCCGTTTCTAGGTTTACTGAACAAGTCGTCATACATGTTCCAACCCGCAAACAGGAAGTCCGCCTGCTACTAGTTATTTAAAGGGGATTGGCTGAGCAACCTTTTCAAGAGTGCAACCAAGCACTCTAAGGATTTTACCTGTTCAAATGGTATACCACCTGGCTCGGGGACTTGATCTTGTTGAGTGAGCTCGAGATAGCTTAGTGGATAGGGCGCCAGTTTACGAACCAAAAGGTCCGTGGTTCGGATCCAACCTCAGCATCTCGACTGCTCCTGTCTATGCTTGGGCAACCTGGCAGTATCCCAGCTCTCGTGCCTCCTGCCGTTGCATGGTAACTAGGCACCGAAAGTGTGCTACAGCTGAGCGATTGATCCTTGTTAAGTTTGGCAATTTTTCAATGCATTTTGGACCACAAAAGATGACTCTTTCATTAAGGGTATGCCTTTACCTAATTGCTGTGTGACCGGCATCTATGTACGTGAGGAATATATGTTTGTCAGAAATAATTCAGAGCACAATCGTTCTGTCCAGTTTGGAAGAAGGATGCATCCCGCATCGTCAGTCAAGTTACCTACAGCCATCTTCAGTTGGTTTGGATTGCACGTATTTTTTTACCGTATCTTATCTTATTTTATCTTAGTATTCCTAACAAGGTATAATTCGTGCTGCGTTTGGAATCGGCCTTTTATGCTCTGAGCAACTCACCTCGTTTCGCGAATCAAAATAATGGTTGAGCTAACCCGCTCTTTCGGTGCAAAAAGGCCGTGATAATCGAAAGAAGCATGAGGGCTGAGATACTGTCAAACTGTCCAAGCCTACAGAGGAGCGATCGAAAAGCAAGAGTTATGTTCGAACCACGGACGTTGGGTTCAGCAGTTTCGCGCACTAAGCACCGAGTTTTCTCAAGCTCAGTGGTCCACCTAGAATGGACTCGCTACTTTCGGAAAACGGAGAACGAGGGAATTAGAAGGGGAATTTTCGGCTGTGCAACGGGTACTTCTATTGAAAAATGTGTCCAGCACCAGAAGCTGCGTTGGTTGGGACATGTGTTGCGTATGTCGAACCATCGTTTGCCGAAGAGAGTGGTTTCCCATGCCCAATTCAGAATGGCGTAAGCAGAGAGGTGGCCCTTGACCTGGCAGAGAGGTATGAAAGAGATTACGAAACGCTTGGGTGCTGTCGGTGCTACTCACCTTCCAGGATGGGGGCCGCGTGGTTCCCACTGTGCCTGGTTGGAGACATTACAAGATACGGCTGCCAACCGATGTCAGTGGCGTTCTTGTTGTCAGTTTCTATCCAGATTGCCTGAATGAGTGTTTGGAGGTGTAGGCACCTCGGAATGATTGTAATGAGTTAGCACTAAGTCACTTTCCCGTCCACCTCTATTCTTTTCTTTACAATAAGGCTTTCAAATAAATCATGGTTGTACGGCAGCGAAGCATCGGTGTTCAACACTGATGTCATGCTGTCGATGATGATGTTGAACACGGATGTCATGCTGTAGATAATGATGATGATGACGGCGATGACCACAAACTGTTTTGTGCAGTGCCAAATTCCGGAGCAGGCAAAAACGCCTGATTACATGACGTCCTCCAACTGTTAGCCAGCCACGGATCCTGAACTGATCACAACACTAGTTGCCGATGACTGTCCGAAGATGATTTAAGTTAGTGTGTGCGACGTTCCCCGAAGTCTGCCTATGGAGAAAACTAGTAGGAGTCATACGGGCGCTATAGTCTCCAATAAACGAAGACACCAGCGCTGAGGCGATCGCATCGAGTCACTTGAAGGCCAACTACCACAAGACAGTCGTGGACTCAATTGGACCATGTGGCTATCAGTGACCGATGGAGAGCCTCACTTAAGGACTGTCGTTCCTTCTGGGGTACGCAACTTGCCTCTGATCACGCCATCGTGCAAGCCCGCTTAGCACTTCGCTTTTCACCAGCATTACGCTGCCAAAGGAGAGCAGCTCCGCCCATCAACTCCGACAAGTTTCAGTAGCTGAAGAGTGTCGAGCTGATCTGGATAGGAAGCCAGTGGAAACACACAGTTATGAGGAGGAAGAAGATTGCCTGGACATTGAATGGAGGCGGGTTAAAGAAGCAATGATCTGGGCTTTTAGAGCTGCTTGTCCAGGCCATCTGACTCGACTACATGAATACTGGATATCATCGAGATCAGCAGATCTTATTGCTGCCAGAAAGGCTATACCTGCAACTAACGACTATGATGGCGCTTAAACACCGAATAATCAGGAGCTTGGAGAATGACAGAGAATGCTGGTGGATTTCGAAGACCCAGAAGATGGAGAAAGCTTTCGTTGCAGGCAACAGTCGCGCTTTGTTTCACCTGCTTCGATCAACTAGTCAAAAGAAGACAGGTGTCAGTTAAACAACACGCGAAAAAAGTGGAACAGCAATTCACATCCTCAGTCGTCGTCTTGAGCGGTGGACTAAGCACTTTAAAGAACAGTTCAGCCGGTCTCCTTCAAAATAACGCCTGGAAGAACTAAGTAAGCCCGAAAGGAACATTGACATCAACCCGCCATCAAGAGCCAAAATCCAACATGAGATATCAACGAGGCACCTGGCCCGGACGGTCTGCACCCCGCACTTTTCAAAGAAGATGGTGAGGTCTTGGCGAACAGTATGACGACATTACTGCAGAAGATTCGGGTCCTCAACCATCATCCCAATTTTCAAAAAGGGCGCAAGAACGTCATGCAAAAACCATCAGTCCGGTATCCGTCGAATCTAAGGTGTTCTCTGGCATTATTCTGCATAGATTGATCGATTATCAGGAGAGACAGATCCTTGAGAATCAAGCTGGGTTTCGCCCTAGCGAGGATGCACTGACCATATCTTTACCTTGAGAAAAATTCTTGAACAGTGACACTCCATCAAATCTTGGTCGTTTTTCTTGGTCTGGAAGCTGTTTTTTACACTCCATCTTCAGAAACTTTGGCAGTGTCCGGCGATCAAAGATGTCCCTTCCAAATTTATGCGAACTCCTTTGGGTGCGTAACGAGTATACGGAGAGCTTTAGTCCGAGTTCACTACGTCCAGTGGTGTAAGACAAGGCTGCAGCCTCACTTTTCCTCTTCAACTTTGTTATTGATGTGCTACTTGAAATTCCTCTGCCTGCTTCTGAAGCTTCGGTCGAAATGCTCCATGAACGTTCGCTCACAAACGTGTGCGGACGATATCGTTCAGCTGTAACACCCTTCCGGTGTCTAGCTGCCATGCCACCCGAAGGAAGCACGAGGGCTGAGATACTGCCAGGTTGCCCAAGCCTAGACAGGGGAAGTCGAGAGGCTGAGGTGGGGTTCGAACCACGGACCTTGCGGTCAGTAAATTCGCGCTCTAACTACTTAGGCCATCTCGCCCTTGTTTACTTGAACAGTTGTATAAGTTCCAGTGGACTCGCTGGAGATGAGGTTACTTCTCGGATTGGGATAGCCAAGGCAGCTCTTGCCAACCTCAGGCACCTATCTGTCTGTCTGTCAAGGACAGAGTTTACACTGCGGCAGTGCCATCCATACTGCTTTGTGGATCATAGGCATGGCCTCTATGTGCAAAGGACATACGGAAGGTGTCAGTGTTTGGCCTCCGAAGCATTGGTCAGGTCTGGTGGGAACACCGGATTAGCACTGCTGAGGTACGCCAGACGGTCTTAGGAAGAAGGGACTCTCCCGCGAGAGATGGACAGTGTATGACCTGGCAACTAAGTATGAAAACACTAATCAGTAAACTTAGTCGGGTCAGCAACTGCCGCCTCCCTGGATGAAGTCCCCGGAACTCACCTCACCAATGGTTAATGACACCGGCGGAGATAGCCCAAGCGCGCAGTCAGTGGCGCTCGTGCATCAAAGGTATCGCCACTGATGTGGATTGGTCGCCACGTATATATGGCGACACTGAGGTGTACTTCAGTGTCTCCAGCCAACCACAGGGAAGGTGGGAAGTGGGACACTTCCTGGAAGGCAGAGAAAAAATACAGTGGCCAAACACCTCGTAGCATCCTTCAATATCTTCCGTTGTCGCATAATTTCCATATCTAGGTTTCTGCCACTCCGAATTGGGCACGGAAAACAGTGCTCGTTTAAGCAAGCAGTAACTCGGCGGGCAGAACAGATGACTGTCATCTTAGTTAGCTATGCTGAATGTTTTCTTCACAAAGACCTGTTTCCTGGTCATCTCATTGCGACTTACTTTATTGAAGCAGATTCCAGCTATGGTTCCGAGACATCGGCGGCCAAAGACCTGAAGATTTGCAGCCACTTGATCAAGTGGCGTAAATTGGCGGAAGCATATCTAGACGCTGGGATTCATGATTTGAGTTGGTTTTTCACATTATCGACCGGGCTAATGCAACTTTTGAGATACGTAGTATTCCGCAACTCCCTAAAGTCTTAGAGACATGTCCAAAGACTGAACGTTCTGATTCATGACTCTGAAAATCGTAGGTGCGAAGCATACGACAAAGGACTGGATGATATTGGTCAGCTTCTTTAGTAGTGTTTATGCTTCTTTTTTCAAAAACGAGAGCAGTTCGAATTTGGAAGGTCACAGCAGCGTTTTCTAACCTCTGGAATTCGTGCTACCAACGTGACATGAGCTTGACTGTCAGGGGCATAGCGTACAATTAAACGGCCCGGTCTGTCGTTCTTCATGGATCGGAGACGTGGCCGCTGTGGTGCACGTCCTTTGAAGGCAACCTGGGGACAGTCAGACCATGGCCTGGAAATAAAGGACGAAAGTCTTCACGGATGGGGACCGCGGAACCAGACAAACCAATGGTTAGTGACCCTGACACACATGGCTGTGTCACGCAGCCAATGGTGGCCTCTCCTTCACGGATTCACGGATTGATACACAGGAGCGAGGCTTTCGCCCAAGTTTCCCGGGTCGGTTTTGTCCTTGTCGTTCAGCAGCTGTCGTTCACCTGAAAGGCACAAGTGAAAAAAGGGTGTAGCACTGCTCTTTAAGTTCTCAGCGCGGGGCAGTATGTTTGCCAGCGCGAGGACTCGCGTAAATAAGTGTCTAATAGTGTTTTGAACTGAGTTCTAGAGGGAGCGTGGACAACCGTCTCAGGAAGGTTATTCCACGCAGCAACTACCCGAAATGAGAAAAAAGTTTGCCTAATGAAGGTGTGCGCTCTGAGCTTAAAAATCTTCTTACCGTGTCCCCGCCGTGTGTTTGCTGGGTCAACGGTGAAAAACCTGTTGGCCAAGCCTTGTTCAAACAGGGCGTAAGTAAGAATTAAGTCCCCTCGGAGGCGACGATACTCCAAGGGAAAGAGGTCGAGCACCACGAGACGCGTTTCGTAGTCCATGGACTTGAGACCGGCAACCATTTTCGTAGCAGCTCGCTGGACACGCTCAATGAGGATTACGTCTTTCGTGCGTCCTGAGTAGACAACCGGGTTGGCATATTCAAGGAGCGGTCTGACATAGGCCCCATAGAGTATTTGGAAGTCCGTGCGAGTAATACGAGAGAAGGTACGCCGAATCATCCGTAGAACAGCGAATGCCTTCTGAGCCGATTTCTCAAGGTGCAGTGAGAAGGACAGGTTTGGAGAGAGCCAGATACCCAAATCTTTTTTGGCATCTATCCTCGTGATGTCTTCTGGTCCTTTCTCACCATGCATGACAAAGGAGTTCGCTGAGTCTCCTCCAAATGACATATGGACGCACTTTTCGTCATTCAGAGGAAGGTGCCAGTCCAACGACCACTGCTTTGCGGCGTCTACATCAATTTGGAGGGCACTGGCATTGGAACTCCACGATTTCAAGTCGTCCGCAAAAAGTAGACATGGACTTGAAAGAACATCTGGAAGGTCATTGACGTATATCAGAAACAGCAAAGGTCCCAAAACGGAGCCCTGAGGAACTCCAATGGAGACCGGCGCCGCAGAAGAGTAGGTCGAGCCTACTTTCACTCGGAATGATCTGTCTGATAGGAATGCCTTGATCCAGTGTAGGATTTTCCCTTGAATCCCGTAAGACTCGAGTTTGTGGAGCAGAGGGACGTGTGGGACTCGATCAAATGCTTTTGAAAAGTCGAAAAATATGGCATCCGATATGAGTCCCTCGTCCTTGGCTTGGGTTAAGCTGTCCATAAATACGAGCATGTTCGTCACGCAGGAACGGTTTGGGAGAAATCCGTGTTGAGCTTGAGAAATCAAGTTGTTGGAAGTAAGGTGATCTAGAATGGCTCGCTTCAGAATGCGTTCCATCACCTTGCATGGCACGCTAGTGAGGCTTATAGGCCTGTAGCTGCCAGGCGATAGTCGGTCACCAGTTTTGTAGATTGGCGTGACAATCGCTTCCTTCCAAACAGAGGGAAGGTGGCCTTCGTCAAGCGACTGACGAAACAGCAGATGGAAATGAGTTGCCAGTGTGTACGACGTTTCCTTCAGGATCCTTGGGTGGACTTCGTCGGGCCCCAACGCGCAGAATGGGTTGATCTTGTGCAGGAGTTGACGAATGTCCTCCACCGTGAATACCAAGTCGGTTAGAGGCCGTTCGTAGGTACGCCTTGACAACGTTGGATGTGACGAGGACGCTGGGACTGAATACAGACCTGCATAGTGATCTCTGTAGAACTCAGATACCACTATTGGGTCACTCGTGGGTTCCCCGTTCCTGTCCCTCAGGGAGAACGCGGATGGTTTGTTTCTTCGGCGATGCCGCATGTATTTGAACAGCACATTTCTGTTCTTCCGGGCGAGGTCTAGAATGGTGGCTTGTTTTCGTATGTTCCATTGGCGGATTTCCGATTTACAGCGGTTCCGCATTTTACGAAATGCCAGCTCATCTTCTGTGTCTCCTGTAGTCAACTTTTTGAAAAATAGTTGTGACCTCTTTTCCAGAAGACGCCGGATCCTTTTGGGTAGTTTACGGCTCATCCGACTGCGTGCTGGTTTTTTTGGGACGAACATCGCGTCAGCCTCGTGAACTTTCTGGACAATAGTCCTATATAAGTCTTCCACTGAGGCTGGCCCCAGTTTAACTTGGTTAAGAAAGATGCGCATTCCCGAAAAGTCTGCACGGCAGAAGTTTCGAATCCACGTTTGGGGTTCGGGATTTCTGGCCCAATAGCAGATGAAATCAAAGGTGAGCACACAGTGGTCGCTATGTCCCAGTGGAGCGTTAATTGTCACCTGATCAACGAAATGTCTTTCGTTGGTGATGACCAGATCCAGGAGGGACGGTTGTTGGCCCGCGCGGTATCTGGTGGGTGCAACGACATGTTGAGTCCAAGCGCTCTGTTGAACGACTTCGGTCAACGCCGCTGCAAAGGGTCCACTTGATCCGACGCACTGGAGCTCCGTCCAGGGGGCCTTTGGAGCGTTGAAGTCACCTACCAGCAGGAGATGAGTGAAGTGGTAGCTGGAGGAGAGTTGCCCAAGGGTTCGTATGAGGAAGTGGTCATCTTCCGGAGGACTCGAGGGGCTACGGTAGACCACACCGAGAAGGAGAGAATCGGACCCGCGCCTTCACTGTGTACCTCTCACTCCTTGCCATACAGGACAAACAGAAGTATTCGACGTCAACGGACTGACTGGTCGTTGCCCCCAACGTGTGGATCTCATTCCCTCATTCTCGTTGTCTTCAGTGAACAAAACTCTAGCAGCTGGAACCACTGTATCTCAATGCACGGTGTGTGAACTTGAAAACCGTACTGAGCTGAACATAGATCAGTAGGGAACTGGACATGTCGACGTGGAAATAAAGTCATCTTTGGATACACTGTCAATCTTACCGTCCATGGGTGAGCAGCCTGGAGGTAGCTCAGCCGTCGTGCTTACATCAAAGGGCATACCAGAGCGGCGCCGAAAGTGTTACAACTGGGCGATTATTTTCTTCGAGCTTACTCTTCTGCTTTCACGGATTCACGGATTCACGGATTCACGGATTCACGGATTCACGGATTCACGGATTCACGGATTCACGGATTCACGGATTCACGGATTCACGGATTCACGGATTCACGGATTCACGGATTCACGGATTCACGGATTCACGGATTCACGGATTCACGGATTCACGGATTCACGGATTCACGGATTCACGGATTCACGGATTGATACACAGGAGCGAGGCTTTCGCCCAAGTTTCCCGGGTCGGTTTTGTTCTTGTCGTTCAGCAGCTGTCGTTCACCTGATAGGCATAAGTGAAAATATGGTGTAGCAATATTCTTTAAGTTCTCAGCGCAGGGCAGTATGTTTGCCAGCGCGAGGACTCGCGTAAATAAGTGTCTAATAGTGTTTTGAACTGAGTTCTAGAGGGAGCGTGTACAACCGTCTCAGGAAGGTTATTCCACGCAGCAACTACCCCAAATGAGAAAGAAGTTTCCCTAAATGAAGGTATGCGCTCTGAGCTTAAAAATCTTCTTACCGTGTCCCCGCCGTGTGTTTGCTGGGTCAACGGTGAAAAACCTGTCGTCAGCATCAATTTGCAGCCAGAGGTGAAGGTAACTCCTTCAAGAAAGACAGTAGGTCTTAACATCTCGAGGCCTTATGGCCCATATGTCAGGATGGTATAAAAGCCGATGGAAAGCTCCAAATAATGATTCCTCCCTTGTTCCTCGTGCGGTCCGGGTTTCTGCGCGGTCGTTGGTATGTTGATAATTGCCTACATAATCAACCAGCTCATTTTTGTTCAGGTAAGCTGTCTTCGACGACCGGTCCTTCATGCGTGTGGTTGATCGTAACGACTAGGTAGTTAGTTTAAGCACGTAGCATTTTCACGGACTGCGAAAGGCTGACTGACAAGTGTGCACTAGCGACGACCACCTGAAGGATCAACAGGACCGCGTGGTTTTCGGATTTGCTGAGGCCCTTTAAATCGCCCGTGGAAATTCGAAACAACTATGGAATTGACTTGACCGGTGATGATGTTCGGGTTCTGCTCCTCGAACTCCGCTGCTTGGATCATCCTGTTTGTGATATGCAGTGTATCCGATAGGCTTCGAGCAACTTTGGATCCAAGGCTGTATCTGTTTGTGGGTATGGAATTTTGAATGTTTCATCGTTAACTTTCGTAGGGCTGTGTGGTTCGTTTGCAAAACACGGAGATTTTGTTCAAACAGACTCAAACTATCAGTGTTACAGGGGTGTTTACCAATTGTGGCATGGGGTAATCACCGATTGAAATGGTGTTGGTCGTAGTGTCTTTTACTGCTTTATCCGTAATGAGTCACAAGAATGTTATGATATAGCCGTTGAACATTTTATTCAAATGATGTCGCCCAATGCCGCTGTCATTTTTATTCCCTTCACGTATTACAAATTTCAAAGCCAGGATTAATATGCTTAAGGAACTGACCTAATCAGTTAGAGAAGTTTTTGCCTGGTCCAAGCAAATGGTTAACTGTAGGGAAGTGAGTGAATTTGAGGTCTATGCCATCAGCATCAGAAGCCGCAACCAGGAATACTGGTAACACCTCAGCGAGCACTGTTTTTCCTACCTGATCACCTAAACAAGGCATGCTGGGAAGCATACTGTAACCCTCGGTAATGAAAGTATCAGCCGGGTCGAATCTTCCGACAGGTACACTAGGTGGAACTAACTGAGTCTTCCTCGTTATTCACCTATTTTCAGGCCATTATTAACAGGAATGAGCAAATATAGCCAAGTACAGTAAACTCGTTAGCGTCCCAATTGTTCGTGACCGATCAGAAGGTGCGACATTGCCGTCTGACGAGATACGCCCAGGAACGTGTCCGTCGCAACTAAAGCAGAAATCTTAGATTGACCAAAGCACGGATATGTACCTGAGTTTCTGGGACGACAGTACGCTGCAATTTGGACAGCCAATGAAGCGTTCGTCTTCGTTGACGAGCTGCTGGATATTGCCATGCCGCCGTATGGCGTTTGCCGGTGAGTACCATGGATAGTCACTGATTCCGTTGATTGAATCCGAAAGTGGCTGTTGCCACTGAACAATGTTCAACCATCAGCTACCGGTACTGGAACCAGGGTATCTGTATAGGTTGTTCCTAAAGGCAAGTAATCCAAACTAAGAAGTGCTGGGAATATCTCACCGGATATTTTTGAGATGACTGTCCATTTAGGTTCATCTGATTTTAATGTTTGCTGTCGTTTCTTGAGAAGGTTTGCTGAACAGGTTTTCGCAGGTCGCTTGCCAAGCTGCATCCTATCCGCTGAGAATGTCACAGGCGCTTCCACTGTGAGAATGCGGAGAAGAAAGTACGTTTTGTCCGTAGGTTGCGTTCATATTTGCTAACTGTCGCGCCTTCTTGTGTGGGTGTCGTGTAGGTTTCTTCTACCGCAATATTAATCACCTTCTCAACGTGCTGCGGCCATTGATACCAGTGTGTCGCACACAGACCGGGCGAACAGGACTCTGGTCACTTCAAATCTGTTGGCACTCAGTTATTTTTTCCCAAACTTTTTCAGATATGACTGTAGAATTCGAGCAGGGCTGTAATGAATTAATTGCTAGGGGGTGCAATACGGCGGTGCTCTGTGGACTAGGGCTACCAACATCATACATCTCGTGAGTCCTCCAGACGTTACGTTCAATTAATGGGCCTTTGTGTCATGGTAGGCACTGTATACAACCCCGGTCCCTTTTTGAAGTACGTGGGCCGGCCGCTGCTGGGGATTTGGCGCATGGGGCGGTGAGAGTGTGGAGACCACCATATCTGAGAGTCCATCGGCCGTGTGCAATTGCAGAGCCTGTTACTGCTATGGCTTGGTGCACCAAATTACTGACAGGGAATTTCTGGTAGAACAACCAATGTGTGGAAGGCATCCCTACGCTTGCCAAATACCTAACAAGCACGCCATTGGTGCAAGAGGGGACAGTGATTCTCTGAAGGTGGGGGTTCACAACAATCTATATAGGCGGAAAAGAGAAAGATAGCTCGTCAACCGAAACGGATTAAGGAAAGGTGCGCATCACCAATAGTGATAAATAGATAAAAGAAAATGGCATCTACTACTTACTACACACTTCACCAATCGCTTCTCATTCTTAGACGTAAGCAAAAGAATGGTAGGCCCCCTTTCATTTTCACATAGGTCTTTGCGGGAAATCGTTGACTCGTCTGGTTGTTCAGGAATAATAAAACAAGCGAGCTTCTCTGGCGTAACAATGGACGCAATCGTTGCTCGGTTTGCTGCGAAGAATGCACCGATAGTTCCGCTGTTATAGATTAGACTTAGTATGGCCAGTGATAAAGCAGAACAGGTGATATTACGAGTTCCCATACCTAATGCACAGAAACTGCATGTTGGAAGGTCTTCGAAGTGTGCACTTCGGGTCAAGGATCTAATTACACGAATCTGGTTCGTGTCTATCATCCAACGGTCAGTTTAACCATCATTTATCGACACAGACTGAAAACAGTTAAAACAGAGGCAATAACTGCTATCTTTGTGTTATTAAGCTTAGTCACTTTTTATCAACAACATTACTCACCAAAGTCACCATCGATTTCGAAATAATATTATTTACGACCAAGACGGACGATGGGATTTATCAAAGGCAGGCTCTGTTAAACCTCTGCAAATAGGATGTTCTCTGCAAGAGTCACGTTTGGAAATTAGTTCACAATATAACTTCTTATCGGATACAACCTATAGATTACTCTCTGCGTCATTCAAGAGGGCCATTTAGAGACCTCCATTCAACCAGGCTCTCATTTTTGAATGCTAACAGCATTGACATTTTAGTCCATCAGAATAAGAATGACGCCGCAGGACGTGTGATTGCGTGTACATCAATCGCAAGTGTCGCAAGGCATCAAAACAGGCACTCAGTATTCGCAAAATGGAACCGAATTCTCGAAAAATAAGTACTTCGAGGTTACTACTTCAGACTGAAGAATGCCTACGTCTGGTGAATTGTTCTGAGAATTGTCTGCATGGGTGATTTGTTTCAGTGGGCGAATGTTCAAGGTCAGCAATCACCATCGACTGTTAAATCAGTGTCTAATGTCAACAGTGAGTTGCTCAAAATAGACGAAATTTGCAGATGATTCTGCAGCTAAACTGGTCCATCAAGCCTTCTAGAATCTACATTGTGCTCGTGCTCCGCAAAATATGCGGCATTGTCGATCCTGTAAGTAATTTTTGCTATTTTAATAATAATAATAATATTTATTCCCAACTTTTGGGGGCATGCCGTCAGGCATGATCATAAGGTTACAGTCAGAATAAAGGTATGACTGGTGGGACTGTGAGTACAGGGGGTTTTGGGTGGGAAAAGAGGACAGCGCCATAGGCAGTGAGCTGTATCCAATGTAGACGTGGTCGTCACTAAACCGGCACGAGCAGGGAAGCTCTTTTGTCGAAGAGAACATCAAGCAAGGTCAGATCGTTAGGATTTGAAGGTGGCGGGCAAAAACAAAGCGAGGGAGGGCAAAACAAGAGGCTTCTTGCCTGAAATATGACAAGAGAAATGTAAGCTGTGGAAAATCAGAAACCAGAACATCAGATCTGGTGAAGCAGCAAAGTTGGCATCATCCAGCCGATCAAATTGAACTGAAGCCAAAAACAACCGCTGAGGCCTCGCGGCCTTGGACTATTGGGCTCGTGGCCAGGGTCACAAAAGCGTAAGTGGGGATGATGAAATGGAGGGACCAGCAAAGCGGGTAAATGGTAGCAGGGATCTCAGAGACATGGTATACAGTTAAACTGTAGTGACTCACTGGTGTCGCTGTTGTGGAGGCGGGCATAATAGTTCCTTTGGAAGAGAGAGATGGTGGCAACACACGAGCCGGAACGCGAACTGTATAGAAAGTTATTGGATTTGGTGGGAAGCACAGTAACACAGAGATGGTTAAATTTCAACCAACAGTTCAGCAGGTTGGAATGAATGTGTCATGGAGTCAGCTGGGGTCGATTGGGGAGTTCGTCGTATTTGCAGTTAATGGAACGAGTGGGCGAGGGCACGGTCGAGAGAAGGAATGGAATAGTTGCGGGAGTGCTATCGAACTGGGTATGGCAGTGCCGTGCCATCATTGGCCTGACATGCTTCAGTTTTTGGACAGCCCCGTAACGGACGTCACATTTTAAGGTGAGTGGGCTGGGGTGTGCAGTTCTTTGGGCAGCGGGATTCATTTCAGGCTGGTCGAGGAAACAAGGTGGAGCGAAGCCGATATGGAATCGCAGGGTTCTTTTGGGATCCTGTGGTTGAACATCACCGGCCAGGTGGAGTGGGTAACAGCCAACCAGGTCCTCCAAACCAGGCATTGCCGAAGTTCGAAGCTTGGGAAGATGAGGGGGTGGGATGAAATTAGTAAAGCATGGTGAGTTTGAAAAGACAACAAATGGGGTAATGTGCATTATTATACATTGAAAGAAAAACTTGACGTCTGCCGTGATTAGGGTGATGACAAGTGATTGTATGGAATAGGATATAGACTAGCGACCAAGGGGGTGGGTTTGCTAACAAACGATATTAAATTACAAGGGATCTAGTAAAGGCCGATATAAGCATGCAAAGTGGTGGTGTGGAAATCAGATGTATAAGGGCGGACGGGAGTGAACTTTCGAGATAACTGGTTGATCTGTTATTTATTACATGGGTTGGACAGTACCAGGAGAGAAAGCATGTACAAGAGAAATAGTCACCAGTCCCTGAAGCACTGCTATAAGCTTTAATCTGTAAGTGGTGCAATGATGGAGACTTTCATGTCTACCACTGGGAGCGGCAGGTAGATGTGTTCTTTGTTTGATTGACGGAGTGGGCTTTGGTGCGGTGTAGCCTCTGTTCTGATGAAGGCAGATACAGCTATGCTCGTCGATGTAAGCCATGGGCATTGCAGATTATCTTCAGGCTATTCCAGGTGTATTTTTTTTATCTGCTTGAATGGATGCATACCGAATTGTGTTCCGGGACATCGATAATCTCTATTGCGAGTAATCATCACCGTCGACACATTCACTGTTTTGGGATAACTCATGCGAAGTTGGAAGAACGTAAGACTGGCAGATGTTGATGACCTGTGCCCGTACGTCCCGTTTGGTGTTAAACTGCGGCAGAGTTCCCCATTGTAACCGGCAAGACAGGGGAGGAGAATCATTTCGTCGATAATAGCGGATACCTGAAAAATCCAAGCTAGCGCACACGACTACCATGCGGCTAGGGGTCCACGATGCCTAATCTGCTGGCCGACGCAGGTCCACTCCTCTCGACTGGAAAAAGGCGAGGGTCTGTAGTTGTCTGGCTATCCAAATAACTGATTTACCCTGGGTGGTGGCAAAGAAATAAAACAATTACGCTAGACTGAGTATACAATAATAAAGAAGGTCAAATGGAGAGGCTCACCAAGAGTTTTCTCTGTGAAATAGCTCCTCGTTGGCCCAGATCATTGAATAGATAATTATGCAATTGTGGTTGTCCAGGGGTCTTCTTTTGAAAAGTTCCCAAATATAATATAATTCAAAGATGGGCTGGAAGGTTTTAATACCAGAGTTAGTACCGCTGTAAGCGCGAGCGAAATCAGAATAGAAAGTCGAGGCACGCGTCCACGTTTGTATTGCGTGTACTTCGTGCAACTGCGCGTTTTTGTGGTTTTTCGTATTCAAACAAAAAACGTTTATGCAATTGATGAAATACGTCATCTCATGACGAAAGCAAAAGAAAGGTGCAAAGCACCACAGGTCCAATGTGTACGACACGAAAAGTTAAATTTTATTGGTCGTTTTGATTGGCAAGTATGTCCTGCCGGGAAGCGTATGGCCCTCTTGGCGCGCAGTGCTGACTAATCTATTGAAGTTCTGAGATGAGAGGAAGACAAGTTAAGTTGCCGAAATATTCATATGAGGAAGGTGGTTGAAAAACTGTGACCAATACGTACCTTATAAGATAAGCATGTCAGTGTCAACAACCTCGTAGAGCCTTATTTATACAACGCCATCTTTGATGAATGATTCGTGTGCGTTAGTTCTTGTGGCTTGGATCCAGCACGTTCCCGCAAAATTGAATTTCAAACTCAGGTGTTGTAGAAGCTTTTTGTGGATCCTAGCCCATCCATAGTTGTTTACTCATCTTTTGTGCAAGATAATCAATTATTTATTTACGGTGGTCCCTCAACTAGCTGTGATCGCAAAGTCCAACGGCTTCCCTTCCTTATTAGGCTTCGCCGACACCCAAGCTTGCCACTGTCGATCCCCAGTTCGTCGAGCACATTTGGGCTTAGCGGAGCGGATAAATGGTAACGGGAACCTCAGAAACATGGTGTACAACGAAACTGCAGAGGCTTGCTGGTGTCGCTGTTGTGGAGTTGGGCATAATGGTTCCTTGGAAGAGTGGGGTGGTGGCAACACACGAGCCAGAACGTCACCTGTATAGAAACCTATTGATTTTTGTGAGGAGCACAGAATGAAAGTCCACCAAAAGGGTTACATTCGAACGACAATTTCAGCAGTTCGAGATGAGCATAAGATGGAGGCAGCTGGGGCCAGGTGAGGAGCTTATTCTTATTCGCAGTTAATGGAACGAGTGAACGAGAGGGTACGGCCGGCAGTTGGAAGGGAACAGTTGCGGGTGTGCTATGGAACTAGGTATGGCAGCGCCGTGCCATCATTGGCCTGAAATACTTAGGTTTTCAGATGGCCCCGTAACGGACGTCACGTTTAAGGTCACTGGACTGGGCTGTGCAATTCTCTGGGCGTGGATAACAGCCAACCAATTCGTCCATACCTGATATTGTTGGAGTCCAAATCTTGGGAAGACGAAGGAATGTACTAACTGACATCCCTTTGCCTGATCAAACCGGCAACTCTCTTGGCCGCTACCAGAAAGATATCAGATCCAGAAAACCCTAGCAAATATCACAACCTGTGTGCACATTTGAACTTCTCTCCTTCTCATCCATAGAGCCTATGGCAGCCTACAACTTTGTCGCGCTAGCGACCTTAACCAGCCACAAGGAATTACAATTTCTCAATCGTTTTGCTTATGTGGCTACCACCCGCACCACGCGTCAGACCTACAAAATTTACCGATGGCAGATCGATTTGTTTTCGTCTGTGCAACTGTCAAACAAGAATGTTCACCATTTTTGTCACACTGTACACAAAGTATATGCTTGCAACTTGGCGCAGCACACGCGCGCGCACAGAGTAGGAGACAATCGAGCCCCACAAGTCCGCGAACAACTGAGGAATGCGCGTATCTCCTAGATCGCGAAGAACATACTTTCGCGTTCGTGCGTTACACGCAAGAATTACTGCAAGTTGTGTCCAAACGACAAGTTACTCTTTAAACCATTGCATTCGGACGCTGCATTTGTTTTATTAAAATTTACATAAATACTGCATTCATCGGTTTAAAAAAAGGCCGCTAATGTTTGTCACCTTCTGATTATTAGGTTAATTCTGTTGCAATTAGTGCACTGACTTATCTCACAAATTTGTGATTTGTATCGTCCATGAATTTTGATTACAAAATGAGGTTTAGTCACGACACTTCTCGCGAGAATAAGTCCGAGCTAATGACTTATGCAAGTAGATATATCATAGAGGATTTTTGGATCTCGAATTCTCCAAACATTCTGGGCGTCTCAAGTATACATTATAACAGGTCGTTCTTTTGATGGAATTAATACAATTGCTATGAGGTTTGCGATATATTCTGTAACCCCAGGCCGTCTTCGTACAAAGCCGCCTGCTGGTCCAAATATGGAGTCTGATCAACGACGCCGGGCTGGCTGCACCCGACCTGATTACCCGTCAGCGTTTCCCAATATTCATATTATTTTCACACTGAGTGTGTTGCCTGCTTATCATTTTCATGACAACAGTCCATTGCCAACAAGCGACCTAGGCCAATCACTTCGGCCGCGTGCTCTCCATATCCGCCGAAACCAGTGTGGTTGCCCGTCTCAAAGTAACATGCACATTCGCGTAGAAGCTGCCGTTCTCGCATACCCTTCATAAGTATGAATAATGATCTTCATGTATCTGCCTGTAGCCTGGACTCACACACAACTCGTCACGCTGTTCACGTGCCACTTGTTTTCGAAGGTTTCCGATGCCCCGATACCCACCCTGTTTGAAACGTAATGACCTGATTATATCAATTTTGGTACGACTTCACGTGTTTTGAACAATTTTTGTATAAATCTGCCCTCTTTCATGAAGTTTTAAACGTCTGCAACTGACACTCGTTGTGCTGTTCCTCTGGCTGCTTTTTGGTTATGCCCAACCAGCTGCTACTCCCAATTGACGACAAACACTGTTATCATTATTTCAATACTTTCCGATTCGGCCTCCCATCAGACAGTTGGACGGCGCTCTGAACAAATTTGGCCAGATACTACTTGCACGTTTTGTTTTCAGTGAACACTGTCAAAGCGAAATGAACTGACCGCTGTATTGAATTCTGGCAGTTGTTTGTCGCAAACAGGATTGCTGGTAGAATGGGCAACACCCGTCCATTTTCCATTTATGTGCTTTTGGGCAACTGGAAACGGGCACAATCGAAAAAACTACCAATCTACACGAAGAAACAAAGGAGCAATTTGTTTTTATCAACATAACAGAAATAGCCTTTGTTACAAGTGGTCATCTAATTATCCTTTAACCATATATGTACCAAGGTCTCCACAAAAACCGGCAAAGCCCAGGATAGGTACGTTTTAACATTTCCCGGGGGTGAGTTCTCGGCCCTGTTATCTCATGCATCTTAAGGCTCGTTTCGGTGGGGAACCGGATCGCGATTTGTTGCAAACCTCCATTATTGTTGTCTTGTTCGTTCTTAAAAGGTCGTGTTTTGCCTTTGTCGCATTTGACGCTCTTCGAGATTCGATCCCAAAAAAAACGATGGCCTGTATGCCTGCTGGTCTGTCACTGTTACCCTAAATACGTGCATGTCAACCGTCATTGGTGTCAAGGAGGGTTTGGTACGTAATTGGACAGTCTTCTTCGGTGATCAGCCGTTGGAGAAGCATGATCTGTCATTGCTTTTGGAAAAATGCAGTGTGGCTTTCTGCGACTGACCAGAACGTTAACATTTAAAAGGTTATATTCAACAGCTATATACTGGGTGAGTGGTTTTTCAAGATTTGTCTCGGCTGTACCAAGTGCTCCGCAATTTTCTTTACAAGAAGCTAAATCCCGGTACAACACAGTTCATAATTTTTTGAAAACAGATTCCTAGTGGTTTCGCTTTTCCCGAGGGCTCTCCGGGTAGATTAAACCTCTATTGTTTGACATACTCACGTTTTATTTACACATCAAGTTGAGTGAGACTGAAGACACACAACCTCCTGCAAGCTGTGTTCGTAGTAGCGGGAAACCTCATTGAACGCCCATTTTACAATTTTTTCCCATAGTATGCCGCATAGAGCCAATTTCCACGGAACTATATCGTCTCTCGTCACAAGGGAAAACCTGTGCAGAGGAGTTAGCGGCCGAGCAGTTAAGCTTCTATCGAACGAATGAACCCGGTAATTTTTCAGCGTGTCATTACGCTGTTTGTACCAACCCTATAGAGCACCTTGAGCCCCACTCAGATGCACGAAGTGTGATTGGTGTACCACAGTTGGACCATAGGTCTCATGTCAAACTTTGATGTACCGTATCTCCGGTTTATTCGGTCTCAACCAGGCAGCACGCACTAGAAGGCGCACTGTTGTTGAAATATACATATTAGGACTTTGATTAATGTATCGATACAAAATGCAACTTTTGCCAACAGCAAATGCCACATTCCAAAATCGTCATTAGCCATTTATCTTGGAAACACTACTGATTTTTAAGGGCACAGTTGAGTCGAAAAGTTCTCCCGCATACACTTTCCCTAACATTTTATGCTACCACCTGTGGTCCTTGAGCTGCAAGTGCGGGTTCATGTGTGTTAAACCTGGACTTAAATGTGAGCAACCCATCTTAAATTTCAAATTTTTTGGAATATTTAAAACTATCTTGTGGGGAGAATAGTTCAGGTATAAATACACATGTAACTGAATAACTACTAAGCGGATGGGCCGGGTCCCATGCATAAACCAAGTGGAAGTCATAAAAATAGTTCGTCCGGTGAACGCAAGTGGCTAAACAAGAATCTACTTCCTGTGTCACATATGGAGTTTGACGCAAGCTAGGGCTTTGCGTTTACTTCGCAGGGTCTCTCTAGTGATCATTTGTCAGTGAGGATTATCTGGAAGCATACGAATAATAATAATAATAATAATAATAATAATAATAATAATAATAATAATAATAATAATAATAATAATAATAATAATAATAATAATAATAATAATAATAATAATAATAATAATAATAATAATAATAATAATAATAATAATAATAATAATAATAATAATAATAATAATAATAATAATAATAATAATAATAATAATAATAATAATAATAATAATAATAATAATAATAATAATAATAATAATAATAATAATAATAATAATAATAATAATAATAATAATAATAATAATAATAATAATAATAATAATAATAATAATAATAATAATAATAATAATAATAATAATAATAATAATAATAATAATAATAATAATAATA
Organism: Clonorchis sinensis; assembly: GCA_003604175.2. Lineage (NCBI taxonomy): Eukaryota > Metazoa > Platyhelminthes > Trematoda > Opisthorchiida > Opisthorchiidae > Clonorchis > Clonorchis sinensis. Next base: position 132,582,904 of record CM030370.1, read on the forward strand.
ATAATAATAATAATAATAATAATAATAATAATAATAATAATAATAATAATAATAATAATAATAATAATAATAATAATAATAATAATAATAATAATAATAATAATAATAATAATAATAATAATAATAATGTTTATTCCCAAATTTTGGGTGACATACCTTCTGGCATGATCATACGTTTACAGTCAGAATGAAGCATGACTGAGGGATTTGCGGGTAGTGCGGATTGCGCGAAAAGAGGACAATGTCATAAACAGTGGGAAATATCCGATGAAATAATAATAGGTTGCTTTCCCAACTTGTAGGGAACAATGGTCATGAGGTCCGACTAGTTCAAAGACAGCCGCCTGGCATGAACTAAAACTGAAAACCATTGCTGGCCATGAGTGACCTTGGGCGCTTGGGCAAATGGCTGGAGCCACAACGAGCAAAAGTGGGGATGGAGGTAGAATAATTCGAATAGGGAGCACATGGCGAGTTTTGTCTCAAAAATGTGGCTTAATCTGAAATTAAGCAAACTCACTGTTGTAAGGAAGTCAGTTGCAGCAGATAGGTTGGATGGGGACGTGGTGCTAATACATAGGGCGAACCAAACATCGTATACGGATTTGAACTTGTGAAAGAGGCAAGCCCGAGGACAGAAGTAGAATGAAAGCGGTAGCATGTTGCGAGTGTCAAGAGGCATATAATACAACGGTGTCAACAGGAAAAAAATCTAAAAGGGAATGACAGCAAACTAAATGGACCCAGGAAGGGTGGATACGTTTGCTGATCTAGCAACCAAGTACTAGTTGGGCCAGAGTAGGTGCATAGTTTTAGGAACTTTTTCGTCGAGGTAGCTAGCAGGGAGGCTAGACGTTGGGCTAGTTGGAACGGGCGGCAGTTTTAGCTTACCAAGGAATCATGACATGGGGTCTCCGTTGTGCAAAGAAAGGGGTTAATGGGAGCAGTGACAGTAGACAAGTAAAAAGCGGATAGGCAACAGGCTCCCAGAAAATGGATAAGAACCGTAGCTTAACTGAGATCTACGGCGTCAACCTAACAGGAGATTAGGACTAAGGATCACCAGTCGCCGAGTCACTGCTGTCAACTCCAGAAAACGAATGGTGCATAGCAAAAAGAACAGCCATTAAATGCTAGCTGTGACTGGTTGTAATCAGGAAATAATAATTTATTTGCATTTTGTGCATATGATCGTTATAGATGACAAGAGGATAGAACGTGTGTGCTATGTTTGGATGGTGAAGTGAGCTTGGGATGGTGTGATCCAACTAAGACGAAGGTGGCAACTCCTTGCACGTCGACATTAGCCGTGAGCCTCACACAGTACCCTCAGGCTACCCCATGCATATATATATATATATAAAGACAAACGAAAAGACACCTGTCATTCGCTTGTATTTCTTGGTGTTGCGAGACAAATGACAACCTGGACAAGTCCAATCCAGCTACAGACAAACGGCAACAGTGCTCTTTTTTTGGTTTTCCTGAATTAAAGGCCAGGCTCAGAACCACCGGCGATGGGCGATACACCCGTGCTGCTGGAGGGGTGGCGAGTATACGAACGCACCATGGTGCAACGTAACAGGGCGACCCTCCCTGCAGGACGTACCCGTCCACCACACGAGGTTTTCATCCCTCGTGCATGCTACCAGATCTGCAGGGTGACAAGTCACCAAGCAGTCATAATTGCGGCTTGTGCATTAAAAAAAACTCCAGCTACCAGATATTTTATCCGGTCGGGGGAAAGCCAGGCCAGTAATACAGCTCAGTCATTTCGGACAAGCAAACGGCAAACAGCTGCTGGAAGAGGCAAGTCGCGGAGGCAAATGAAACGTCAACTACGTTTTGGGCTATGGGAGTAGAATGGAGATGTTCAGAGCCTGTGTACTATGGCTAAACGAAGACGAAGCATTAGGTTGAGCCGCCTTGTCAAGTAGAGCGCACCAGTGTTGAGTGTATGTGTGTGTGAATGAGTGGGCTGTGGGGCCAAACCAGTATTTCGTTTATGGCGCATCTCCAGACCCACCATTTGATATGCATGCGCTGCGCGTGTTCAGGGGATGCAGAATCGTTCAGAACAGCGAGGAACTAAGGCTTCGGTTTGACTTAGGTTAGTTAAATCCAGTCAAAGCAAGCCACCAGACATTAAATAGAGCTGACAGAGTTACTCAGGGATGGGACCAGGCTTGAAGAACTAGGAATAAGTGGGCTGGATACAGAAGCTCAAGGCCGGAGGAAGGAAATACAACCAGGTCAGTGGAAACGGGCTTAACGACAACGTGATGGCCTGTGAACTTCGCCTCTATGGCAGTGTTTCTGGAAATCTCTGGATGGGGAGCTTGATGAGTTAATTCAGCCGGGCGGGGTTGATTTTGATTCAAAATACCAGTGAAGGTGGTCCATTTTTTGGAACGCTGAATCTAGATCCAGCTCCACATATCATCGAGGTTGTTTATAAAATATTTATTGCCCCACATCCCGTGTGCACATAAGCAGCGCTTCCTTGCCCACTTGAGCGTGGTTGTGTGCGAGCAGACCGGTGGAGTCCAAATGAACCGGAAAAATATGGTTAATCCCCCAAGAAGACAATACCACCGTTAACGGAGACTGTATTATTTTTATCAGTGTTGATATTCGCAAGGCGTTTGACCAAGTCGCCCACGGAGCACTCTTCAAGTAATGTTCTGTTGGAACAAAAGTAGGGGTCAGGGTGATTCAAGCAGATGCGGGTCAGAGCTAGCCCCCGGTCGTTGTGAATACGGAGTTACACCAAGCACATGGTAGGTGTGGTTTGATGTACTTGTTTGGGGTCGTATAGCTGAAGCTGCTCGTGGTTTCCAGAGAGGCGGAGGCGGTGGAGGTTTAGGTAGTTACTGAAAAGGAATCTCAGGCAAAGAGTATGCAGGTGGTCAGGTAGGTGGAACTTGATACGGAATAAGGTTAGGTAACGGCAGTTGCACGTTGGTCATTCCACTGGTGACCTGTTTGAGGGGTCACAGGTGTATTTATGTACAATTTGGTGACATGGTCCTGTTTGTAGATGAAGGGTGAAGAGTGAGAACTCCCGCAGTTTGTGTGGGAGAGGGGAGTGTGAGCCCGGGGAAGGGCTTTGGAGAGGGAGCATGGGGTGTCAGTCGGTCGGGAGGGGGCTGGAGCCAGAGCCCGCATTGTCATCTTTGGGGTAGGGTTTGATGCAATCTGTCAAATCAACGGTGAATTTTGTTCGCACGAATGAGGTCAGAGACAACCTAGACAGGTGCCCAAATGTAGAAGTAGAGGGCTCATAATCGTGAGCGGAAAATGCGGCGCTTGACGCCGACAGACAGGTTTGCTTAACCAAAAGGCACGAGTCAGCCACACGGGAGGGCGATTTCGAAGAATCGGCGACGGAGGTTCGAGATTTTGGAGACCCCAGCACTAGTATGGACGGCTGGAGGCCCAAGCAGCTTAGAACTGGCTTTAGTGTTGTCAGGGAGGGTTTGGAGCTTACAGGATTTGATGCTAATGTATTAGATGACTAGTCACTTGGCAGAATCAGTAAGCGTTTATTTGAAGTGGCAAATCCTCGGCTGCCATGCGCACATGTGTCGACGGCGATCCGGTCTGCGTAGTTGTCCGAGGCGTTGTTTGTGTGGAAACCCTGCTACTGAGTCACGCCGAAAGTATTGATTACTGCGGATGGGCGAAGGATTTTTCGGCTGACTGTAGAGATTTGGATGGTGAATTTTTAGTAGGTCGCCCTACATTGGAATGCAAGAAGCATTGACTTTCATGGTAAGCAGTGTTTGGGTAGAGAAGAGGAAGGCCTGAGATGCTAATGGACGTACGGCATAATTTTCACCCCTAAGTCCCATTCTTATTGGGCGCCGCAAGGACAGTTTTGACTTCAGGAGCAGGAAACTGTGGAGGCGGTCAGGCATGTTTCATACAATTAAGAGTGCGGCTTTGTGAGCTCCGGCAGGATGTGATTGAAGGCACTGCATATTAAGGCTTGGTGATGGCACTTCAAGCAAACCTCGGAGGCATGCATGTCAACGGTAATCGAAGCTTTTTTAAGATTTCGATGATCATATGGTGCAGCAGGAGTCAGAGGGCAAACACTCGGCTGTATGCTTTAGAAGGAAGCTAGTTCACTTTCCAGCTTGTACACACAGGCTCTGCAATTAGCTGGGTGTGTGTGAATCCGAGATACTTTGAGCTAGGAGGAGGGATATGGGCTGCTGAGTGAGACAGAAAGGGAGGTGTCCGTTTGTACTACCGAACATTCTGAGGTGACTCGGATTGCTTTATCGACTGGCCCTGAAGGGTGTTGGGATTGAGAGCTGGAGCACATGGCTGCGAGGTGTCTCTTTGAGCAAAATGGGGGGTTGTTGATGATTCAGGTTTCAACAACCGCTTAGAGGAAGACGGGAGTGGTGGTCAATTCAATCAGGGTTGAAGGATATTTGTCGGAGAAGCAAAAATCTTACAGTTCTTGGCTGAGCAGTATCAAGAGCGACTCTAATTTGGCCTTGGCCGCCATTGTGATAGGATGGTTTAGATAGGATTGTGAAAGTGAATGTCGGTGGCAGTGCGTTGAAAAGAACGATAAGCAAAATGAGGTACGAAACGGTATGACAGACTGGGTGATAATATAATGGACTGTGACCTACAATTATTCTCTGTGACACCACAATACTGCACTATGACATCACAATTATACACTGTGGTTGAAATTTAACCATCTCTGTGTTACCGTGCTTCCCACCAAATCCAATAATTTTCTATACAGTTCGCGTTCCGGCTCGTGTGTTGCCAACATATCACTCTTCCAAAGGAACTATTATGCCCGCCTCCACAACAGCGATACCAGTGAGTCACCACAGTTTCACTGTATATCATGTTTCTGAGATCCCTGTTACCATTTACCCGCTTTGCTAGTCCCTCCATTTCATCATCCCTACTTACGCTTTTGCGACCGGCCACGAGCCCAACAGTCCAAGGCCGCGAGGCCTCAGCGGTTGTTTTTGGCTTCAGTTCAATTTGATCGGCTGGATGACGCCAAATCTGCTGCTTCACCAGATCTGATGTTCTGGTTTCCGGTTTTCCACAGCTTACATTCATCTTGTCATATGTCAGACAGGAAGCGTCTGTTTTGCCCTCCCTTGTTTTGTTTTTGCCCGCCACCTTCAAATCCTAACGTTCTCTTCGGCAAAAGAGCTTCCCTGCTCTTGCCGGTTTAGTGACGACCACGCCTACATTGGATACAGCTCACCGCCTATGGCGCTGTCCTCTTTTCTCACCCAAAACCCCCTATATTCACAGTCCCACCAGTCATACCTTTATTCTGACTGTAACCTTATGATCATGCCTGACGGCATGCCCCCAAAAGTTGGGAATAAACATTATTATTATTAATATTATTATTATGATACTGAAGATTGACGCAGGGTTCGTTTAAAGTTGTAAGTACGAGTGCTGAGGTTCAGTATCTGAGAAGAAAGCGAGAGCGCTAATGTGGTTAAATACGAAATAACAGCAGATCATTCGCTATGGGGATATTTTTATGAAACAATATATCCGAAAGTGGTTTGGTGGCTTTTAGCTCAACAAACATCGAGCAATCGAAAGGTGAAAGTGGTTACTCGAGGGAGGTCTATCTCAGTGAAATATGTGTAACAGGAACTCGTTACCGACAGGTGATTTGTAGCGTCACTTACTCGAGAGAATACCAACGCTGAAAATGTCTTCAGTTAGACCCGGCATATATTTTCGTGGATTTTTACTTCGTTCTACATGGAATGTTGTAGCCCATCCACAAAGAGGTTTTTGATGCGTCTATCACTGCGAGTCTTCATGGTAAAGGATTGCCCTTGCTGCTTTACTTTGGGAAAATTCAGCGGCCTAATGAGGAGTTTACAGTTTGGGAGTCTTATTGCCTTGCTTCCGTCCTAAAAGTAGAAAATTCGTAAAAGTGAATTATTTCTCACCCACTATATCGTTTTCCCATTTATCGCCTTGGTACCGACTGACCGCTCATCTATGCACACCCCGCTTCCGTTATCCGCACCAGAATACAACACTCCAGGTAGTCCGCTTAGGAGACCAGTTTGTGCTCCGGTTCATTTATCGAGTACGCTTGAACACTGCTGCATTCAATTCAGACTCCAGAGCTATATCACGTAGCAATGTTCGTTGAAAGTAGATTAGCGAAAATTGCCATTGGCAACAACTGGTCAACTGTCTTGCTTGGACTCGAGTCCCATCGTGACAGATTTTGTTAACGCTTGTAAATCTTGTGTCAGTCCAGATCAGGGATGAAAGTGCTTGGCGCCAATTGTCCTATCAGGTACTTCTAACACATCTCAGTAACGATTTGGACTCCGCGATTAACTAGCCGAAGCCGGATGTTGTGTCAATATAAGTGTGCCGTTGAAGACGAAAGTTCACGGTGCAATATCATCACGTGAGTACAATAGACCACTTGAAACAGAAACTGCGCTTCGCACTATTCAAGAGTCTGTCGTCGCTAACCTAATGACCCTACTCCAAAATGCCCGAAGCGAGGGAGAAATTTCAACACAATGAGGCGCCTGGACGGTGATTCGCAGTTTTTAAAAAGGGCGAAAGAACACCATGCGAAACTCCCCGGAGCATCAGTCTATTGCATGTCTTCCAAATTTTCCATAGAATCATCCTACAGAGGTTGCTAAGTCATCGGGGGAATCAGGTTGGCAAACTTAAAGCCGAGTTTCGTTGTGGCCGTGGTTGCATTCATCATGTGTTCACTTTGGGACACCTGTTGGAATTGAATTTTTCCTTCAAACAACCAACAACTTTCGCCTTTCTCGATCCGAAAGCTGTTTTTGACATCGTTGCTCGTCCGAAACTGTGGCAGTGTCTAGCGATAAAGGGTTGCACCTTAAAAACTTGACTTTCATAAAAATTCATTGGCATCCTCCGGTGAGCGCGTGCGTTTCTGCGGCAAATTACTTCCTTAGTTTACATCCAGTGACGTCGGGCAAAGATATATTCGGTCGTTCTTTCTCTGCAAATTCGTAATCGATATGCCAGGGTCTTTGTCCTCACACACTGAGTACGTTGACGAAAATCCCCCTTCGGCCAAAACCTTTAGAAATATAAAATGCTATAAATTAGCCTAATAATCCTGATGCACATTTCGTTATGCGCTCCACATCTTTTATGTTTCACTGAAAGGTTAGGTGGGATGAAAAGCAAACCTCATGCATTCAGGCGAAGCGATCGGCCTAATTTGTCGTTTTTCATCGATCGGAGGCTTGTCCGCTGTTGTGGAATACCTTTGAAGGCTCTGTGCTTGCTCATCGATGCCTCCGGGGTATTGTGCAGGTCTGGTGGGAAAGCCAGATCCTTAGCCAGATCAGATTTCAGATTGCTTTCAGGAATGATTATTCCCCTCAATAAATCAGCTGGTCATGGCTCACAGGTTTCGCTGGTTAAGCCATGTTCTTCGAATATCAGAGAGCCGGTTACCTCGGAGGGCCTTATTCACACAGTGTTGTGTCGGATGGAGGCGATCCGGGGACGGTCAAATCATGACCCAACGATAAAGCTCGAAAATCCTTACCAGTGAACTTAGTCTCGTCCTGATGCACGGGACAAACAGGTGGTTAATTACCTGGCATATACCAGGAGGCTAGCCCCTCTGAATAACCGAGCATCACGTAGATTGGACGGGTGTCATTGCCGGCTGCGGACTAAACGAAGGCATCGTTTGATTGGTCAGTGTCAGCCAATCTGGACCGAGTACCTATAGGTCAACGTATCTCGTCCTTTCATAAAGATTCTAGTGCGCACTCGTGGGATATTTCGTGATAGCCCTATAAATACGACTGTATTAATTCTCCGTTGTCTCCATAAAGGGCTGCCTAAAGCTACAGTGCCACTTGATATACCATAGTGAGTGGAGCAGGAAGCTAAGGGCCGACGCAGAATTTTCACCACCTTCATCAAGCCTTCACACATATAAGACTGTCTCACGCAGCCAATGGTGATCTCGCATCAATTTTATTGCCTTCACCGTGTAGCTCTCACTCCGTGCTCTACCGGACAAATAGAAGTATTCGACGTCAACGGACTGACTGGTCATCGCCCCCAACGTGTGGATCTCATTCTCGTTGTTCTCAGTGAACAAAACGGTAGCAGCTGGAACCATTGTATCTCGGTGCACGGTGTGTGAGCTGGAAAGCTGTACTGAAATGAATATAGATCAGTAGGGACCTAGCCAGGTCGATGTGGAAACAAAGCCTTTCCTGGAAACATTTTCTATTTTACCGCCTAGGATAAACACAAACGGGGAACCCACGAGTGAGCTCTTAGTGGTATGTGAAGCCTGCAGAGAACAATTTACAGGCCTGCATCCTTCAGAAGCGACCTCATCACATCCAGCTTTGTCAAAACGTAATTACGGAAGGCCGCAAACCGACTTCGTCTTCACGGATGAGGATGTACTTCAACTCTTGCACTGGACAACCCCCTTCAGCGCGTTGTGACTAGACGAGGTCCATCCGAAGATCCTGAAGGAAATGTCGTGCACACCGGCAAGGCATTTCTATCTGGTGCCTCGTCAGTCGCTCGACGAAGGCAACCTTTCTGCTTGGAAGGAGGCGATTGTCACGCCAATCTACAAAACTTATGACCACATATCACCAGACAGCTACAGGTCTATTAGCTTCACTAGCGTACCATGATGGAACGCATTCTGAATTGTCCCATCTTTACTCACCTTAGTATCAACAACTTGAAATCCCCGGTGTAACACGGGTTTCTCCAAACCCGTTCTTGCGTGACGAACATGCTCGTATTTATGGACAGCTTAACGCAAGCCAAGGACGAGGGACTCATATCGGATGCCATATTTTTCGACCTCTCAAAAGCACTTGATCGAGTCCCACACGTCCCGCTGCTCCACAAACTCGAGTCTTACGGGATTCAAGGGAAAATCCTACACTGGATCAAGGCATTCCTATCAGACAGATCATTCCGAGTGAAAGTAGGCTCGACCTACTCTTCTGCGGCGCCGGTCTCCATTGGAGTTCCTCAGGGCTCCGTTTTGGGACCTTTGCTGTTTCTGATATACGTCAATGACCTTCCAGATGTTCCTTCAAGTCCATGTCTACCTTTTGCGGACGACTTGAAATCATGGAGTTCCAATGCCAGTGCCCTCCAAATGGATGTAGACGCCGCAAAACAGTGGTCGTAGGACTGGCGCCTTCACCTGAATGACGACAAGTGCGTCCATATGTCATTCGAAGGAGACTGAGCGAACGCCTTTGTCGTGCATGGGGAGAATAGACCAGAAGGCATTACGAAGAAGTATACCAAAAAGGGTTTGGATGTCTGTCTCCCTTTAAGAAAGTCCTTCTAACTGCATCATGAGAAATCGGCTCAAAAGGTATTTGACGTCTCACGAATGAATCGGCGCACCTCCTCCCTTATTACTCACTTGTACTTCCTGATATTCTGTGGCCAACAGGTTTTTCACCGTTGACCCAGCTAACGCACGGCGGGGACATGGCACGATTTCAAGGTCAAGGCGTGAGCTCTTATTAGGTAACAATTTTTCTCCTTTCGGTAGTTATTGCGTGGAATAACCTTTCTCCGACGGTTGTTCACGCTACATCTAGAACCCAGGTCAAAATAATTTTAGACGCTTTTTTATGGGAGTTCTCGGACTGGCAAGCTTACTGCCCGGCGCTGAGAACTTCAAGGGCAGTGCTTCACCATTTTCGCCTGTGCCTTTCAGATGAACGAAAGCCGCTGAACGACAAGAACAACCCCGACCCTGGAAGCTTGGGCGAAAGCCTTGATCCTGTGTATTAATCTGTGAAAGGCTTGGGCAACAGGAGGTAGCTCAGCCGTCGTGCTTACTTCAGCGGCATTGCTGCTCGGCGCCGGACGATCAGTGTTATTTTCCATGATCTTAACTTTCCGCTTACACTCATCTGTATCATTAGGCATCCAGAGATGAAACCAACTCCTTGAAGGAAAGCAGTCGGTCTCCTCATGAACAGTCACTGATACGGTCAGCTGGAGTTCTAGCCTGCATAATGGACGAGTACGCTAATCGCAGACATCGGAAGGTGCCATAATGCCCATTGGAATGTCTACGAGAATTTCCCCCGAGTTCACCACATCAGGTGGTGTCAGACAGGACTGTCCTATTTGACCTTCCGTCTTCTAATTCGCCCTTGGTATGATCATGGAAGACTCCCAGTCTCTAGGGTTGGAGTGCCCTTAGGGCATTCGCCAAGAGATTTCGAGTACGCACATAACTCTTTTTGTATCTTTTGCCATCGTGATGTGTCAGTCAGACCTGTCGGTTACACCGAGATCGAGAAGACAGACTGCCCTGAGGAAGTTATATTGCAAACAAGTGGATCGTTCCGTGATATGCGATTCAACTGAACCAGAGTATAAGAAGGTATGGCAGTCCAATAGGATGTCATTGAGAGGCTGAAGTAAAGAAACAAGGTTTCAATACACAAGACAATCGTTAACAAAGTGTATTTGTTTGTTTGGACGCAGTTCTCCTAACATCTCCTCTTTGAAGTACTCGATCGTAGGAGGAATGAGTTGGATCGCTATGACGGTCCTTCGTATTCGATCGGTCTATCTTCTAGGCGTGCAACTTTTGGAAATTCCTCGGCTCTGGAGATTCGGGCTTTCAAGCCAATTCAAATGTATCGAGAAGAATCTTCAGTGGAAAACAGGATCGATCGTAGAGAAGAGAGGAAGAGTACATCTTCAGGTAACTTCAGAGTACCTTACTACTACTCAGGTAACTACCTTAAGGTAACAACTTAGGTGCATGTGCGACAGTGTCTCTACCCACTGATGTAGCTCGTCTAGGGGTCCCTATCCAAGGAGATGACAATAACAAGCACAGCTACATTGGCTGGTAGTGATATTCATACTGCGCTACCAAGTTATGGCTTCACTGTCGCTGGCTCGTTTCCACTCCACGTGGTTTTGCGAGAAGTTCTCTCCGAGGAAGTCAGCCGTTTTTAGTTGTTTCCTCCGAAAACCATTTGACGCGCTTCGGTATTACTAATCCGGTGTTCCCATCAGACCCGGGCAATGTTCTTAAGATACCGGTTGTCAGACGCTGGGCGTTTTTAATGTCCTCGGTGGGCAGAGGCCAGGTTTTTGACCCATATAACAATATGAGGTGCACTCAAGCATTGTAAACTCGACCCGGGAAGCAGATGGAACAGACGGATGAGGGTGGTCGATGCTGTATTGAGAACTGCCAAGAACCGGTTCTATGTACAAACCGGGTAATACACATCGCGAATTAAGCAAAACGTACAATAAATAATAACGCAATCGGCAGAAGCAGAAAAATGGTCAGTGAGGCGGCAGCGCTTTCTGGTAGCAATAGCAAGTAAGTGCCAAAGGATGTACAAACATACAGGTAAGAGCGGTCAATCCGTGTAAATTGGCTATATACGGAGATAACGGCACAGAAAACAATCAGTACGCTCGGAGGGAAGGAACTGTGGCTGACGGTGCAATGCAGAGCTAGTATCACATGTCAAGAAAGAAAACCGTTGATTCACAGGAGGAATCAACAAGCCTCGAGTTGAGCTAGCTCAAATAGGCACTGATGTGCTCTGGTAGTCCTGTTACGATAACGGATTGGCATAGTTCATGCTGACTTGCAAGGGCATGAAACAAAGCGAACTATCAGGTGCCCGCACTATGATGTGATAGGAATCAAGTTGTGTATTCCAGAAGGAACGACTGTTGAACTGTGGCTCTCCGCCGTTGGTTGACAGCCATATGGCCCTGTTGCTTCTAGAGTTGATTCGCTCTTGATGGCTGCCAGATTACGCGATGTAGGCGGTTGTGTTGAAAATTCTCACTGGCCAACACCAGCCAACAACTGGAGGGTCGCTCTCCGTTGTCTGTGAGATGATCGTTGACTCCGAATAGACCACCCGGGAGCACGGACGACTGAATTGGGCGGTATTGTCGCCCGCAAGGATGACAGTGTCAATGCTTCTTCGTTGACGAATGGGTCCGGATAAACCTCGATAGAAAGTACCTTCACAGTTTCAAATGCAGTTCGTGAGGCGTATGCCGACATTAGTGACAGGCATCGCCTTTTATGTCCAGTAGCATTGAGCCTGATTGGGCCGGATAACCGAAGGGCGCAAAAACGACTGCTCACTAAAATCCAATCCAGCAAAACGCGTTTTGTTCTGGGGCTAAATGGGCCTCCCACGCCATATATTTCACGAGTCATCGCTCCTGGATCAACGGACGAACGCAGAGTAAAATGTGAAAGTACTGAGTGCTGGCGTTTTAAACTGCATGACCATGTTTGGGTCTTGTATTCGTCTTTCAGGGGCAGCGTACATGAATCTCAAGGGAGTATAAGGTACGGACAAGTATCGCCTGTTTGCCAATATGATATTGAATAGGACGTTGAAGGCTTCTATATCGAAGGATCTCCTGAATTTAACAAAGTGTCATTTGATCTGTTGGTAATAGGCAGTGGGGTGCTTAAGGCCCATCGGCCAGTAACTGACCCAGCAACGCTTGCTTGTGTGGTGGGAAAGAGTTGTGGAGGGACGTCGGTGGACAAAGAACTGTGTGGGCAAATACTACTTACCAGACACTTACGAAGATATCTTCAAAGTCAAACTGAAGCACAATGATGATGCGTGGAGAGTGAGCTTATTGCTCAGAAAGCTTGGTACAACGGAACACACGGTATTCCAACCTCATCCTGCAAAAAAAAACACAAGAGATCTCAGTCTTGAAATAAATCTCAACAATTTTCGGTGAGCGTTCGTCTTTGTTTAATATTTGCTACCAATGCGTGCAGCTAGCTAAAAAGAAATCTAAAGGCTGATATCATTTATGCCGGTAGAGTCAATATTGAATGTGAACTCTTCAAGTCATCTACCATGTCGGAAGACCAGTTCAAGTGTCTTAGGTTTATATGTGGCCTTCAGTCGCATTCAGAGAGTGATCTCAGAGCGAGGCTATTCAATTAGATTGAACAAACTCCCGAGGTAACGCTGCAGTCCGTTACTCACGGGTGCAGGTGCTTTTCGAACCTCAAACACGACATTGTCATGTTGGAGAGACCATTATTCAACCCTGTTTTCAGTATTGCCAAGACGACTTCGAGGCAATCGCCCTTGGTTGCAAATTCGGATGGAGCAAGGCCCACATCGTCATGCTGGCAATGCGGCGAATGGTATTTCGTACGATTGTATCCTTATAAAAAGCACAAGTGTTCCGTTTGCAGTCGACTTGGGCACAAGGAAAGCCACTGCCGGACGCGTAAAGCTAGTCGGGGACTCAACCAAGCCCGGGGATCACAAAACATACGGAGACAGTCAGAATCTCGGTTTAACGCAGCCTTTGCCGTCGAACCGGATGTCCGTGTTGTGATGTTAGAGATCCGTAACTTCCGATACGGTCCGCGATGCCACAAAAAAATGACAGCGTACTACAGAAGGCAATGGAGTATCGCCAAACAGCTGACCAACGACCTATCCGTCAGAAGAACTTCGGCAACTTTCTCAACGACGGATTTCATTATCTGTTGTTAATGGCTCTTATTTTGGGTGATCGAATTGCCGTTGCTACCAAACTTCGCCCCCCCGGGCCCTAGCACAGTTCCACAACGGACATCTAGGGATAAGCTGCATGAAGGCCTTCGCTTGCAGCTATGTCTATTGGATCGGTATGGATGAACATGTGGAACAGGTATGTCAGAGCTGTTTCCGATACGCAGCTGCCCAGAAGTTACCCAGGTGATAATCACCGCAGCCTTCGCCACAGCCAGGAAAGCCCTGGTCGCACATCCTTGTGGATTTTGCCGGACAGGCTGGGCTTCCTCATCGTTGTTGATGCATTCAGTAAGTGGTCTGAAATGTTTGTTATGTCCGAGACAGCAACACTAGCAACAACCCTAAACTGCGGCATTTGTTTTCAATATTCGCTGTCAGACAGTGGTGCTCATTTCACATCCCATCCGTTTGGTGAATTCGTTCGAAGATTCGGTATCACGCATGTTACTTCCCCACTGTTCCATCCTAATTCCAACAGTCAAGCTGAGTCGTTCGCAGATACCTTTAAACGCAGGTTGACAAAAGCAAAAGGGGAAGGGACCACGGCATAATTCTTGGATACGATCCTGCTGAATTATCGAGCAACCATCAATGCTCATGTAAGGCTATCGTCCTGGGCACCGAACCAGGACTGTTGGATATATCCTGAATAGAACCGGTCGGGTGATTTATAGCATCCGAGTGGGATCGTCAATCTGGAAACGGCATACTAGTCGGCGACGGCCAACTGATCTCAAAGGTGAGAGAACAGTCGTTAGGGCTCAACCTGTTGCTCGAAACCTTCGTGTTTCCACGATCAGCACCAATAGCCACGGCTTCACCTGTACAGCCCAAGACAGACCCATTGCTCCAACCCATCGTCATTATCATCACTGTCAGCTGTTAGAACCGCGTACTTGTCTTACAGCATGCATTGAAAGCAATAAATTGGATTCACGAGTGCCATTGAGAGTGCAGTTGGGCAATGTCTTACAATGTCTCTGACCATTGAGGTGACCCGTCTCGGGATCCCCATCCAGGGAGATGGCAGTGACCAGCGCAACTGAGTTTGCTGGTAATGGCTTTCATATTTCGCTGCTAAGTCATTATTTGACCTCCCCTGGTTCCTCTCCATCCTTTGCATGGTGGTGCGAAAGGAGCCCTTTGAGGAAGTCGGTCGACTGACCTACGGAGCATTTGGCCAAGCCAGCGCAACCTGTGAAGTGTGACCAGTTAACCTATCGTGGGCGGGTTATTTCTTCCCAATACCATTCATTATTGTTGACCCGGTGTTCCCACCAGACTCAGGCAATTTTCAGAAGACATCAGTGGTCAAGTAATGACGTCCTTCTTTCCTGATACAGCTGCCCGGGTGGACAAACTTGTCTGCTACCTCAGGCGGGTCATCCTTAAGCATTAGGGTTCGAGCCTACTCAGTCTTGCAGTAGCACTTCACACTTTGCAGATGTGAAGCGGGTGCCAACTCGTGAGGCAGAATTATTTAGATTATTTAATATTGGTTGTATTACTACGGCATCAGATTCAAGAAGAGCTGTGTCGCCTGGGTACTCGATATCTTTTAGTGGACGCCCCAGGAGAACTTCGACCCCACAGACACTAGAGACTTGTAGTGAGTCTTCCATAATCGTATTAATGATGAAGTTGAATGGGACTGGTGGAAGAGGCAGCCCTGCCTGCCACCACTTGATGTGGTTAACTCAGGTGAGATGGACGCAAAACTGTGAGGGCAAATGATACTTCCCGGTTTCTCGGGCTGGAGAAGGGGGTTTGGTTGAGGTCCCCCACATTGAGCCTTTGACTCAAAAGTCTGACCCATAAGGCAGTGGGAGAATGTAGGGTTTTCTTCGGGGACTCTTCCCGGAGCCGACGACTCCAAATTCTGACCTGCTGGGCTGCATGGGGTAGGCCTAACCCTTGGGCGCAGGGAGTAGGGCATTACTGTCTCACTTCTGGTGCGGCTGCACACAGCGGGTGTCTTTTGAGCAGCACGGGGCTCTTTGTTTTGAAAAGTATTTCGACCGTACTGAATAATGCGCCGGCGGTCACAGTCCACCGTTGGGCGAGTGTGCGGGTTTTAGGGCCGACCTTTTCTAACCCGTGCTTCCTCGGGGGAAGGCAGAATCGCTGCTTCTATGATTATGGATATGCTGGTTGCCTGGGGCAAACATCTTAGTGGCTTCACGCTCCTGTCGCAGAGGAGAATCTGACTTTATCCCCAGACCGCCTCGTAGCACGATTGGCGGTATAACGGCGGATACTACTGATAAGGCACGCGAGTAGCGTGTGGTGTTCTCGAAGCTCCGTTCCGCATCTATTGGAAGACGAGGTTGATTACGGAACTTGTGAAACTGCTTTGCAGCTATGATTATGGATATGCTGGTTGCCTGGGGCAAACATCTTAGTGGCTTCACGCTCCTGTCGCAGAGGAGAATCTGACTTTATCCCCAGACCGCCTCGTAGCACGATTGGCGGTATAACGGCGGATACTACTGATAAGGCACGCGAGTAGCGTGTGGTGTTCTCGAAGCTCCGTTCCGCATCTATTGGAAGACGAGGTTGATTACGGAACTTGTGAAACTGCTTTGCAGCGTTCTTTTACAATGATTATCAATGGATATCCATGAAAGTTCAAGAAGACGAGTGAGAGTGTTCAGCTTTCAAAACTCATGTGCATATGAGGCATTTACTTTCCTGTCCAATAGTTTGTAGCTGCTTGGTTGGTGTTTGCTAATGAACGACTTCGCAGCGAAGGGCGTTCCTCCTTATATTTGGTGCCGTGACCAAGACACGACTGAAGATCCCATGGCCACATGTTTTGAGGATGGGGATGTGCAGACCTTCCTGGAGGATTTCGAAGATGTTGCGGAGGCGGCTGGACTGGGGACCGGGGTAAGTTGAATGCATTGAAGGCTCTCCTCAGAGTCCGGGCGAAGGCGACCCTGAATGTGGCCAGAGAGGGTACTCGGAAGATGGACACGCCTGGTATGCCTGACCCCTGAAAGAATCAGTGTCATCGCACCCGACCACCTGTAAACAACGCTTTGGATTACTCCTCTTTTCCCGGGTGGGTTGGGATTAGTGCAGTGACACAGGCTACGATACAGCCGGTTATCGTGATAGACGGGGAGCGGGAGCTGTGCTTAATTGATACGGGAGCAGGGCTATCGCTGAAACAGAGAGGGAATGAAGCTCAATGCAAACCTTGTGCACTAGCCGTGAGAGCAGTGGGTAGATACCGATTGATCGGCCCAAACATAGAGCAGACAATCTTGGGAGCAGATTTTTTCAAGAGTGCAGAATCCGTCAACCTTGGAGGTTATCCAAGCAATACCGTGAGCGTACTGCATGTCTGATCGCTTCCGTCCTGTAATGTGCCGTCAGTGCAATCCGAACTGTTCACCGCCGATGAAGATCCGTATGGCTTCTGCACGTGGACTGAACACGAAATTCCTCTCTCTCCGTATTATTTCGACCTTACTCCTCCTGTCCGCTGCTGCTCCGTCTACTGGAGGAGTATTAGGCGGAATTCCACGCGAATCCCGCTTTACCGCTCGCAGTCAGGTGCTGCTACGGCCGAGAAACCTATCCCACGCAAGACTGACCGAAAATCCGGGATGCTTGCCAGTCCGGCGTCAAGCCGAGATCTGATTGGTCGAAAGTCTGGACCCAACAGCCAATCATGACCCAGCATTTGCCGGATGCCGGTTGCCAATGGCGCATCCAGAAGGTGCCAGACTTTCCAGAAAGTTGTCGCCGCTTACACTACGTGTATGAAGCGTTGAACAAGTGTTCTTGACTTCGTTTTGGGCGTTAATATACCTTGTGCACCTTTAGCGGGTGTTTTGACTTGAACGCTAGCTTTGCAGACTCAGACCGAGAACTAAGCTGAGAAAAATACCGTTACTACGAAGAGGTCCATAAAAGCTTCAGGAGATTTTACAAAATTGCCTTATTGAAGAAGCCAACAGCACGTACAACTCCCCAGTTGTGTTTGTGAGGAAGGCGAACGGGAAATGCAGATTTTATGGGGATTTCCGGCGTGTGAATGAACTGACCCTCCAGCATTCCCGATATTTCACGGTGTTCGACTTGCCTTCCGGATACTGGCAACCAGCTGTGAAGCCA
The DNA here is from genome assembly GCA_003604175.2 of Clonorchis sinensis. Lineage (NCBI taxonomy): Eukaryota > Metazoa > Platyhelminthes > Trematoda > Opisthorchiida > Opisthorchiidae > Clonorchis > Clonorchis sinensis. The sequence continues at coordinate 132,600,639 of CM030370.1, forward strand.
GATGACCGAGAGAAAACCGCGTTTACGGTTGGGGACACCCAATATCAGTTTAGGCGGATGCCGTTTGGTTTGCCGGGCACCATTCACATTCCGGCGCTTGATGCTTTGTTTAGCGAAGGGACTCCAAACTGTTGCTGTGTGCGGAGACGATATCATTGTGTACAGCAATTCGGAACCAGAACACGCAATTCACTTTAAGGCCATATTGAAGCGTATTCGAGAGGCTGGCCTGCGGATAAGTGAAGCCACGATACAGCTCGATCGGAGTTCGGTGACACTGCTGGGTCACGGAGAGGTTAGCCCACTGCCAGAAAAACTGGCAAAACTCGAGGACTGTGCTGTTCCCAATTCAAAGCGGTCTCTACGGCAGTTTCTAAGTCGAGCAGCATATTGCAGCCGGTTTGTCAAGGATTTCAACACGATTGCTGGTCCACTGCACGACCGGGTGAAATCGGAAATTCGAATGGACAAGGGAAGCACATAAGGCCTTGGAACGTGTAGAAGTGTTCTGTTTCGACCACACAGGGAGCAAACGATAATATGAGTGGACTGTGACGATATTCTATCCCCAGCTATGTTGCCTGATCCCGACTCCTAGTACAGCGGAATAACGAGAACACGAAACCTTGGACACAATGGTAATGCTCCGAACAACAGGCGATCAACAGGCGATTACGGGAAAATGAAAATGCATATATATATATATCCATAATTTGATTTTGAGAATGCCGGAATTTCGTTAGCACACACAAAGATGCAGAGGTTTGGGGATATTGATATCCCTCCCTTTGTGAACAGTTTGTAACAATTTCGACGTGGGTCGACCTGGATACGTCCCGGCTGGCAGCGGCGTCGGTCTGTCCACCGCCTGGTAAGAAGTGCTGGGTCAAGCACTGAGCTGCCGGTCACACTTTCGAAACTGCATCAGCTTTCAGCTCTAAAGTATCCAGCAAAATGTCCAACGGTACGGTACCCGAACATACTGGAGTCTCCGGCGTGCTGTTAAAGCAAGGCTCTCTTGCATTTGTCGACGAACCTTTCTGCTTGACCATTCGATTGCGGGTGGTACGGTGGTGCACGGACGTGTGTTAGCATCACGAGTGCAAAACTTGCAGAACTCAGCGGAGGTGAACTGCGAACTATTGTCTGAGACGATTAACTCCGGTATGCCATGCTGGCTGAAAATGTTGGATAACACACGCGGCGTACTATATGTTGTTGGAGAGGACACCGGAATGACTTCTGGCCACTTGGAAGAAGCGCCAATCAAAACCAAATAGGAAGTGCCACGTATCGGTCCTCGTAATCAATGTGGACCCGAGACCAAGGCTTCTCAGACCGAGGCCAGGGAACCGATGGTTGATGTGGCGGGTTCTTGGCAACTTGTCGGCATCGGGAGCAGCTTTTTACAAAACCAGTGGTGTGCTGGTCTATGTGCGGCCAATAGGCGTAACTGCGAGCTATTGACTTTATGTGGCTTATTCCTGGGTGCCCAGAAGGGAACTGATGGCGTAAAGATTGAGGAATCACGACGTGATCTCCGAACATTAAGCAATTGTTTACGACCAACAGTGCATCTCGGCGATGAAGGAACTGTCGAAGGCAATCATCTTTGAGGTCCGGAGGACATCGAGAATTCACGAACTGCATCGCCTTCTGAAGCGTCGGATGAGCCTCGGTTGCTTGTTGAACCTCTGTCACTGTCACGAACAATGCACGAACGGACTGGACCAACTGGTGGCCGAATGGGTCCTCGAAAGCAACCTGCGCAATAACCGTGTCTTCTTCGTGAGTTGGCTGGTTGCTGATCAGGCGAGATAATGCATCGGCCTGACCGAAGTCGGTGGTGCGACGATATTGAATATCCAATTCGTAGCCCAGCATAATAAGCGCCCATCCTTGAAGGCGGTTGGTAGAATGTGCGGGAACACCTATCTTTGAACCAAAAATAGACAGCAAGAGTTTATGGTCGTTAATTAGGTTGAAGCGGCGACCATAGAACAACGTGTGGAAACGCCGGACGGCGAACACTAAGGCCAAAACTTCTTTCTCTATCTGTCCTTAACGCTGTTCTGCTGGCGTTAATGATTTCGACGCGTGCATGACGGCCTTCTCCGATCCGTCTGGGAAGACGTGCAGAATGACAGCACCGACTACAAAATTAGAGGCATCAGCTGCTATGGCGATCGGTAGCTTTGGGTCGTAGTGGGTCAGTAGCAGATCGGAACTGAGCATCGCCTTTAGCCTGCAGAACGCTTCCTCGCATTCTTCTGACCAACGATAGGGGACGTCCTTTCCAAGTAGTTGATTTAGCGGGGGTCGGATGTCGTATAGCGAAGGCGAGAATACCGAATAATAGCTGATTAACCCCAAAAAGGAACGTAATGATGGGTCATCCTTAGAACGTGGCATCTGCTGTATAGCTCGAACGTTCCCCGGGTCAGGATGACGATCAGAGGCGTCGTAAATGAACCCAAGATACTTCATTGTTCCCAAGACGAATTGACACTTCTCAGGACGGAGGCGGAGGTCATTGTCCTGAATGCGCAGCAAGACCTAATTGATCCGATCAAGAAGCTCTTCGGGTGAAACAGTAACGATCGGCACGTCATCCAGGTATGCGACCACACCTAGAATGCCAGAAAGGGTGGTGTCCATCAACTGCTGAAAAATTGCTGGGGCAGTTTTGACACCAAATGGGGGACGGGTGTATTGATACGGCCCGCGGTGTGTGTTGATTGTCAACAGTGGGCGTGATTGTGGTGCGACTTCAACTCGAAGGTACGCGTCAGCAAGATCGATTTTCGCGAAGAACTTTCCACTGTTCAGAACAGTAAATGGATCGTCGGGCACTGGCAGTGGATAATGGTGCTACCGGAGAGCTGCATTTAGGTCGGTTGAGAAATCGGCACATATGCGGATGTCACCGTTGGGTTTCTTCACCACAACTATTGGCGCTGCCCAGGCGGAGTAGGATACAGATGACAGTTGTTCCAGCCGTTGAAGTTCGGCATCTACCAGTGGGAGGAAAGCGTACGGGACCGGTCTCTTTGGACGGAAGACTGGCGTAGCACCTGGGAAGAGGTGGAGGACTGCTTTTGTCGCAGTGAACTGACCGAGATCGGTTTGGAAAACAACCGGAACTCACTTGATAAAGTCGGATGCACGATCTGGATGCACCGTGGGAGACTGAACGGTATTGCAAATGACACTGAATGACGGCTAACCCCAAGCGACCGAACCAATCAAGACCCAATAAATTCAGCTCAGCTGCCGTTACGTAACATGACCCCACGAATGTAGTTTCCCGAAAAGATACACAGCATTGGAACTCACCGAAAGTCTTAGTTCTCCACTGCAGGCACTGGTGGCAGTTCGAGCGGCTTGTCTGATCGAAGGTTGCCCGAGCGTGTCCAAAGCTTCTCCGAAATGCTGGTAATGTCCGATGCAGTGTCCAACTGCAGACGGACTGTGGAAAGTAGCCAGCAAACTGAGAGAGGAGCCAACAGAGTTAGATTTCGGTTTGGGACGGACGCATGATGATGGCTTCAAAGCACCAGAGGCCGTATGCATCCGTGACTGACAATGTCCATCTTTGTGTCCCACGGACTTACATTGGCTGCACCGATGCCGCTTGTAGAGACAGAACCTGACGAAGTGCTAAGGCTCCACAGTGCCAACATTGTGAAGGTGGGGTCTTCTTTGGGCTTTTGTTTTGCTTCGAACCAGAATACTGTGAGGCCGATTTGGTCGGACCGGAATTGACAACGCCAGGCTGTTGCATAGCCTGATGGAGTGCATGAACTTCAGAACCGCCATGACCCGAAGTTGGACCATCGCGGTGCCATGTTTCGGGTTGAGCAATCTTTGACATTCCGAGGTGATGGTCTGCAGCGTCATTGATGGATCCTGTTCGATGCCGCTGATGAGTCGGGTACGGATTTCTGCATCCTTTGGGGATTGAAGACCGCATCTGAAAATCAGCGACTTGAACTGATCTTCCGTTAAAGATCCGTGTTTGAACCGTTCGCATTCCCGGTTCACGATGCCAGAGCAAGTGAGAAAGTCGTTTACGTCACTTTTCACCAGCTTCAGGCATCGATAACGGATGTTGAAAATTGACGTTTGCTCGCCGAATGTTTGCGAAAGCGTGTGAATCGTTTCTTCAAAAGTGAAAACACGCGGGTTCTTTGGAAGAATGTAGTTACCGTACTTATCATGCTCTGCGGGTCCAAGTTTGCGGAGTGGGAGGCAAACCTTCCAAATATCCTGAGTTGGAAAGTCGACTCTGAACAGGTTTTCATAGCGACAAAACTGAACATCAAACGTTATGCCAGCTGAGGGTTCATGGAAACACTCGTTGATGCTGTCAGCGATTCCGTCAACCGACTGTGGGACGCTCGACGCAGCCGATGAAGCCAAAGGTTTAGCTGGTAGTCGCTCCGTAAGTACTTTTATGAGTTGCAGTTGGTGCGCAAACATTACTTTGAGTTGATCTGCCTCCATCTTGCGTCGCCAAATATGTTGTGTTTCAATCAAGCAGGGAGCAAACGATAATATAAGCGGACTGTGACGATATTCCATCCCCAGCTATGTTGCCTGATCCCGACTCCTAGTACAACGGAATAGTAAGAAGACGAAACCTTGGACACAATGGTAATGCTCCGAACAACAGGCGATTAAGGGAAAATGACAATGCATATATATATATATCCATAATTTGATTTTGAGAATGCCGGAATTTCGTTAGCACACACAAAGATGCAGAGGTTTGGGGATATTGATATCCCTCCCTTGCAACACAAAGTGCGGATGGTGGATCAGCAAACTGCCCAGAGTCGGGGAGATGTTTACTGTTGCAACGGACGCTGGTGACCACGGTATCGGTGCAGCCCTAAAGCAGAGGAATGGGGTCATCGAATATGTCAGTCTTGTCCCGACTAACGCTGAGCAGAAGTGCTTAAGTATTGAGAAAGGATTTTTAGCGATCGTCTCGTCCCTGGATAAGTGGGGGCCATACTTGCTGTGACAAATATTTCATGTCGATACCGATCACAAACCCCTCGAGTGTATCAGGATCATCAGAGCTACTCGCGGAGAGCTCATGCGCTTGGCACTCCGGTTCCAATCACATGCTGGGAAGGAGAACCACCTGACTGATTGGCTGTCAAGAGCAGGGGCTAGAGATGAGACCCCAAGATCATAATTGGTGCCAATAGCCTCTTCGTCGAACTGGATCCCGGAAGGTTGGTTCAACTCCAACGGCAGGATCCTGTGTTACGGAAGGTTGCAGCCGCCTTGTTGGATAGAAGGAGTATTGAGAACGGAGAGGGAGACAAGGAATTGGAAACGTTCCTGAGTCACTTCGACAGGCTGAGCCTGAGTGAATCTGGCATAATTTCAAACGAAACGAAAATCAAACGAAACCATCGTAACCAGCTCCTCGAATGCCTGCCGGACGTACGGCCTCGGATACAAACGGCCACTGGGAAAAGATATCCAAAGCGCTACTCAAATTCGGAACGTCTGTTTGCTATTCAACCCAGCCAACCTCATCCAAACATTGGATGTCTTATAGGACCATGTTTTTGCTGGAGACCCGGCGACATATTCCCCCTGGCCGCCACCACATCTCCACCTGACGCATCATCCGACACCAGGTGAAACTGAGTGTCCGTGCAGATCGAGAGGCTTGGTGGACCCGAAAGGCCGAAGAAATGGAAGATGCAAAAATGCTGGAAACGTGCGCAAGCTGTTCCACTTGATTCGTTCGAGTCCTCGGAAACCTCTTGCCAGCGAAATAATCAGAGACCAAAATGGCTCCCTGATATGCAGCAAAGCAGAAGGTTTGGACCGCTGGACACAGTACTTCGAACAGCAATTCAGCCGGCCACCTGCTACCTTCAATCCAGAATCCTGGCCTTCAACAGAAAGGTGGACCGTAAATATGGAGCCGCCTTCGGTCTCAGAAGTGTCCGAGTGTATTTCTCTACTCAAGCGTCATCGTGCTGCTGGTCCTGACGACCTTCCACCTGCTCTTTTCAAGGATGGCGGTGGGCTCCTCAGCCAGTGCCTGTCTAGCCTATTTGGGTCTATCTGGGGAAAGAAACCGTCCCAGACAACTGGGGTGAATTGATAGTAGTGCCCATTTTCAAAAAGATACTCGCAGTGAATATAGCAACCACAGAGGTGTTAGTTTGACTCTGTTGTGACAAGGCTTCTGGCGTCATTGATTCTTCGTCGTCTTACGATGGCACGCGAAACCTTGACTCGTGAGAATCAAGGGATTTCGACCGGGTAGAGGCTGCATTGACCACATCTTCACACTCCGTCAGGTGTTAGAGCAACGCCACATGTACAGACGACCCACAATCTTGGTGTTCCTTGACTTCAAGGGTGCGTTTGATTCTGTCGATCGGTCAGTGCTGTTAAATGTACTTGCTCAACAGGGTATGCTCCAGAGTTTGTAAAATAATCCGATCTCTATATTCACATACTTCTGGGCGGGTGAGAGTGTATGACGAGCTCTCCAAAAGCTTCCCTACAAAAAGTGGTGTCAGACAAGGATGTCCACTCTCTCCATTCTTGTTCAACTTTGTCATTGATGAAATAATGAGGCGAACGCTGGAAGGTCTTCAAAATTCGGTGTTCAAATTGTTGCTGGTGAGAGCCTTGTCGATCTGGAGTACGCAGATGACATCGCCCTCATCTTTGAAGACCAAAGTGAAGCACAAACCCTGTTGAATAGACTGACCACCATCATACCATCTTTTGGCATGCGTCGTGCAAAGTCAAAGCATGCTTCAGAACGTGCAGTCTCCGGACATATCCCCTAAAATTCAAGGAGAATCACTTGAGATTTTGGAAAACTTTACATACCTCGGTAGTTGTATTAGCTCTGACGGAAGTGTGCCTGATGAAGTCAGTGCAAGAATCTCAAAGGCTCGAATCACGTTTGCTAATTTGCGTCACTTGTGGCGTCAAAAAGGCATCTCACTAGATCTTAAGGGTCGTGTGTACCAGGCTACAGTAAGGGCTGTATTGTTGTATGGGTGCGAGACATGGCCTCTGCGGACAGATGATGTGAGGCGTCTCCAGGTTTTCGACCACCGTTGCCTCAGAAGCGTGACTGGTTTTGGATGGCGTCAGCGTGTTAGTAACGAGGTGATTAGAAAATGGGTATTTGGTTGTGTTGCAGGTACTTCACTGGGGAAATCATCCAGCACCACCGACTACGATGGCTTGGTCATGTACTACGCATGCCGAAACACCGTCTACCAAGACGAGTGTTGTTCTCCGTGCTCCTTCAGCATGGCGCAAACCGCGAGGTGGACAGCGCATGACTTGGCAGAAAGGCGTGAAAGAGATCACGAAGAGTTTGGGTGTTGTTGGTGCTGTACGCCTTCCAGGATGGGGTCCCCGTGACCCCGCCTGTGCCTGGCTGGAGACGTTGCAAGAAATGGCGGCTAACCGATGTCAGTGGCGTTCAGGCTGTCAGTTTCTTTCTAGATTGTCTGATTGAGCGGTTGGAGGTGAAGGGGAGAAATGTGTAACGGCGGATACTACTGATAAGGCATGCGAGTAGCACGTCTTCTCGTAAATCTGCTTTGCGTCTCTTGAAAAGTGAGATCTGTTACGGAATTTGTGCAGTCTCTTTGTAGCATTTGCTTGCAGTTGAGTAGCGGTCAATGAACATCCAGATAAAATTCGGGAAGACGCGTTCAAGGAGAAGGTGGATATTCAGTTTTGTAAACGAGATGCATATGAGAGTTTTGCTCCCCTGTTCAATAGTCTGTAACTGTTCAGTTGACGTTCTCAAATAAACAACTCCGCAGCGAAGGCCTTCTTCCTTTCACTGGGTAGTACTGGGTCTCGCTGCTCTTGGTCTGACTGCTCCCCTTTGGCCTTCCTGGCATTGTTGCACCTTGGGGAACGAAGTTTCAACCGGTGTAGCCCGCGGGATTATTACAGCACTCAAGCCCGCCCACCACGTCAAGGCGACAGCTTTAGGTCGGGGCAACCGATCGCATTAGAAAACAGGTGACACTCCTTCAAGTTGACCGGCGCCGACAATCCTACGTTTAAAGGCCAAAAGAAGGAGGTGTCAGGATGGTCGGATTGCCGAAAATAGTTCCAGAATGCCAGAAATCTACTGGGACAATCGCAACCAAAATCGCAGTAGGGATTCCGTCATGCATTCAAACCAGAAAAGTCAACTCAAGTAGTCAAACAATTTAGGTACGGCCGAAGGGTGTTCTGGCATACCACAGAAGCACGACCGAAGATGATAATTATTTAGGTATTTCATAAAAGCACGGTCGATGATGATGGGTGTTCACCAAAAGCCGATAAAAAATGGAAAAAGGTAATCGTTCAGCTGTAACACCCTTTCGGTGCCTAGCTGCCATTCCACCCGAAGGAAGCCGATCAGGCAGCCTGGATCAACATAAAATTGCCCCATAACTACCGCGAGCCCCTTCGTAACTCTTTTGCACTCGCTTGTTTGCAATAAAGCTGTTGTGTTACTTGTTGGCAAATCTTTTTCCGTTACTAAGGCGCTGGAGCGTGGACCGGCGTTTCTGTCAGAGGACCGTTTTATCCTCTCCTTGTCATTTCCCCTATGGTCTCACACACGGGTGAGAGAATGGCTGACGCTTCTGCCCTGAAGGGTACTCATTTGGAAGTCTTATGTGCCTCACAATCCTCGTTCTCTGGCGTCATTGTCTGTGTGCAATCTAGTCCGGCTACGTGTATCTTTGAACAAGAGTTCAGTCTACCACCATTTTTGATCTTATTCCTTCTGTTGATACATTAGCCACAAGCAATGGGTGAATGCAGAGCTTTATTTCTGGAACCGGTTCGTGGTGTTTTACTTAACAGACTAACCTACAAGTTTGTAGCTGAAAATATATTCTCGCGAGATCCACCCTGAGGCGAACAACTCAAAAACGAGGTGGGGGCTTGCTTGGACTGCTGTATAAAAAGCCTGAGGCCGGGCTCTCAACTGCTGCGTGTAAAAGCGGGATTTGGACGCGCACGTTGTTCATGTTTTATGGCGTTTACAGGTTCGGCGAATCGGGTACTTTCGGACTCTAAAATAACCGGAGGTACATCGCTTACCGAGGATGCTCTAGTGTGAACTCGTATATAGCTATGCATCATTATCGATTGGGTTCACGGAGATTGGGTGGCATTTGGCACTACTCGGCGTTGTGTCCGAACCTGCTAGCTATCGGACGTTCAAGCAAGTCCTGCTGAGCAGAAATGCTATCTTTCAGACCGGCAATGGTCAACCTGGTTAGAGAGACCATGTATTACACCCGATTTTCTAGTAAAACTCAATGGTTGACGGCGTACCTAAGCCAATCTCTTTGTAACGGGACTTCAATTCATGTCGTCAGGTACCTACTGGATAACGAATATGGTACGTGAATATAGTTTGTAACGGGTGATGGTCCTCTTGGTCATCTCTGGCGTCCGTCACGAAGAGAGTGGACCTTACCGTGGTGTGACGGTTTGCGCACCTCAGCAACCCATTGAGCTATACTGGGGGGTGTCCCCGTAACACTCACAGAGTCTCATACCAGGTTGGTCGATGGTTAGAGGTCTGACGAACACAGTCTCCTGGTCCTCCAGGTTGGGGGTTCGAACATGTGGCGAATTGTTCCATAGAAATGGTAATGCACTTGCATTTCCCGCCAAACGCCGCTGCCTCGCGGTTAGGCTTTTGAGCCAAAGGCTTTAGTTGAGGACCCTAATCGTCCTCTTATCTAGGAGTGGACGCCCTGACAGTATCACAGCCCACGTACAACCATGACACTTACAACTAACAATGCTCTCATGCCCATCGGCCGTAGCGTGGTGCCGTCATCCAGGTCGCCTTACTCGCTGCGTACAGCAGGGCGGGTAAGCGAAAGCAGGCTACCTCTGACGCCTCCCTTCTTTCTCTCTCACATACTTTTTCTTCCCCCTCTCCCCGCCCCATTACCAACTCTCCTCTTGTAGGCCCAGCACTTAGGACTGATTACTCCGTTCGTCTTGCCTCGGTTTTGCGTGCAACATCTGCTTGTCTGCGCCGTCATCCTCAAGTATCTGCAAAGCAATATTAAAGCCTTGACGTCCAGTCTACCTAGCCTCCTTCAATGTCCGCACTCTGAAGCAAGCAGGACAACAAGCTGCTCTTGCTCTCACACTGGACTCGCTTGGCATTGATGTGTGCTGTGTCTTAGAAACACGAATTCAAGGTGCAGGCACAGTGGTTGAGGTAACGCTTCATCATTCTTCACTCGCTTCCGAGTACGCACCTCTAGTGATCCAGAGGCTGCTGCGGTGGAATGTGCGGGGGTTGGTATCGTCCTAAGTCACTGGGCGGAAGTATCCTTGCTCGACTGGATACCTGTTGATAGTCGCCTCGTTCGTCTGGCAACGTCTGTGAAGGAGTCTCACAAGTGGGAAGTTAATCGCTGTCTGTTTATTGTGTCTGCTTACTCCACAACTGATTGTAGCTCTGACGCCATCAAAGACAGTTTTAGGACGCCCTGAATGCTCGGTTGCGGCGAGCTAAAAGCTCAGATATCGTGGTGGTTGCCGGAGATATGAATGCACAAGTAGGCACACAAGCAGGCTTAACGTATCTGAGACTCAGTTTGGAGGCCGACATGAATTGGACTCAGTACGTACGGACAATGGTAAACGATTGTTTCAGCTGTGTGCTGATCGCAGACTGTTTTTATGGAGTACTAACTTCCGAAATAGCCGAAGTCGTCTGGCCACATGGTGTCCTCCGACGGCATGCCGGCCACAAACCCAAATCGACCACCTGTGATTGAAACCATCAAGGATAGGAAAGGAGTGACTATCTTGAATAAAGAAGAACTCCTCGACCAGTGGGCCAAACACTTCGAACAACAACTGTCGTGGCCACCAGCTGCTACTCATCTGGAATCCAGTGTTGGCATAGAACCCTGGATGGTGAACGTGGAATCCCCTACGGCCTCGGAGGTTCACGACTGCATACGTTCCCTCAAGCGTCGCAGAGCTTCTGGTCCGGATGACCTCCCACCTGTCAAAGGTTGAGGTGAAGTCCTCAGTTCAGTTCAGTTCGTTCAGCTGTAGCCATGCCATCCTCAGTTAGCGCTTGTCTGATCTTTTTGCTTGCATTTGGGTAAAGGAGTCTGTCCCAGACAACTGGGGAGAGTCGGTGATAGTGCCCATTTTCGAAAAGGGCTCGTATTGAGTGTGGTAATCATAGGGGGATCAGTTTGACCCCGGTCTTAACGAGATTGTCAGCATCACTTATTCTTCGTCGCCTTACGGAGGCTCGTGAGACACTGATTCGAGAGCAGCAAGCGAGGTTCCGGCCTGGTAGGGGTTGCGTTGACCAAATCCTCACACTCAGTTAGATGCAAGAACAACGCCACGTGCACAAACAACCCACAATTTTGGTATTCCTGGATTTCCAAGGCGCATTCGACTCGGTTAACCGGTCTGTTCTTGACACGCTTGCCCACCAAGGAATGCCCCGGAAGTTTGTGAACAATACGTTCTTTGTATTCTCGGACTTCCGGACGTTTGAGGGTATACGGAAAGCTTTCGTACATAAAGCGGTGTCCGTCATGGATACCCACTCTCTCCATTCCTTTTTTACTTCGTGATCAATGAAATCTTGAGACGAACGCCGGAACGTCTCCAAAACCCTAGTGTTCAAGTAGCTCGTGACGAAAACCTTGTAGATCTGGAATATGCAGATGACATCGCTCTTATTTTCGAAGAGGAGGAGAGGGCGCAGGTGTTTTTGGATGAACTAACCAAAATCATTCCATCCTTTGGTATGCACTTTTCACCCACAAGGTGTCAGGTCATGTTCGGTGATACGCGCCACGTACAATCCAGGGAGAAGTACTGGAAGTTATGGAGCGTTTTACGTATTTTGGAAGTTGTATTAGTTCTGATTGTAGTCTGATAGATGAGGTCAATGCACGAATCTGAGAGGCTCGGATCGCGTTTGCTGATTTGAAACACCTATGGCATCGGAGTGGTGTATCCCTGAGTCTCAAAGGACCTGTGTATCAGGCTACAGTGCGGGCGGTTTTGTTGTATGGCTGTGAGACCTGGTCTGTTCGAGCAGCGGAACTGAGACGTCTTCAGATGTTCGACAATCGTTGTCTCAGAACCATAGCTCGTGTGGGTTGGTGTCGGTATATCCGTAACGAAGCAATCAGAAAGCGAGTGTTCTTCTGCGCATCGGATACTTCCATCGAAGAATGTGTCCAGCACCAGAAGCTGCGTTGGTTGGGACATGTGTTGCGCATGCATAACCATCGTTTGCCGAAAATAGTGTTGTTTTCCGTGTCAAATTCAGAGTGGCGGAAGCAGAGAGGTGGCCAACCCTTGAGCTGGCAGGGAGTATGAAGGAGATTACGAAACGCTTGGGTGCTGTCGGTGCTACTCACCTTCCCGGATGGGGACCGCGTGATCCTCATTGCTGCTGGTTGGAGACGCTGCAACATATGGCTTGCAACCGATGTCAGTGTCGATCTTGCTGTCAGTTTCTGTCCAGATTGCCTGAATGAGTGTTTAAATGTGTAGACACCTCGGGATGATTGTAGTAAGCCAGCACTAAGTCCCTTCCCTGCCCACCTTTATTCTGTTCTTCACAATCAGGCTTTCAAATAAATCATGGTTGTACAGCAGTGAAGCATCGGTGTTGAACACTGATGTCATGCTGTCGATGATGATGATGATGATCATCTCTGGCATACGGACTATGAAACATATCCGTAGTTCAGTTGCTTGATGCGCGTCTTTCTGTTTTGTTTGCATCTGTCCAGTTTTTACTGATGTGTAAATTAATCGTGCTTGCTGGTTATTCGTTTTCTTAGTCTTTTAGGTAACAGGCTCCGCTTGTGATTTGTCCATTTTAACCTGGCCATGGGATTGAAGAGGAAGGCATCGGATAGAGCTTCTGTATCGCTCCCATGCACCGAAGGTATGTGCTGTGCTCTTAGTGTCACTTTTTTCTAGACCTCAGTGACGCCAGTGAAACTGACGATGCTTACGAGGAGAAGGTGCAAGATTTAAAACGTCAACTGAAACAGTTGGACGATAAGACACACCCTGGTTCGTTTCTGGCACACTTGTTTATTTTCAATCCGATATTTTGACAGATTATTTGAAAGTCAGACGCAAAGCTGAAGTTTGGTTGAACGAGGAGAAACAACGTGTCCAAATTCTCCACGAACATCGGGTAAGTTTGTTCCGCTTTCATTCAATGGATGGGCTCCACAGTTGGAAACCATTGCTCGGGAGTACAAGAAGGAAATGGAGGCTTGTGAACGTGATTGTGAGGTAATTCATCACGTTTTGTTAGTCTCAATCCACTTGCTACACAGCTGGAAAAACGGCGCATTCAAGAATACCTTGTTTCTCTATGTGAGGAGCTGAAGCGACGTCTTGAACACGACAAGAAGAATATCGAGTTAACTCCTAGCGGGGGTGAGTGCTCTCTGTTTGTGCACTGGATACTTTGCTTAAGAAAGCCACTGCTTACAGATGTTAAGGTAAAAAATAGTTCTTTCCTTCGGATGAGAACCTGCTACCCGGAGTGCATCCCAGTTTGCTGTCAGTCTGTGTCTCGTATACCTCCCGAAAAAGAGGTGACTGTCAGAGAAAGCAAAAATATGATTCTGTGCGATGTTCTCTTTGTAGAGGCTGCTGTAACTGGTTGTTCGTAGGATCAGATCATTGTTTTTGTAGACCTAATCCGAGTTGCCAGTTTTTCAATTGGCTGTTTATGTCGGGCTTATTTAGGCTCGTTCTGGGGAATGTATGGGTACGGGTGATGCGTTCCTCTCTTGTCATTAAGGTTGGTAGGCGGCTCTAAGTCCCTGAACCGTGGCCACGGTTCAGAGTTACTTGAGACTTGTAGGATACCTTAACATGGAAAAGGGCAGATGAATGTATGTCACCCCTAAAAACCGCACACTCCGGCCGCCGTGTATTGTTCGACGTACTTAAAAAGGTGCCATTTAGAACCAGATAGTTGTATTATTCCCTGCGCCTCTGGTTTAGACATGCCTTCCCCGGTCACACACAAGGAGGTCAGACTGTTGTGTCACTGACTTCGGACAGGGCCTCCCAAGACAGCCAAAAACCTGCTGCCTCATAGGCAGAATAAGAGCAACGTCTTGGAATGAAGCCCCACCCTCTCCCACAGCATTGTGGGTCAGAATCTTGAGTCAACCGCTCAAGGCTGAATACCCCATTCTGCCTAGGAAGCGGGGAAGCTTCGTTCGCCATGGTAACTGTCTCTTCACCAACCCCTATGAAAATAGTAAACAGTCAGAGGATACACGGAAAAATAGCCTTGATGGACTGGGGAGATGCATGTTTATGAATAGTTGGAGATTGTAAGAGTTTGGGACCACCGAGAGGCAGAGAGTTCTGGAGGCGGACTGTTGTGGGAAAAAGGGCGAACAAGCGTTTAGGTTCTGCGGTTGAGAATTGAAATCCTGTGCGAATGACGAATTGAATAAATGGGTAGTCTGATTAAAAAGCTCAGGTGCAGGTGCAGAAGCGCCAACCCAACCAACTATTTCCCATGATACTAGCGAGAGACGGCATGTTGCGGCGGTGACAGATTTTTCGCTGGATGTTGGTGATACAGGGTATGGCGCATAAGGCGCGTGGTTTCCAGAAGAAATAAGGAGACCAGGTATCCCTGACGAACCCTACTGGTAATGGAGGGGGGGGGGGTGGATGGTGTGATTGACGATAAAGACGGACGCGACCAGTCGTTTCACCCTGTAGTGCTTTCAGGATGTTCACGAATTGCTATGGAACTGGGTCATTCCACAGTGCCGTTCAGTCGTTCGGTTCAATCAAGTACAGCCCGAATGCCCAAGATGAGAACGATGACGGGACACTTGCAAGCATGATCATGTTCCAATAGTTGTCACGGAGAAAATCTGGTCAACGTAGCTCCTTCTATGACGGAGAACGGCTGCCTGTTCCGGTCTTCAAAGTTTGATAATCTCCAAAATCTTGGACAGAACCGAAGCGAAACGAATATGACTAACTCCTTAATGAATTGACTGGTTCGTTCTCAAACCACTTTTGAAGATAGGGACACTGACAGATTTTGACCAGGAAATGGATACCAACACTTGTTTGGGTGAAGAGACCAGTGACTTGGATTAAATTGCTTCCCGTCTTGAAGGACCCGGCAGCGAATTCGTCTTCATCTGGCGATTAAAAAAGGTGAATATCGCTTCTGGTATCCAATATATACTGGGAGATCAGTTGAGAGAGACCAAAGGAAGGATTTAAGCAGGTTACACGGTGAGAACAGGTGTTAGCTTTCAGTTAAACTCTTCTGCCTACCTGTTAACAGATCAGTGAATATTCACGATTCATGACCCATCTATCTCACAGATAGTCTCACTGGTATACGGAGCACTGGAGCCGACCAACCTATTTAGATAGAAGACTTGGCGACTATCTCCCATTGGGGGCGAGATGGCCCAAGTGGTTAGAGGGCGAATTTACTGACCGGAAGGTCCGTGTTTCGAACCCGACCTTTGCCTCTCGACTTTCCCTGTCTAGGCTTGGGCAACCTGGCAGTATCCCAGCCCTCGTGCTTCTTTCGGGTGGCATGGCAGTTAGGCACCGAAAGGGTGCTACAGCTGAACGATTTTTTAAATCTCCCATTGCCTTCTGCTCACCAAACTCAACAAATTTCGCCCGTCCGTGCACAGTTGATTGTTAGGATCTTGACGTTCTTTATTGTAAGCGTAATCTGCCGGGATGGGTCGTGGACATGGATCTAGCAATTGAACCGAAGTGGCTGATACCCACGAGTTGATACCCCTACAAGCATTGGTCTGTAGGTGGTGGACGTCAAGTTGCTAGGTGCCGTTTTTGTCTTTAAGTTCAGGCTGGTTAGAAATAAACCATGATCAGCGCACACAGTCAGGAGCTTTTCGCCGTTGTTATCTCTTTGTGAGTCAAGATCATTCGGATCTCCGAGTTGTGCTTCTGCTGACCTGAGTTTACCAACGTGTTTTGAAATCTCCAGCGGTAACAATGACACCCGAGCGTAAAACTCGTCATGTGGTACCTCGAGGCTGCAATCAGTCGATACATGAGCTGAGACGGTAAACTGATTGTATTTCGTGTCTTTTCGACGACCCCCACCCGAGGATCTTGCTAACCAGACTGCACAAAGTCTGCTGTTGACTGGTATTCAACCGAAGAGGACCATCTCGGTGTCGTGACTGAGGGCAATTGCCATACTAACAGTCCCCGAATTTAATGGTGTTGAACGCCCAAAGCAACGTAGATGGTACACATTTTTTTAGAAGAGCGGTTTCAGTCGAATTATTGAGCTGGAGTCTACAGGCGCGTTTCTAGTAAACAACCGAAATCTAAACCAAATGTTTTCAAAATTCGACCAAGGACACCTTGTTACCCAGTCTTTCTGAGCTTTCGAACGTTGAGGCAGTAGTTCTTAGACGAAGCAAGGCTCCATGTCTTAACGGTTGGCTGTTGGTGATCCACAGGACTGGTTCACTAGAATCTCTCAGTGGTGTTTGAAGTAAACCTGAGTGAGCTCAAGATGGGGACAGAATTATTCGAACTTCTGCAGCTTGTAGACTTCATTCAGTTTCCTGGAGATTGTTCAGTGAGTAGATTCTACCTTTTGCCCAGAATAGGTTTTCCGGATTTTACGGACTAGCTGCAGTTGGGCATCAGGCAGATTCTACATGTTCTGCAAATCAGAAACCTTATTAAGTTTGTTATATCCAGTGTCCACAATGCTGTGGAAATTAGTGTACTGGCATGACCACTTGAATTCCCGGTATATACTCCTCTTTAGCGACCCATTTTGTCCTCTAGTCTTTGCAGCATTTGGGAGCCGGACCGAGTTACTGGCTTCTAAATCCTCAGAGAACCTGAGTGTAGTTTGAGTGGAGGCAAAAGATTCAAGGAGATTTGTCACCGTCATATGGGATTCTTAAATGATAAAAATACCGTCCTTTTGATGGAGATTTCGTACTTTAAGTGAAGTCAATCTATGCTGAAAAGTGGAGAACCACTGTACAACTGTTCCATCCGCATTGAGAATCATCAACAGTGCAATCTCAAGAAAATCCAGGTAGCACTTGACCTCCCGGCTAGTAGTTTGAACATTTGGCCGTTCGGTCACGAGCAGTATAATTAGATGCGCTCACGCAAGATATAGCGCCACTCATCCTTCAACCATGGAATTAACATCATGTGGTCACGTGTCGACTGACTGGATCATCAAGTGATCACTACTCAGATGGATTTTCCAATCATCGGGTCAATTATCACGTGACCACATGATGTGGTCCCCATGGCTGAAGGGTGAGTGGCGCTGTATCCTGTCTAGGTGGGAGCTAATCACGTTGCTATTCCGCAACTCCGGAACGGTTAAGTTTTCAGACTGCTAGCCAAGAATTCGCTGGTTCGAGACTCTCTAGAGTTTCGTGAGTTGGGCACTGCTGATGATTCCCAATAATGGTGAAACAGCTGTACAGTTCTTCGCTTTCCAACATAGACTCCAACAAGACTCAGTCGACGCTAAAAATTCACAAACCTCCGCACAATACCGACAAAATTACCGTCCATATAAGTCTACAAAAGGAAGCTTTTTATATCACTGTACTCAAGCTTGCTCACAAAAGTGTCAGCTACCCTCGGACCGAGCGGAGAACCCATCACAACTCCCTCTGGCGATAGGTGATACCGCTGATTAAAAATTAAATGTTAACAGCCTACAGTACAAGTGACTGAATCCAACAGTGGTAATAGGGGACCATTATTTGGGTTGTAGACAAAGTCGCATATATAATCACTTGTTTCATCTAGAGAAATATTGGTGAGCAGGGTTGAAATGTTTTTGTGTCCGTGTTGCAACTCATTTGCCTGCTACCAAGAGGAAGAGGAAGGCGGTACGACACTCAAAACCTGCTTGATGCACCCGTCAGGAAATCTATCAACAGAAACCGTCTAAACAGCTCTATTAGGTATAATAATCCGTTAGACTAACCTTCTCACACACCCTCTGTCATTGTTTTTTTTTGCCTCCAACTCTTGCAGTGCCGTAATCCGTAGAGCGAAGGATAAATTAACTAGCTGAAAGACGTTTCAACTGCGAAATGATCCATTCCTATCAGATCATATGCAGACACTCATTCAGGCGATCCGGATAGCAACTGACAACACGAACGCCATTGGTATCCAGCCCGCACTGTAGCATGATACACATGTCCCTTGAGATTCAGGGTTACATCACTCTGACGCGACCCGGGCCCTGCAGATTCGTGCATTGACCCCATCGTCACACTACGGTCGGAAGTAATAGGACTTCCAAGATACGTAGAACGTTCCACAACTTCAAGTGCCTCTCCCTGGATTGTAAGTGGCGCGTTCAGTGACTGCATGTTCGGCATCATGACGTCACACTTTGTAGGTGCAAAATGCATACCAAAGGACGGAATGACTTTTGACAATTCATCCAAAAGCATCTGCGCCTTCTCCTCTTCGGAACTGAGGACGATATCGTCTGCATATTCCAGATCGACAAGGTTTTCGTAACAGGCTATTTGAACTTCGGGGCTTTGAAGACCTTCCAGCGTCGGTCTCATTATCTTGTCGATCACAAAAGAAAATTGGAGTTGGTAGAATGGGTAACACTGACGGACATTGTTTTGTGTACGAAGGCTTTTGGAGAACTCTCCGGAGGTCTGGGAATACAGAGAACATATTATGTTCACGAACTGCCTGAGCATTCCTTGATGGACAAGCGTGTCAAGGAGAACAGACCGGTCATCGGATTCGAATGCGCTTCGGAAATCCAGGAATACCAAAATTGTGGGTTGTTTGTACGCATGGCGTTGTTCTAGCATCTGACGGAGTGTGAAAATTTGATCAACAGAACCTCTAACAGGCCGGAACCCCGCTTGCTGCTCTTGAGTCAGTGTTTCACGAGCCACCGTAAGCCGACGAAGCACAAGTGATGCCAACAGTCTCGTTACAATCGGAGTTAAGCTGTGGTTACCACTCTCTACGCGCCTTTTTTTGAAAACGGACATTATCGCCGACTCTCCCTGGTTGTCTGGGACAGACTCCTTTTCCCAAATGCAAGCAAACAGATGAGACAAGCGCTAACTGAGGACTTCACCTCCATCTTTGAACAATGCTTGGCGCTCGGTGGCGCGTGAGAATTCATATGCGATCCCAAACCTCTGAGGCCGAGGTGTTTGACGTTCACCGTTCAGGCTTCTACATCAGCTGTGGTCTCCAGATGAGTGGCAGCTGGTGGCCACTATAACTGTTGTTCGAAGTATTCGGTTCACCCATCGAGGCACCCTACTTTATTGAAGATGATCATTCCCTTCTGATCCTTGATAGTTTTGCTCACATCAGGTTTCCGGGGTGGTTGCGTGGATCAACTGAAATAATCCTTGAGCGTTCCTGGCTTTATGGGCCTCTTCCATGCCCTTGGCTTTCTTTATCCACCAGACTACACGGTCGCTTCGCACGCTCACTTTTACTTGACGTCTGACAATTCGTCGGATCAGGTTATATTTGGGACCGACTGGGATATTTCTCCGAGATTTAAGCAGTACCACTTTTCGGCCTTGTATCCAGTGCTCGAGTGAGCCTGTTTGCGCCCTTGCCACGGGCAAAAGTCTCAGCGCTGTGCGAATAGGTGTCGATCTCGTCCCGTATGAATTCATATCTGATGGTAAGCACCTTATGCGGCCCTGGAAAACGAAGGGAGAATTGACTCCGGACAGGTGCGTCTGTGTCCGCAATTGTGTGACCGGCAGTCAGTTACTCATCCGCGGCAATGGTAATCGATGGCAGTGTGATCGATTTGAGTTCGTGGCCGGCACGGCGTTGGAGAACACCATATGGCGTAAGCGGACACGACAAACAGACAGCGATCAACTTCCCGCTTGTGAGACTCCTTTACAGATGTCGCCAGACGAACCAAACAGAGGCGACTATAAACAGGTATTCAAGCAAGGATACTTCCGCCCAGTGACTTAGGGCTATGCCAACCCCTGCTCATCCCGCCGCAGCAGCCTCTGGATCATCAGAGGTGAGCAGCAGGAAGCGAGTGAAGAGTGATGAAACGTTATCCCAGCCACTGTGCTTTCACCTTGAATTCTTGTTTCCAACACACAGCACACATCAATGCCAAGCAAGTCTAGTGTGAGAGGAACAGCAGCTTGTTGTCCTGCTTGCTTCAGAGGGCGGTCATTGAAGGAGGCTAGATAGACTGGACGTCGAGGCTTGAATGTTGCTTTGCAGATACTTGAGGATGTCGGCGCAGACAAGCAGATTTTGCACTCAAAACCTATGCAAGACAAACGGAGTCATCAGTCCTAAGTTCTGGGCTTACAAAAGGAGAGCTATTAATGTGGTGGGGAGAGGTTGAAGAAGTGTGTGAAAGAGAAAGAAGGGAGGCGTCAGAGGTAGCCTGTTTTCGCTTACCCGCCCTGCTGTTTGCAGCGAGTAAGGCGACCCGGCTGGTAGCGATGGCTGTTGTGGCTTGAGTTCATTTGTATTTGTGCAGTTCATGGTTGTACGTGGGATGGTATACTGTCAGAGCGCCCACACCTAGACAGGAGGACGACTAGGGTCCTCAACCAAAGCCTTTGGCTCAAAAGCCAAAGTTCTTGACACACTTCTCCAACCCGAATCGTCCAACTCCCATTGACGTCTACGTGGAGTACTCTTCTGAAGGCGGCGTTCATCAGACCTCCTTTTTTTGAACCTTCCCGTTCAACATAACACTATTCACACGTACGCGGTTGATGTTCGTGAAATCGAATTGAACTGAGATGCGAAGGAAGAGTCGTAGATAGAAAATGTTTCTTTGATCGAAATACTCCCTCCTTGTATGAGCAGCCAAATCGAACAGTCAGTTCTATTCCTTAAAAAAATTTCTCCAAGGGACGAGTGCCACCCATTACTCTGGTTTGGTTATGTATTGAACATATCGCCTCGTCGTTTGACGACAAGACTGCTGTTTTCCGTGTACAGTCTAGGTTGACACAAGCAGAGGGGTGTGCAAACGACTACGAAATGTTTGAGTACCGACGATGTGGATGTGGTTTGTTTGATCCCCTCGGTGCATGGTTAGAGACGGTGTAAGGTATGGCTGCCACTGGCGTTCTTGTTGTCAGTTTCTAGCCAGCTTTCTTGGATGGATGTCTTGGGGTGTAGGTTCTTGGAAATGATTGTGGCAAGCGAGCGCTAAGTCTCTTCGCCATTCACTTTTGTTTTCTTTTTAATAAGGCTTTTAAATGCGACAGCGCTGTTGTGCTTTTGACGGTGATGATCCGCCATATATAATGCTTCCTTTTTATCTGGGGATGCGCTCCAAAATTCTTCAGGAGACGAAATTCTACAGTAAGCTGCCGTCTCTAAAACGCGTTTTTGTAGTTGAAGCCACACGTTTTAGCTACACCCTAGATACATCCAGATATATAAAAAACAGTTACAATTGTACAACGAGGTAAACTCGGTAGTGCAGCAATTTGTGAAAGCGATTTAAGCACCTTCAATGCATTGCTACTGAGCTACCAATATGTCTTACGCAATAAAACTAACAAGCCTGGAAAGCAACTTAAGCAAAATTAGTGCAGACGGTCAAGAGTACTCCAATCCTGAAGTCCCCCATCTAGTGGGACGTACGTATCCTTCAGGCTGAGTTTATGATCCAAAGCTAATTTTCATTTACCTATTGGTTAGAGAATACTGGAAAACGGGCATAGGACCATGCCACTCTGTGATGTAAAAACGCTGCTGTATACTAGGTCAGCACATCTCATTTACAAATAGACGTGGAAACAGTTATTTTATTTCTTGGGAACAACTCTTTTAAAGGTGTGTGACATTTCCCATTCGTCTCCTCTAATCGATACCAGATGAATACAATTTGGTTTCCCTTTTGTCTCCGCCATAGATATTCCAGACTTTTTTTAAAAATGTGTTTCAGATATTCTGGATTTTAAACCAGCTGTCACTCGGAAGTTACGTCGCCGAGCGGGAACCGACCTGCCTTCTAGCAGTTCAAGTAATTTTCTGTTTTGGGGTGATCTGCTGTTGTGTGGTCCTGGTTGGCCACTGAGTGCAGCTACCCATTGCAAACCTAGTCAAACGGATCCCAACCACACCACTAGTGAACTGCGTAGTCCAATCCCTACCAACGGGCTTGAGACAAGTGTCCCGGATACGAATACTGGGCCAACTAATCCTGATGCGGAATGCACCGATGGACCGAAATCATTGAAACCAGCCGATTCGACGACCAGTGTGGTACAAAGCGGTGGATCGGGTCCGAGTTCTATGAAAAGCAATAACCTTTTTGGAAGTCTGGGGATGAATTTGTTTGATGGCAGTCTATTGTCACATTTGCTGGCTTCTATCAACAGTTGCGGTGGTGGTGGTTCCAGTGGATCCAACTCCTACATGTACTTTAATAATTCCGGCTTGTATAACTTCATGAGTGGACCTCCGTCAGGATCGGCTGCAGCCGCTGTAGCGGCTGGTCTCCTGATGCCGTCCGCCCTGAACAACCCCGGTTCAAATAGCTTGGCCGCTGCTCTTGGTACGGTGGCAATCACTCTAACAGGGGCGCCTCAGTCGACTACGAAGAAGCGCCGACAACAAAATGCTCCTCCGGCTGCGCAGTTGAATCTTCTCTTGCCAGAGAACGATATTTACGAAGATCTCACTAAGATTCACCGGTGGGTTCTGTTACCTTGTTGTTACTTCTGTCACTCCTGATTGGGAGTGACAAAGTTTCGGTGTTGTGGGTTTCAGATTATGGATTTTGTCCCTTGAGAACTGGGTGACAGTAAAGTTGTTTCGTAGTTTCATCGCTTTCTTCCAATTCATTTCTTGATTGGTGACTTCATATAAATGAGGACCCTGAGGCTATTATTGCGACTATATTTTTTGGGACGAGACGATATATTGCCATCCTCTCCCAATGGATTCCGTGATTGTTCGCGTGGATAAATTAGTGTTCAGCGTTTCCGAATTTACGCAAAAATATTAATGGTTGCGACTCCATCCACATTTTCAGATCGAACTGCTACTACCTTCGATTGCCGTTTCTTCATATCAATCCAGTTATCGTGGCTTTTCCAAGGCAAGATTGGCTGAACAGCTGATGTTGAAACAGGCGAGGAATATTGCGATGCTAATCACGCTCAGTAGTCCTCCAGAGGGGACAACTACGGTTAAACGGATGTAGTAGAGTGTTACTGGAGCTCGAAGGAGCTCAGTGGTTAAAGTCCGAACTTATTAACCGGAAGGTCACTGGTGTCGAACTCAACACCGTCATCTGGACTGCTCCTGTTTAGGTTTGGGCAACTTGGCAGTATCTCAGCCCTCGTGCTCCCTTCAGGTGGCATGACGACGAGACACCGAGTGTTACGGGTGACTGATCATTACTTTTTTTATGTTGATCTCCCTGGCCTTCTAATAATCTTGGGGGCTAGTGATTCCTCATTCTTTCCATGCTTGTGTTTGACTGCTTTCTGAAGTCCGGACAACGCTGATCATTGTGCCGCAACATAGCTTAGCCAAATGAATGGGCAGTAATCGTGCTTGCGATACAAGGAGCAGGTCACATTCCACTTCAAAGCTGAAGGGCAACATACGACTGAACGTCGTGTATACCCAAGAGGTGTTACCTAGTTACAACTATTAATAATAGCTATATTTGGCGACGAGTGTTGCTTTGCTCATCTATCCATGGTGGTTCTAACATCACTCCAGTGGAAAGGGAAAACAAACAGCATTCCTGGACGTCCTCATCATAAGATTGTTGGGTGGACGATTATAAATGACATAGTAATATATATATATATATACATACATATCATATACAAGTATAGTTATGTAATTCCATCTGGTAGGTTGTTGCTCGAGAGGCCAATCAACACGTGGTGACTTGATGTGAATTGTGTAACTGAGGGAGGAGTGATACTCTATCCTGTCTATGCGAAATCAGCAACTCGTGGCCGAACGGTTTAGTCTTCAACTAATAACCAGGAGATCGGGGTTTCAAATTTCCCTAGAACCACGAGATGCGCGCTGCTGATCATTTCCAATAAGGATGAAACGGTTGTACAGTGCTTCTCGACGTTCCAGCATAAACTGATTTCAGTTGTAGGACGAAGTCTCGACTGAGTGAATGTCATTTGGAGATCTCTCAGGACTACTCTGCATAACAAGGTGACAAGAATCATCCTACGGACATTACGATTATTCCAACCCCACCACGAACCCATCACCACAGTGGATTATGGTATCACCTCAACCTTCCTATGCACCGAGGAGGACAATTTCAGAGCCGGAAAAACTGGGAAGGATTAACAAGACTGATGTTGTGTCCAGAATTTAATGTAACGACAACAAGCAAGGCCAACTAGAAAATGAAAACTATTTACCAGAATTTGTAAGCAGCTTGCCACCAAAAGGCGTGATCAGTTATCACTTTGTGCTTCGCGTGTATCGAGACAGTGTGCACACGCTCACTCGGGTAAGAACAAGGGAAGAACGCGAGTGTACGGGATCGTGGAGCCGTACAGAAAAGCTATTGAACAAATTTATCAGTCACTGCATTCTAAAGAAATCTAGAACTTTAACACACAAATTCGTACAATAACTTAATAGCTGAAAAGCTCACAGTTGGTATATAAAACTGGTTTGAATGTAAAACGCTGCAGCATTCAATAGTGTCCGGATGTTAAATGGGTCAATAGGAATACACGATAGATGAAACGGGATAACCAGTCGGAACAAATGATCACCACGCAAAGAATACATTAAATGGACGAATAAGACCACGCAGTGGACAAAGCAGAACATTCAATGCATTTGTAAAGTTGCCGCACCACAACGCACCGTACAGCCAGAAGGAACCGACCAAACCAATGCACAAAAGCTACCGAGAGTGATTGCCTCTAATGAATCATTCATAGGAGAAAATTGGGACACAACGCAAGTGACCTAAAACAGACCAATGAGCAACGATGGGGCCCGGACAGCCTCAGCCAGTGACCTTGCAGGTGCTGTTAGCCAAACCATATAAGTAAAGCACAAGCACAAAGGAGAAAACACCAACCGGACTGCGCACTGAGTGTTTTTCTCAGTTCATGACGGCATGTTTGCAAACCAATTGCCAAGCTCGGTGATCAAACCAAGGACCAGCTAATAACGTCCGATCAGTTTTTTCGTGGCATCAGCCGCCTCATTTTCACGTATGCCTTGGACAGAATTACTTTCAAGTGATTTAGAATAAGTGGTGAATAGATTGAGTGGAATCTCAACATCTCCGTGTTTTGCTCGAAGGTTTAGTGCTCAGGAAAACTTCCGATCGCCTAATTAGAACTATGTGTAGGAGGTTAGCTGGGTGTTGTCGATGGCGTCTAACTCATTTATTGTTAAACAAGGGAGATCACCTCTTGTTACGTGTTTTGACCAGAATCTATGGCATTGACGCCTTTTTCGGAATTTTTATTTCCTTTCTACTTTTTGTGGTGTTTTGTTTCAGTGTCCCCTTTTAAGCTTGTTGTTAATCATGATTCGCTAATTCTTGCTTTCGTTCGAGTTGAAGGCCAAATGCACACTTCCCGATCGTATTTTTCCAGGGCCTGCGCAAAGTCTGTCAATACTCCGTCAGTTGGTGGAAGTCGAAAGAACTCACACCACAACACGTCCTTTGTCGGTGGTCAGGCAACCAGCTTCGGCTCTCCATCCCATCCAGGTGTACAAAGTAATTCCTTGAGTGATGGTCCAGCTTCAGCTTCCATGAAGAGCCAAAAAGATGGCGGGACACCCACAATGAATTCCCCAGGGTCAGCGGGTATGAGTTCTCCAAACCCGTTCGGTCTAGATTCTAGTACGTCAAGTCGTGTTCAGCTTCCCGGCATATCCTGTCCAACCGGCTCAACTCCCTCCGGCCTTTCCGTTTGGATTGATGATGGGCGTTTATACTGTGGTCAGAAGTGGTGAGTGCCTGTTATTCTGCTCTGTAGGGCATCCTTTAACGGTTGCCGTATCCTATGTGTTGAAATTTGACCTGACAATTCTCTGAACTCTTTTTTTATCGCTATCTAGTTCAGCTACACCTTTTTAGTTTCTTTATTAGAGCTTTAATAGTGAAGATTTTATGGACACGTTCCGGTTAAGTGACAACCCAGGCCCCAGCTTACTTCTCCCTTCGATGTTTTCACCACGGGAATTTGACCTGCGCATCTTAGTCGCAGACGTGGGCAACCGCTCGACAATTCGTATGTAAACGTAGTGAGGCACTTTGAGCTGATACACCGTAGTGCACAGTTTATTAATGTTCTCGCTATTCATTTGCCCAAAGTATCTCTTACTGTAGTCATACGTGCGGTCAACCAGCAACACACGTCGATTGTTTTACTTGATAACACCGCATTGGCTTGGTATCGTTCAGAGATGGAACATACACCACGCAAACCAAACCGTCTGGCCATGGGAATATCATCAAAGTGGTGTTGGAATATGAAGGTGCGATTTTTCACTTAACGTAATACGGGCGATTTTACACGTGAAGCAGTACAAAAGAACTGGATGTGTTCCAAGGGATGGAAATTGATGATTTGCTTGATGACGATGAACCAGCAGGCGAACCAACAGATTTTGCTGGTGGAGCTGCTCTGGACGGCGCACCCTGGAGTGAAGACTTGCTTCGAAGGGACGAAGTATACTGTTGAGACACTAAGTTCTATGAAGCAAGTATTCAACTTAGATAACGACAGTATCTGAGATTGTGCTGTTCTTTCAATCAGCTCTTGTGTCTACAGCTTTCTGAGGGTGTTCCTTCTAGGGGACATATTTTACCCGGAAGTGGACACAACATCTTGCAAGTGGTGGCATTGAGTTGTCTGAATATAATACACGTAGTCAACAATTCTTTGCATTATGTCCTTGGGAACGAATTTACGATAGGAAGAAAATAATGTAAAATTCATCCATATTACTAGGAATATCTATATCGACCGGCATTTATTTTTTGTTAACCTATCCTTGTGGGGTCCCTGTATTGAACAAACTACTGCACCGCAATGGCAAAAAATTAGTCCAGCTGATAAAAGTACGCATATTGTGTCAGTTGACATGAAGACTCGACCCCTCTGATAAGGGGGATCCTTGTTGAGAGGTTTTCGCCCACCAGACGATCTTTCCCTGGATATCGTAACTGGTGCAGTTTGTAAAAAAGCTATTCTTTGGTACTATCATGTTTTTGGTCATAAAACGTCATGTGTACACGGGCTGTAGTCCTGACCATTGTTGTATGTTAGTGAGGGGTCAACTGAACTAACCTATTCATAAATATGGTTCAGAATGGTCCATAATGAACATCTTCCATAGAAATACCTATACACGCCTACTTATACGGTCGTTCGTTCGGGTTAAATGGGTCTTCAGCAAAACGGTGAAGAGCCACTTCCGCAACAGCGTCCTAATCGTCTTTTTGGTCACGGGAGTTACAGGTCATTTTCGTCAAAATTGACCTCATGAAATTCGAACGCCGTATCATTATGTGTGCATGGAATGATCCACCAAGCAAATCTGCATTTCCTTACTTTCTAGATTAGCGAATACTTTTTAGGTAGGAAGTGAACTTCAAGGAGTCCGCTCACATGGGAAATTGATCTTTTACTCCGAAAAAGATATAAGCTATATAAGGGCTTCGAACCACAGTCTCCATCTGCTTGCTTGAACCATGTGTTTACTTTCATTTGTTTCAGTTTCCAGTATGGTGCCTCTGTGATTCTGGAGGGCCGGGATGGTTCCAGTCACCGATGCACTGGCACAATTGTCGCAATCGGAGCCCAAGACATTGCGATTCGACGAAGTTCGGACCACGGTATTTGTCGGATTACCGTGCAACAATTGAAACAGGGTCGTTATGTTCTGTGGCCTGGAAAAACATCGTGACTATTGTATATCCCCGGTCACATTTACCCTGTACAGCCTTGTTTCACTCCTTTGTATTTTATTGAACTTGTTATTTAAATGTTCTAGCATTTTGACGACGTGCAATCTTAAATAAAAGTGAAATTATTAAATACTCGGACTGCTAACTGTTCCAACCTAAGTAGAAGCAGCGGCTGTCCGAACTGACTGCAGGCCTAGACGGATTCAACATACCAAGATATATAGGGCCCATAACAGAGGAATAACTGGCATAGACAGTAGGGTTTAGCGAGTGGTTTCGTGCAGGCAGAGAGATTGGTTTAATGAATTTTTACACATCAACTGAAGAATGAAAGCCTTAGAAAACAGTTTCATAACTATCTATTGTAGGGAAATCGGTAATTAGTTAGCACGTGACACGGTCTGCGGAATTGTTGATTCCAACTTGGACGGGACCCAGGCAAGTAAAATCCACCGGTATTGCAGCGAAACTACTGAAGATTGCGTGAGAAGTTATACGAGAAAACAACAAGTCCGCTCTCACTTCAAAACTATGTGACCGATTCTGAACTCACGTCCTCATGACTGCAGCTAAAAGGGTTTCTTACACTTTTTTCACAAAGGAAACTACTCACAGGGTTGCTGGAAACTTTTCGTATATTGTCCTGTATCTCTTTATAAGGCCTTTGGAGTCCTCAATCAAGTTGAAAGTGTTTGGGACCGAGAGAGAGTTTTGGTGGATTTATTCCTGGGCAGCGTTTCGCTTTTGAGAAAAGCTTCGTCGGGCCAAGTGAGTTAATCGGTTTTTAAGGTAGTCAGGGAACCAATCCGTGAGTTTTTTACAACTGGCTGACTTGATCAGTACTGGGTGTCGGTCTGAAGTTCCTGTTTCTTGGTTAGTGGGGATGACTCACATTTTCCAATTGATTGAAAACATCTACGGATTATGTGTTCGGGAACTGTCATGTGAATATGTTCTATTGGCGAGATTGGAGGCAAACTGGGAGAACCATCGCGTATTCAACATTAGATGCATGGAGCACAACATAATTTTCAAATCTGTCGTTGTCAAGCCACCAGATGCGTCCACCGCTTTTGCCCGAATTGCTTTCTCAGCGGCTAGGTCATTCCTCAAACAGAGGATCCATTTAACCACTCGAGGTTTACCTGATATCCTCCACCGCACACGTCGTCTCAACCATGATCTTTAGTCCGCACTTTCGTCTGCAGATTTCCCATTACTTGATACCAAATCGGAGGAAGTAAAATCAGCGCAAGGTAAACAGTGCAAAGACCAACAAATACGTAAGTTCGAGGAATTGATTTGCACGACTCGCTCTTCGAGTCAACCGATAAAAAAGATAGACCTTTAGGTGACGAAGAGCGTTGTCTGTTAGAGAAGGGATTGAATTTCGTAGTAAAAGAGTCATAATGGAAGAACAGACCATTCCCAATGTTGAACCTGTGCTTCAGAAGTTTCCTTCAATGGAAGCGGAGAAGTTACGTATACAATTGGTGACAGCCCTGAAATCCCAGGAACCAAGAGTTCCAAACAGTGCACCAGCAGAGCGAAGAGCGTTAAACACACTAAAACATGTAGACTGTACAGTAATTACAAAGGCAGATAAATGTGGGGTCACGGTCGATCTAAGAGTAACTACCTGCAGAAAGTTAGACAACACGTAGCTGATGGGCCTTACCGACAAATTAGTAACGGGACGACTACGTCAATGATGAATAAGAGTAAGGTTGAAGATGGAGGGTATTTAAAATGGATGATAGACCACCCCGGGTAAGGCAAGTGGTATCGGTTGTACCCAAAAAGTGCAATCCAACCACGACTTTATGGGTTACCAAAAATTCACAAGGAAGGTGTCTCCATAAGACCAACAGTGGATGGCATAGGTTCAGCACAACATGAGCTGGCCAGATTACTGGCATGCATCCTTTAACCACTTGCCAAAATTCATATGAGTGCTAAAAATGTAGCTGGGTTTCAGTTAGAGCTAGATGAAGTTCTTGTTAGTTTTGATGTCAACTCGATGTTTACCAATGTCCCTTTAGCGAACGCTCTGGAAGTAGCGAGAAAGCTTTTACTGGCAGACACAACACTGCAGAAACGAACGCAACTCTCCGTAGATGGTTGAAGGCATAAAAATATGTCTAAACCTCAGTCACTTTGTTTTTTGGCTCAGTTGTATACTTCCAAGAACAAGGTCTATCGATGGGATCACCAATACCCCCGATTTCGGTCAACATGTACATGGAAGACTTTGAACAGAAAGCTTTAGACGGATTTGAATGTCCGCCGGCGTTACGCAGATGATAAGTTCGTTGTGATAAAGCGGGACAAGGTTAACGAATTAGTTCAATTGGACCCGCACATTAAGTTTAAGATGGCGCTAGAGTCCACAACGGGTACACTACCCTTCCTTGACTGCATGACAGACAATAGTGGGAGATGAAAATCCACCGTTTAACGGAAATCAACAGATAGTGGTGAGGTCTTAAACTACTCCTCAGCACACCCGAAAACAGTATATGCTAGTATAGATTCAACGATGTTTAGGAGAGTAGGAGGATGTGCACAGGGGAGGTCGCGCGAAGAGTAGCATAACTTGAGGTAAAAAAGGGACTTCAAGACTTTAAGTGGGTTTGATTAAGCGGTAACTAAGACGGGTATTGGTCCCAACAACAAGGCACAACAAGGAGTGGATCGAAACAGCATTCATTCCGTGCAAAACAGAGACATCTGAAATCATTAGACGGGTACTGAATACGGCTAACAGTAGAGTAGCATTCCAGAAGGTAAAGACTTTACGTTCGGTTTTGGTGCGCTTGAAGGATCGCTTTCCGGTTGATGGAACTGGTTAACTTATTTTCACACCACTTGGGCCTCAGATCAGACAAGGTGTTGTGAACACAAATTCAATAAGAAGTGTAACTGCTCATGACTGCAGTCTGACTGGGAAGTCATGACACAGAGGCCATCGGTCAGCGTATTCAGGACATTTACTAATTCATGGCACCAGCGGTTCAACGAAGTGAACACCAACCCATGGTGGACGTGTTCACATGCCGAGAGATGAGCATTCCAATGAAACCTGAGTACCCCGATGGAACCGCAGTAAAACCACTTGCTAAGCATGTCGGGTGGAATTTAAATCACCCGAGAATATGCACAACCAATGCGCCGTACCAGGTAAGAAACACCAGTAAGCTTCATTCGGCATAGTCGCTACAAGATACTCAAGAGTGTTCACACAGGTGATGCGGAAATCGATGAACTGTAATTCGTCTACGATCAGCAACTCAGCAATGAACATGTTCTGGCCCTTTTGCCTCTGTGGAAAAAATGGACTGTCGCTAGTGGTGCAGTTTTGTTGTGGAACATTTTGTGGTCCTATCGGGTTGTGTAGACACTAATGCGAAGACGAAACATGTAAGCCAGCCTACGAAACGAAATCGGATAGATGTATTGTCTACCCTTTTTTCTCAAGAGCATGAGGTTCAGCCCCATCCCACCCCGTGGGCCGACCTGAATGTGTTGGTGGTCGGGATGAATGCTATAATGCGGGTATGTCTAACGCCAGATAGATATGTATGTAGAACTGTGTCAGACCATGATAACCCAGGCACACACCTACACAAGACGTTTTTGGCGACGGAGTTGCGTCGGATAATTGTTGTCTTAATCATTCATATCGTGCGAGGATAAACTGTGGTGGTTTTGCTAACGCATGGCATCTCATGTGGTTTAAAGAGCCGGACAGTTGAATAGGCTGTAGATTTCAACTTACGTGTATACCGAAAGTCTATCTGGGCAGGTTTGAACACGAGATATTTCTGAAACCTCCTCTCTGCGACTCATCATATACGCATTGAAAAGGGAGTTAAGTAGAAAACTGACAACTCATGTGAGAACAATAGGCACAGCACATTAGAGGGTTAGTATTTTTCTTACGCGTCGGGCTATTCACCGTAAAATAAACATGAACCTATTAAGCTTGTAACCACCAATACGGCTACATATCTGCGCACACGCAGTCACCGCATACCTCTCGGACTTTGAGGTTAGTGTTACATTCGGCTGTCGAAATATTAGCGAAGCCAACGTCTAGCACACCTGAGAAAACCATCGATAAATAACAACTGTGCACGACGAGTTCAAAGAAAACACCGCCAATGCGATGAATAGTCTGGGTCCACCAAAAAAAACCTGGATGCCGGATGGATTTATCTTCAAATTAACTTTGAGGCATTCTTTATGCTTGACAAAAAGGAGGCTTCTGGCTTAAAGCCATCCAGCGCGCAATCTGAACGTCTTTTGGAAAGTACATCCTTATCTTCTAGGAAAATCTACTGAGAATAGTTCCATGAAAAGTCTTCCTCAGAATTTTTGTAAGGACTCCTACCTCTGGGGAGGTTACCAATATCTTATTAAGGGAGGGGGGCTCGTTTTCACAGACGATTCAACGTCTGAATACTGGTCAAATGATACAGAAAAAACGCTAGTGTGGACCACATGTTAGTTTTTACCACGCAGATTATGGGGTATATGGCAACAGGTCGAAAAAAAGCCATACTGTTCGACAAGTTGGAAAAGTAACTACACAAGGACCTCACGCTACAAGCTCGGTAATATATTACAGACCGATAAATATTAGAATCTGCTTTACACTAAAACGGACAATATCAAGCTTACGTTAGTCTTTGTCAGGATTTCCTCTTTGAGCATCAATAATCGCATCAGTTTTTGAGAAATACACTAATTTAAAAATTAAATTGGGTTTTGTGAGAACCCAGCTGAATCTCCCGTTTTTGACGTTTCCAGGCAATTGAATGTGCTGCACCAGGCCGCCTCATGTTCCAGTTGCTACGATATGCGAGATATCGCGATGCATGTATATACGTAACGCACTACTCATAAGATTGCTGAAAATTCTTCGACAGCTCGCGACCGGCTTAGCCCTTCTTGGGACTCTCTACACTCTTGGGACTGCGCCTACCTGATGAGCCCCAAGACGGGCGAAACCGGTCGTGGGCTGTCGAAGAATTTTCAGCAACCTTATGGGTAGTGAATCGCATCAGTTCTTGTGCAAACGTTACGTCTTGTGATGTCTATCATTTATTAGCCTCATTGAAGTGTCTCAAATGAGAGTAGCGCCATGGTGAATGCAGGCGATTATTCACTTCAAGGTGAGCTTCAGAGGCGTCTCTCGTTTACCACTTTATCACTTAAGTCCATTTAGAATACTCGTCCTGGAAAGGTGAGTAAAAAATCATCTTGTAGAGTGCGGAATCGGAATTTCCACTTTGGAACCATCCAGTTTAAGGACAGTTTTGTGAGATTTCATGGATATCTATCCATAACCGGTCAACCTATATTCTTTTCTACATGGAAATGATATCTTGATTTGAGCTCTTCGGAAGACTTGAGTGGAACAAACGAAAAGCACATCCCACACTCACAGATGCCATCCCGCTCTCACAGGGGTCTGGGTTGAGCGAACAGCCAAAATTTCTGGTGATGACCATACCGAATGCGTACCAATAGCACTACATTGACACAAGGCGGCAAGTGACACTGCTCTTTTGCAACTGTCCACAGATGTGCGCAAGCTCTCGCGATTTTAGTCAGCTGATACCGATGAAAGACGTCAAAACCGAAGGTAGGTCATCTCAGTGGGAAGCTAAGATAGCGCTTTCTCTATGGAATTCTGTTCCACTCGTATAGTATCCTGATTGAATCTAGTTTAGTAAAACACACTGAAGATAATCAATGGAGATGTGAAGCCAGTCTACTCTGAAAAGCCGAGAAGCACTGTATTGCTGTTTCCACCCTGTTGAGAGCCATCAGATGTAAAGATAGTCAGTATTTCATCCGTATGTTTATCTTACGGCTCATCTATAACCGTGCCGGAATGCCAGCTTACACTTGGCTAGTACAACGCAGTATATGCGCAAGTGACCGACAGGGTTGACCCATGTCTATACAAGCCACACCGCAGAACTAGAAATCTATCGGAGCATGTGCAGGCATGTATTCTTGACACACGGCCTTTCGTCTGAATTGAATCAGATATAGTTCGCAGATAAAGTGTGGTTAACAAAAAATGAGGATGGAAGTGAAGAACAGACTTGTATTGTTACAGATATCTTGTTTCCGCTTGCCCTTAGCCATTGCACTCGGTTAATAGCTAAACACATGGTCACTAATGGGCCTGTTACAGCGACATTCTGGAAGCTTAGATCAGACTTTTGAGGTGAGTACGGAAAGCGAAAATTCCCTTTGAGTTAGAGCGGCTAGCCCCTGGAAGATGTTAAGCTGCTTCCACAAACAAGCGCAAAGTTTGAAGAGGAAGCCCACAGCACTAGTCGGCGCACACCCTAATGTTTATCAACTGTTGCACATTCAGTTTCCGCAGTCTTCGCAAGTATACGTAGATCCGTGTTCGCCGGAAAATTCTGAAGGCTCATCAGATTGTTTGCAGCACCTGCAGGAGTGTGTGTACATCTTGAACGACCAACTTCCTTTGGTTCTCTTCCCGCGCACTGTAGTACAACTCTATCAGGCGAAATTTTGAATTTTTGGTTTGTTCTGTTTTTGGTGTTTAGGCATTGTACACGAATATTCGCCTTGTAGATTACAATTAGCTTTTAACATCTACATGTCAACCTTCAATGCGAGGCAATGAACAATCATGAGTAAGCTATCCGGTACTAGCCAAGTGAACAAAATGAGGGCATTGTAGTGTTATCATGTAGGTTTACGAGAATAGCGGCCGTTTGGTGGTTTCTCCACAGGGACCTTTTAGAAATAAGCCTACTTACCACATATTGCGTGTTCTTTCTTGTTACCCGGCGAAAATTTACACAGGCTCGTCTCCCTTGGACAAACCGTCATCGTCCTGCCAATTTTCGAATGAATGAGCGAGTAAGGGAGAACATGTTATCTCTGTGATTGCTATTCAGGTCCAGTAGTGAGGAGGTAACTAATGTAACTCAGAACAATGTTAAACAGAGCACAAAGGTGTTGAGATTATATAAGGGATACACGAATGGCTCCGGAGGACACTGGCTGTTGCTGCGTTAGTTAAAGATTTGGTAAATTACGCGCGAAAGTCAGGACCATAGGTATTACAACAGGTAATATTCCTGGCAGCATAGTTTGTAAAGCACCATTTCGCCATGCGGAAAGTCGATGGTTAGCCTCCGCTTCATGTGCATCTGTTTGTTCACAAAACACCTGCTTCGCCTTCCTATCCCAGGTCCATTAGAAGTGTTCTACATGTTTGTTCATTTAAATGGACAGCTTATTGGCTAGAAGAGAGCACCTTCATTTCTCGACGTGTCGCATTTTCATCATCCTCTTTGGTATTTTGCCAAACAAACGAAACTAACCAAATCTGTGATAAGTTGCTGACAGTCAGTGTCCGACAAATATCTCCTGAATAAAGCGATTGTGTGGAGAGCCTATGCTTTGGGCGGTAATTTTGTTACTTGTAGTTACCATATGGAAGGAAAGATTGTGTAGCTTTCCAGTAGTAACCTAACGGAATCAGAGGTACGAAACTTAGATGTCGGCATGAATTCGCTTGGTCTTTCGTCATCCCGTAGAAAAGTACTACAGTCAATCGGTGACTATGAAATTACGGTCTAGGAAGTTTGCCGGAAATGTGCGTAATGCACACAGATATACACGTGGTTGGTTGGTTTAACTTTGGTCGAACGTCTAGTCGCGTGTCAGTCACAGCACGTTCAACATTCGCAGAATATCAGCCCGACTGTGGCTTCATTTGTTTACTGTGGTCAGTACACGAATCGGCACGCCACAAAGGTCACAAAACGAAGCATGTATAAAGCCAGATAGACACTAGGTTCCTGAACAAGATGTTGTACACCCCGGTGGTTCTACTGACATTCGTGCTTTGCACCAAGAGTGATATTATCGTAGCTCCTGATGGCCAGCTTGGACGCAAGTTTGAGGGCATTGGAGCCATTAGTGGAGGAGGAGTAAGTTAGCTCTGATCCATTCTGCAACCGTGTTCAAAGGCCACTAGTAAACTCCTTCCAAACTATAATGAGACGCGTCTGAGAGAAATCCTGGATTATTTGTTTAAGGTAGCTTTACTGTCGCTACTTGTTTAAGCTCATGTTTATTCGAATAGCCCAACTATGCCGCTTCGTTAACTCAACTAAAGGTGGAAATCGGTGGTGATTCACAAAGTACCGAAGGAACAGAGGCGTCCCACATGCACACAGAAATGGATTTGGATTGTGGCAGAGGTTACGAATCTTGGTTAGTCAAAAGAGCCAAAGAAGTAGGACACATTTTCTCGTGGAAGAGCAGCCTAATCGAATCCAATACAGATCAACCCGGGCATTGAAATTCACGGTCTTCCATGGACGTTTCCTGGATGGCTGGGGCAAAACCCGTACCAGTTTCCAGAAAAAACAGCAGACTATATAACAAAATGGGTCAATTGTATGAAACAGAATTTTAATGTTGACGTGGATTATATTGGGGTGAGGCCCACTCCCTTTCTTACAGTGACAATGCAAAATGCTACCATAGATATGGAACGAAAGGCCATACGATGTGCAGTACATCAAAATACTTCGTCAAACGCTTGATTCTGCTGGATACAATAACGTGAAAATCATTGCTTCTGATGATAAATGGCAAATCGTCAAGTCTGTTCAAACTGACAGTGATTTACGTAAGGCAATCTATGCGATTGGGTAAGCTGCCGGTGGCCGTTTTCAAAGTTGTAGTGCACATTATCCGGGCACAAATTCAAATGACGCAGCAAAAAGTTTGAATATGCCGTTATGGGCGTCTGAAGACTATTCAACCTTCAACGATGATGTTGGATCAGGCTGCTGGGCTCGAGTAAGTGTTCTAACCTCAGAAAAATAAGAAAACTCTTTCCGCACAGATCCTAAATCAGAATTACGTCAACGGCTTGATGACAAGGTGAGTAGCTAGCTGGACGCACTCACTGTATTGTATCTGAGTCCTACCTGGATGCTGAACGTCGAATATTTTTACTTTACTTGGTAAGCACCATCGCATGGAATCTAATCGCTTCGTACGCGGACAAACTACCATATCCAAAGTGCTCTTTAATGACAGCAAACGAGCCTTGGTCTGGACATTACACGGTCAATGGACCAATTTGGGTTACGGCACACACAACTCAGTTCACCAAACCGGGATGGTATTATCTGGGACATGGAACGGGGGTGGGACACCTGCCAGAGGGAGGCTCTTACGTGTCGCTCGTGAGTCCGGATCGGAATGACTTGACCATTATTGTAGAGACGATGGTAAGTGTAAACTAATCAGTAGTCGTTTGTGATTTTCGAAGCTTCCCTTTTTTGTTCTTACCTTCAGGAATAGTGGAAGCTGGCGGACTCAGAATGTTGTACTTGATTTTCGTTTCACTAAGTCGTTAAGATGTTCAAGATTCCTAGAATGGTATCTGGATATCGGATTATTGATTTTTTTACTGCATATCTGATGCACAAAATCAAATGACTTGTTTATTCTTATCGGTCGACCTGATCTATCGATCATCAATAATGAAACCATTGAACGACAGCTTCAACTTTTTGACCCACCATTCACATCCGAGGATTTCACATTACTGATAAGCTACTGCACTGCTTTGGCGTGGATTAACCAGGATAACTGCGAGAAGACCGGAAGTGCACTGTTCATAAGAGAGTGGTGAACAATTGAAGATGCGCCGCAGGATAGGCAACTCCATGCGCATCGTCAGGAACCAATCACGAAATTTTTGGCTTCCTAAATTGAGCGAAGCCGCTTATATTCCAAACATTTTCTAAGGATGCAGCAGCCTTCTTCATTGGTTTTAAAAAATAGCTTTGTATTCAGTGCGCAGTATGTTATGTATACCTATCTTGTCAATTGTTAATCCAAATCCGCGTGTTTGAATTCATACGCACACAAATGGGCAGCCACCAAAAGATTCAAAGCACCATTCTTTAAGGTTTCCATAGATTCGACTAGGGTAGCCAAACCAAAAGTAACGGAGGAACCGGAAGAAGGCTGTTCCTTCAAGGGAATCAGCACATATTCAGAGGCCTATTATATGGGCTATCCTACATACTACATTGCAAAATATTTATCCGTGGCATCATCTAAGTGAAGACACGTTCGTATGAAGTGTACATTAAACCTTGTTTGAAGTGTAAAATTGAGGCGTCCGTATTCGGTCTTGTCTTTCAATGAAACACGAATGTTTGAGGAAGTTTGGATAAATATGCGATGATGCACTCCTGGGTTAGATTCGTCATTCATTCAATATCCTTGCATATCCGAGACTGAGGTACACAAGTGGCAAGTAAAATACCTGTCATCCAGACCGTAACAAGTGAGTAGGTTCGGTGACGCCTAGGCAAACAGAACAAAGTCTTATATTCACATAATAATAACAATAATTGAGGTATTTCTTGGGAACTCGATACCTTGCTTTGTTTCGTTTTGTGTTCTGGCTTCGTTACCTTCATTAAATATGTGAAATTCCACCTGGTGGTACCGTGCAAACATTCTTAGCTGAACTCTCGACAAAACCCGGTTAAGAATATTCTGGTACTGTATTGCAATATTGGTAGCTTGGTAACGCACAATGCAACTACAACCTAACCACAACGCAACACAGATTATGACCGGACCAACCAGAATCCAAGTGTGATGGATATCAATGGCTAATCAGGTTACAGCTTAAAGCTGCTCTTTGTAAACTTTACAACCGAAAGCACGGAGAGAGGGAGCACCCACCCAACAGCGAAATGAAGATGTTCCTCGAATGGTGATGAAACGTTTGAAAATCAATTGTCAAACTCGGAGGACAATCAACAGTCACCTGATCACCTGACCACCTAAGAATATTCTGTGACTGTTGAGGGTTAGTGCGTCAGCCAAGCCGGACTTTCAAACTACTCGAAGTGAGGGTCCATTGGGGTACCCTCATGAATGGTGTGACAGAGTAGGATGGTGAGGATTTTTCTGAGGAAAAAACAGCTTTTGTTGAGCGACCGAAAGTGTCCTCTTCGGTTCTGGAGTTTAATTACAGCAGTGGACACAATTCCATCACACCAAAGTTGCAACGCTCCCTCTGGAAAGGAGCTGGTAGCTTGTGTGCGTTCATTTCAAGCATTTGTTGGATCACAATTAAAGGTCAAATC
This sequence comes from Clonorchis sinensis, assembly GCA_003604175.2. Taxonomy (NCBI): domain Eukaryota; kingdom Metazoa; phylum Platyhelminthes; class Trematoda; order Opisthorchiida; family Opisthorchiidae; genus Clonorchis; species Clonorchis sinensis. The sequence goes on from CM030370.1 coordinate 132,639,864, forward strand.
CCAGCGTAGAATGAACAGAACACTGTCCAATGGGCAATGACAAAGACAACGTGGTGTGAGTTTCAGCAAAACGTAGGTCAAGAAACAGATTCAACAGCAGACAGCGGTTCGTATTGAAACAAAGTTAATAGCCGGCTGAAAAAATGAAGGAAGAAAAATCTACTTTGTTGATGAACAAAACATTTGCGCCCATTGATTCAGCTGAACGTGATAAGGTGTAAGCATGCCAACTGAGTCACAAACACAAACGGACATACTGCGCTGAAATGGTAGCAGATATCTCAATGCTTGTTTCGGGCAGAGTCAAAGATCAGAATGTATTTGCTTCGGTTCCAGATGTTCCGGATGTGCGGCAGCAGACTGAGGGAACTAGAAATCGTTTGTGTTACGAATATTGCCTAATACAGGTAGCCTGGATTGGTTTGTTTGTTGCTAACCCACTCCCGGAGCTGACTTCGACACCGGAAGTACCCAATGAGAAAAACTGAAACGACTCAATTTAAGAAGCAAAGAACCCCGAGCACAACAAAACACAGATTTAAGACCAAACAATAGACAACGAAATAAACGGACGCTAGGCATCAGTCGCGTGAAGCATAGTAAATATTTTCGGATTTTAAATATGAGGTTAGGTAATGGGAAAGCATGCATTCACCTAACTGATAGTGGTGGTTAGCTTGCGGAGAAAATTCCGGACTCTGCGAACAGATCAGCAGCAAGTATCACACTACTATTTCGATGAAATCTTTCTTTACATGTCAAAGTAATGTTTTTACCAAACAGTTTCCTGTGTTTTCTTTATACTTTCTATTCTAACAGTCTCACGATCATTCACTGTGTATTCGGCCGAGCCTACCACACTATACCGTCGTGCCCCAGAATGTAACATTTATGCTCACTGGAGAAAAGGTAAGCATCTCTCCCGCTTTCAGCTCGCTGGCAGCGTATTTGTGCAACTTCAGCACTAGGTACCATGTGCACTGCTTTGCCCGGATAAAGTTCTTTTACTCCGCTGCATGTTAGGTCAAAAGTTTCGGGAAGAAGCAATCCGAATATGAAAAACAAGAATAACGTATAATTTTTTATAGAAATCGTACGTGATGCTATCCTCCGTAATAAACTACCTAACCCGAATGCCTTGTTCCTGTGGTACAAGGCCCACACGTTTAACTATACTGTTGGAAACAACTGACTGTATTTTGCCTGTTCCGTCAATTTAATAGCAAAAGACACGGAATCTGAATCAGTACATCAGAAGCGACCATAACAGGGTATTTCAAGCAAAGCGTTGCACTGGAACATCAAAAACATGGACGTTTGTGCAAGCAGCTTTCGTACGCTGTGTTGAATGGTCGTTTTAGCCGGTAATACAATAAGGTTACAATCCGATGACTGTCTCAAACCGCAGGTTACAGGTTAAATCTGAAGAAAATCAGAAGGACTGGGATGCTGAGTAGAACCAGTAAACAGATCCGCCACTGTCTCTGACTATTGTCTATTGACCATTGTCTCCGCCATTTTAGTTGGCTGTACCCAAGAAACGTTTGTTGTGTTTACATAGTTGTGCATTGAACGCACGAACCAGGTGAGTTGAATGGTGGATTGGACTTTGAAGTTTGTCTCAACTGTGCCCATTGTGGGGACTGATTGCGGAGTTTCAGTGAAAGTTGTGCGAATCAATGAGCCTGATTAGATGATTGGTGATGTGCGATGTTGGTAGGCCATATCAAGCATTTCCAAACTGAACTTCCGGCACGAGGAAACAAAACCTGGTGTCATTAGGTTTCATTACTTCGTGAAGAGAGTTGTTTCCTTGTGAACCCCTCTGTACGAAAGATACAATGAAACATATCATCGTGCGCTGATCCTGGTGTTTACGAGCGAAACAGTTCTTTGATAACTGAATGTGAAATGTATGGTGCAGTGCAACACGAAACAAATATTGCCAAATTGATGATACTAACACATTCTGTTTTAGTTCTCTGGAAACCGATCTCTCCATGTGTACCGGACAAAGCTGGAGTTCGTTGGTGGGAAAGTAAGTGAGAACCGTAGACACACAATTGTATTGAACAATCTGACTACACTAGCACAAAACAATCGACAGCCATTCAAAACACGACAACCTATACTGTCGTTAAATGGTTACCTTCTCTGCGGAGCTCGCAAACCTGCACAGTCATTCTGTTGTATTCATGTCGTCTGACGTTTAGGATCACCGGCCACTTATCACCTTCTCAAACACAAAAGATGTGACTTTAGTCCAAACGGTTAACTCGTTCGCCTTGGATACTTTGCGCTCTGTTGCCTCCCTCAAATTTTATTTGTTAAAGCGACTCATTTATTTTCCAAAGCTAATTAAGAACCTCGTTATAAATGCAAGTTCTGAGAGCATCATCCTGACCGGTTTCGATGAATCACTCAATCCAACAGGATATTTTATTAAGTGGGTTGTTAAATCCTGACTCACTAAAGCTAATAAATACCTGAAATTCATGTATTCTTATTGATGCATTCCAAACACCGTTGTATCTTTCATCATGTTGATTTGTCACCTGTTATTAGGTTTAGTTAAGATAAGTTAAGGTAGGTTAAGATACAACCGACCAGAATATTAATTCTTACCAATTATCATATTTATTTTTCGCCTCAGAAATCGGAGTACTTCAACTACTTGGGAGGAATAGAGGTAAGCCCTAACTTTATACGGTTCAATATTCTATTATTGGTTTCGGAAGACTGCCGAAAGGAATGAAAGTCTGCACACGTCCCTGATATGTGAGGCAATTATTACTGACAAAAACTTAAGGTGTGAAGTATTGGGAATTTCCTTTTCCAATACACTGATCCGGAAGCCTAATAAAAATCGTTCAGCTATAGCATCCTTTCGGTGCCCCCAACTGCCATGCCACCAGAAGGAAGCATGAGAGCTGGGATACTGCCAGATTGCCCAAGCCTGGACAGGGGAAGTCGAGAGGCAGAGGTCGGGTTCGAACCACGGACCTTGCGGTCAGTAAACTTGGGCTCTAAACACCGAGCCAACTGTGCAGGAGTGAGGTCTGTGAAGCCTAATAATAAACCAGTCGCTAATTCACTCCACATGCGGCTATCTGACAGTCGGAAAAAAAACAAAATGTATCCACTGGTTTACGGATGTATATAATGCGCATTGTGTTTCTATTTTCGAGTATCTTTGGGTATACCAGAAGACCCTATAGATAACCTTTGGACAACGGTTTTCGTGAGCAAACCAAAGTATCCTACCCTACGATAACAGCCTATCATTCATGAACGTGCCGTCCAGTGAGAGAAAGCATAGCGTCATATAATCGTTCGATTTGAGGATTTTAATGAAGGTTTTATCCTTTAAGCGAAGCCGAGCTATACCGAAAAACTGAGGATCACTGTACAGCTGTACTGGGAATCATCAGCAGTAAGAATCTTTAGGGTATCCCGATATCCGGTTAGTAGCTCAGAGGATGAATACAGTTTACGCGATGAATAAAGCTACCAGTTGAGAAGTCGTTGATCGATGCGGGTTCGTGATTAAAAGATGAGAGGCTCCATACCCTGTCCAAGTACTAGTTAGTCACACTGCCGACCAGATACTGGTGGCCGGAAGACCAAGTGTTCAAGCTATTAGGTTGGAGGTCGCGGGTTCAAAACTTCCTGGAGTTTTGTCAGACACTCACTGTTGCTAGTTTCAAGTAGGAGTGAAACAGTTTTACAGTGCTTCTTGAGTTTTCGGCATAGATTGGCTCTGCTTGCAGGATATACTGTTCCTTGTGAAAGTGTTCGTACTTTGGAAACACCAACATACCCAATCGAAAAGGCCGTATCGGGCTGAGAAAGAGGTTTGGAAGACAGACCTCATCACTATAGTTTGAGCACTGATATAAACTCTAATCACGATCTTCGTTTTTGGAAGAAACTCAAGCAAGAGCTTGACTTGAGTTATTCTACAACAAGCCACATATGCGTCTTGAGAATCACGTTGACAGTAACAACCTGAACAAAGTGTCATTGATATACCATGTTGCATGTTTAGGAAGTTTATCTTCTACGGTTCCATGGGAAAATATTCACAACTGTAAGGATATCATTGACTGGATACCACTATAAGCATGAACAAAAACATTTAAGTCCTAGTGAAATACACTCATTTTTAAATTGAATTAGTGTTAACGGAGTTTTAGCTGAATCTTCCGTTTACTGTATTTTTTATTCAAGTATGTTGCATAGAGGCAGCTTCATATTTTATTTGATACGATACTTGAGATTCGCCAAGTATTTTGTTGGTAGAAAATGTTACTTACAAAGTTACTAAAAATACTTCGACAACCCACGACCAGTTTTGTTCTTATTAGGACTTAGCAGGTTAGGCGGAACCTTGTAAGTAGTGTGAAACGTCTGCACTGCGATATCTTGAATTGGATGCATGAGGCAGTCCTTGTGCAACACATGCAGCTGAATACTATCATAACAAGAGATATATCTGTGGTTTACTTGAGTCTCCCGCTTAAATCAAGTGGGTGTGCAATTAAGCGCATTTCGCGAGTTTTTCAAAGGCTGAACTCGGGGACTGCCCCTACCTGATGAGCCTTAACAACGACGACACTGGGTCCCTGTTCTTGAAATGTTTTCAGCAACTTTGTGAATAGTGTGTTCCGTCACGAACAAGGACAGGTTAGGCGTATCCGCTACGTTTCTTGAACTCAAAGCTCGTTTTCTTTCGTATAAATATTAGGGCGTCGTCACGGTCGTTCTTGTTGGTTACGCTGTCTATTCGTAATTTTGCTTCTAGACCGCACGAGACGGCAGTCAACCAATGCTAACCCATGCAGGACTTGTGCTCATAATTTGAGTCATTCACCCCTTCTTTCAGATGATAGAGTATGTTGAAATAAATGACCAAGTTTGCGGTAAAATCTATGAGAACTTTCTTCAAACGTGCGCACTAAATGTGAAGAACATTGCCACTGACAACAGAGGAGATAGTTTTCAAGGGAAACTCTAGTTTATCCTTCGTTACCATAATAAGTTTACTCGGAAAAAACATTTCATACATACGATGACAACCCATCCCCTCGCTCCAACGTGACCGGAGTTTCGTCTGCCATTTGACCTCGATGAGTCAGACGTCCACCATGCTGTGTTGAATAAGCCGAAGTACACTCCCGATTTCAAATGTGTCACTTAATTCTGGTTTTCACCAATTTGTCTTGAAGGTTTTCTGTTGTGCTGCTTGTTCAAGCTTGTTCACTAAATAATCCTCAGAGACGGTTGAAAAGTCACGAACTGCATTCCTTTCGCGTAGCTGTTCCCAGCTCACGTACACGTAGCTTTCCTCTGATTTTCTTTCTCAAGTAGGCTTCGTTATCAAAGTAACTATCACAATCCTTGTTTGGGAGGAATAAACTGAAACCCTTACCCTTGTTCGTTACCAGATTGTGAACAACAGATTCACTCTTCCTTTGGATATTGATGAGTTGTACACACTTTCTACAATAAAAGCTGCCGAAAATGTGTACCCAAAACCTCCACCATCCACGCCGTTTGTGTTGCCGTACGTGGACAATTTCCAAGGTAAGGAAACCTCCACCATCAACCCCGTTTGTTTTGCCGTACGTGGACAATTTCCAAGGTAAGTTACGGAAGATTCTTGACGGTGATAGTGTTGATGTATGTGATAAAATTTGACTAACTGTGGCTGTATCGCTTAGTTAGCATAACTGTTAGAAACTCCAATCAAACGATAGCTTGAACAAAATCAAACATCATTCAAGATAATTGAGCGAAAACAGGTGGGAAATGTTCGGGCTGATAGGGATTTCTGTCAGTTGATCTTGCAAGTTGCAAACTGAGTCGATCTATGCTCAAACTCGGAGAAGCATCATATGGCTGTTCTATCCCTTCTGGGAATCGACAACAGCGCGCAGCTCACGAACCATTCTTCGACTGGCAGAGCGTAATCTCTCCATCTGTTAGTTTAGTGAACAAAGCCCAACCATATGATGTGAAGTGAATGAATCCAGGGTGGACGCAGGTTATTCACACTGCTGACCAGCCGCTGGTGACGGAACAGCTCAGTCTTCAGAAACTTGATGGGAGGCCGCTGGCCTCATTCTTCCTAGGGATTCACTTCCAAAGTGTGCGATGCTTCTCAGCAATTCGTGACAGACTGACTCCAACTGAAGGATGAAGCATCCATGAACAATTTGAAATCTTTTCTACCACTGCCAAAAAACATTTCCGGGCACCTTTTCGTGCCCTATTTAGTCAGGGTTTTAGCAGTAAGCGCGGAACCCTGGTTGACTTCAGAGGAACCACTGTGATCTTAGATAACGGAATCAACTCTTTCAAGCGTAAAGAAACCACAGCGGAACGCGCAATGAAAGTACTGCGGACATGATCTAGGTTTCCAGTACGGTGTTTTGGTGACGAACGACTTCTGTTTCAGGAATGCAAAGGATGTTCATCTTTCAGAAGAATAATGGCTGCGGAGAATGTCAAAATCTTGCATACATTATAGAAAACTGCTGGTTGTCTTGAAAGAACGCAGTATTTTGCACGTGCCTACAAAAGTGCAGGGAATGGTTGTTTTACTACAATTGAAAAAGCCGGCAACTTCACATCAAGAATCACTTGGTATTTAAATGTGTGGATATAGTGGTTGGTTCAACACCTAATGTAACACCTCCTTGGCTTCGGTGCGCTTGTCGGCCACTTTGGCTGCCACCATCCTAAAACGAATTTTCATGGTAATATTATTTTTATTGGTTGAACTCTGACGACATGAACCGCGATCAATCAGCCCATTTCGAAGGGCCCAATTTATTGCTGTGTTTCATCAACCGTGTATACCACAAGGTCGGTAGACTTGGAAATTCATGAACGAGCACCGTCTAGGATGGTTTGCAAAGCAATACAATCTTACCTCATTTAGAACTGAAATGCATCTTCCAGGTGTTGTTTATTCAAGTTGCAATTTTGTTGTGCCACAAATATTGGCACATACTTTAAAAACCTCTTGCATGGAACTCATGTTAGGCTCGCACTACTACACTACTCAGACACTACTCAGAGATTCCATTTTGTTGTTTCCTAGTCCGCAACAGTGAAAAAGTACGAGAACCCGAATACTTGACTCCTCAGGTCGGCTATTTTGAATTAATTCCGGACCCACAGCAACTAGCAACCGGAATAACCATACTACAACAAATGCCACTGGTGCAGCCGATCGACTGGTGCAACGTAGGCGAAAACCCCATTGCTGTGATGGGCTATAGCAACGACTGGTGAGTATATTTTATTTCGAGTAAATTTGCGCAACATATACTACGAGCAGTAACAAACACTTCTGGGCTTTATTTTACTCGTGGCATTGACTTGTGCTGGTAGATTCGCTCTGAGTTCGCATTTAGTTAAGGGTAGAATGGGACTGAGAGCAAAATACAATGACAAAAAAGCTGTTGTAAAGCTGGCAATCTACACTCAGTGAACCGTTCTTGCATTTCAAACGGGTTAGTGGAACTGAATAGCTAAATTTAACTGACCAGATTGTTTGGCCTCATTAACTACAAGCTGCCACGTATGTAGAGGGACGCTTGCGGAAGAATACATCCACTATAGGCAACATGGGATTTTTTGCTGGTTATGTAATTCATTCGAAGGCTCAGTTTATGGCAATTACCTTTCAGAATGTGAGCGTACATGTAATGAATTATATGTTAGCATTCAAGCACACAAATCAGATTTCAATCATTATGGTCTACAAGGATAAGTGATAACTTGATTAGCTTTGTTCTGTTTGACAAAATTAGTAGAAAGGTTTTGATAGAATTTTTGGGGAGGTTTTCGGGAAGCCAAGTCAGAAGGTATATTGGACACAATTTAACAGCTGCTGTTTCCTCAACAGAGACATGGCTTTTGTTGGCAATGAAGAGATTAGCACAAGTGCGACCGAAGTAGTCCAATTCTGCCAACGCAGCCAGAAATTTTGACGGTGATTTTGGACATTGCACACTCAAACTCCTTCGAATGAAAGCTTCATTCTGATGCATTCATTAACATAAGATAAGATTAGTTCTTGCACTACAAACCTTGATGCCTTGGCCTCATTAAGATACTTCTGGTTGGTCCAAATAAATAGAGAAGCTTTGAGTTCGGGTTCCACTCTTATCGAAGCCCATCAGTAGGACAGCCTGACAGTACCCATGTAGTCTAAAGAGAACAAAACTCGGACCTAATTGTTCTAAACTAACCACAGCTATTCTGCTGGGACACGAAGTGCACTTTGCAGACGAGAGGGTGAAAACAAATCCGATAACTCTTGCAACTATTAACTGGTGCACAGCACTCCAATGGGATTACGCCCCTGATTACAAACCAGAGTTAAACACGGTTAAATTGTATGTGTGGCGAATTGGAGGTGATTGTAACCATATCTAGACAACAGTTTCTTTACCTTGGCTGGATTTTGTATAAACTAGGTTAACTAGTGAAATGCAGTAAGATGCAGTAAGACTGCGGTAAACCAATCACCTTTACGGAAATTTTTGATCACATGCCTTCAGGATAGAAGAGCACATTTCTTCAGGAGAAACAATGATAATTTTCAGCTGCAATAGTCCATTCAGTTCATGTGGAATTATTCGTACCGAATTTCATCCTTCTATCCTTAAAAGTCTTGCAAATCCTGGAACATATGTGCGTTTTGTTCCATTTTTGAGACGTAATTTAAATGGTCAGGTAGTTTCCATTGAACTGGCATTTTGGGGTGAGAGGACGGCGGCTAAGTTCCATTGTGTGAGTATTTTGAAGTGGGATGCAGAGCCATGGCTAAAAAATATGCATAGTTGTTGTTTCACGAATAAATAACTTATTTGTCTAAATTTGCATTTTATTCTTTAGTGTCTGTGTACATTCTACCAGTTTCACGATAACGTAGCGCAAACCGGTATGGTTGTGTTTACAGCTTTGACTTTGACTCTGTATTGATAGTTCTCAGACTTTCCGTTCCATCACCTCTTCTCTCGCCTACTCACAAAGCTAACACTCCCTCATTTGATGTGCATTACGTAAACAGTGAAGGCAGATTATACTGGGTTATAAGGCGCGACAGAGCGTTCTCAGAAGAACGGCCACTATCCCAGAGAGTTCACAAGAGCGTTCCTCATCGAGCACCATTTACGGCGCTGCAACTACAAAGAGTGTGACTACTTCTAGAATAAATTCCGATAGTCTTCTCCCTGTCTTTGAGATTTTCTGGACGACGGACATATCCTTCACTACTGGTACATCTATCTGGTGGATGGTTATCGGTCAGTAAACTCTACGCTAATTGTCACTCCATTGTCACTCCCGCATTCTCCAGATTGAGTCTCTCTCTAGAAGTGTACAGATTAGTAATACTTGCAGTGGCCAACCATTCCTCGCTAAGCGCAATGTTGTGGACGTTGTAAGCAGGGAATCAATTTTTCCAACAACTCAGGAAACCATACACACACTTCTTTCTCTAACTAAAGATCGTGGTACTGAATACAAGTATTAGCTCAGAGTTATCAGCGGTGATACCACGTCGTTAACGCGGTCGGTCGTTGCACCTTTGTGTTCAACTGTGGTGCATTTCAATCTTGGCTACCGTATCGATACCCATACTAGACGAAGAGCTTCCGCGTTGAGTCCATTCATCACCATGATCACCAGCTCAGACCATTATGGTTAGTTTGCGAAAACCCAGAATCCAGGGCTTCACCTATTTACTGCTGTAAGTTGCGTGAGGACATCGGTCAGCTGAAATTGGCCTCTTAAGTAAAGCAACGCTCCTGCTAACTGGCCACAAATGCACATTATATTAAGCAACTATCTAATGGCCTCAGGAGAAACAGCTGCTCCATATTAGACTTATCATTTAAGTACTGAATGGACGTTTCAAATAGTGGAAGCTATCATTATTCCCACTGCATTATTACTGAGGAACGGAACATGTTTATGTCGATACTGTCGCCAATGTTTCTTATAATCACATACTAAGAATACGGGATACGTTTTTAACATTAAATTTTTCAACCACTTCTCACCTGTCTTCAATTAAACCGCAGGGTAAATATGACGGTCAAATCAACCGTTATGATGCCTTCTGAAAATAAAACACAGTCGATTTTTGTTGCTGCTCGCGTCCAGTATGGCGGATGCAACTGTTTCGCGACTGCCGGTATATTTGCCTGGTTAGACTTCTTGAAAGGACAGTATCGACTAACCAGTGACCTGAGTAAGTTTCTTTTACCATACAGATTTACAACTACAGTTGACAGAAAATCCGTGGCAGAGGTTTTTTACGGATAGCTTTTAAACCAGTATTATTCACGTGTCATAGCCGGTGAATTATTGTTAAATGGCAGGAAACAGTTCACTGTCTGTTGTTACGCTTTGTTCGAGTTAGATGTTCTAGAAGCATTGTTCAATCCATGATCCAATTTTTACCACCAGTGTGAGGTAGCGCACTTGCAAGCACGATTCTTTTCTATTTAGCCTAAGGAAGCTAAGAGCACAAAGTATGTTCGCTTTCTGCCTTTAGGTGAACGGAACGTTGGGGTTGAAGGGAACAAAAATCCTCCTACTTAGTACCAAAAATTTCGTCCCAGAAGCCCGGGTTCGATCAAGGCAGGTTATCAACATGAAACTCACAATGCCCTTACTCTGGTGTACAGTCAGAATGTCTGGTATTTTCCACGATTTCCATCAATCTAGAAAAATGTAATTTTATCCGGACTTTTACAAATCTTCTCTACGCAACCTACTTCCTTCAAAAGGGAACCAACCTAGTATCGTACGGCAAACGGATCGGCGAACAAAGGGTTCTGTAGTGTAGGGAAAATACTACTAATAAAAGTACTAATAAAAATAATACTAATAAATAAATGCCACACAACTCGACGGGAGCACAAGAAATAAGCTACTATCAGGTTACTCAAGCCTAAACAGAAACAGTTGTTAAGCCCCTTCTGGGTTCGAACCATAGACCTTCCAAGCAATAACTTCATACTTTAACCGCTGAAGTATCCATAACACATTAACCGTATACGAGAAAACCTTAAATGAGCTTTTCTAACGCTGAGCAAACTGCCGTCAAACAAACCTGATTCATACTTCAAAATCGGAATTCAGTTTTTTCTAACGCCGAGCAAACTGCCGTCAAACAAATCTGATTCATACTTCAAAATCGGAATTCAGTCGGCCTATAGGATGTTTTTTTAGAATTCAGCTTATGTCCTTGACCACGATCGATTCAAGTTGACCCGAATCGACGCTTCGAACTGGCATACTTTTCAGTCTGTATTATTCACTTCAGTGGCCAACACGTCATATCGTCATATCATATATTATGTGATATTTGGTTCTTTTGATTACGGCATGAAACGGGCAAGTGGCTGCAGAATTGTGACAGAAGTAAATAGTTGTATCACCGCATGTGAGTTTGGAACAAGCCATCAAAACGACCAGCCAAAAACGAAGATCACTCCCCGTGAGTAAACGGTATACAAACACAAGTGTATCAGTGCCAAACGCCTAGAACATAACACAACGCCTGCTTACTTGACCGTGCTGACATCATATGGGCTGATGACGAGACGTTTGTAACGGAACTGCTAAGCTCACCGCACAGAAAAACAGCTAGCCACCCAAATCGTATGTCACCTAGCTAATTTTTCGAATTCCTATAAAGTAGGTACGGGAGAAATATGGTCAGCCAGATTTCCCAAGCCTTCAAACCATGACCGTGAGTGGATATTTGCAGTCCTCTATTGTTTGTATGGGATTTTACGTTGTCCTCTATCTAAACATAGCTGGAGTTCCTGTGTTTGATTCTGCTGGGTGAAGCAACGGGAACTATTGAAAACTTGTTTTATTTTTCTATGGTTTATTGCGCAATGGGTAACAGTCTCGGCAATTCTGTGAATAGGATGTGAAGGATTCTTGTTTCATATTTCTACACGAATATCACTCATTTAGGTCTTGCAGTGTGGTAACTAGATGTATATATCGATGTCTAAAAGCATACTATTCTCTTTAAGTCAAATTTACATCTGTTGGAAGGCAAATTTGAACTCCTGTGCCAGACTTCATGCATCTGATGTAATTTCTGATGACTCTGTGACATAAGCTCAAAGGTGAGTAATGTATATACACAGATGGCTGCTGATCAAATGCACTGCAGCAAGAATCAGCCTGCAGCTTGGACGACCTTCCAACAGGAGCCAAACTTACTAGGCGATGTACTTGTATGCCTCTGTCAAATTGTTACATACAGTATGCTGAGTGAGAGTTAATTGGAAACAGTCAAGTTCTTGCCACTGGCGGGCACCACACTTTCGTAAACGACACAGATCACCGTAGATGGAAGGCTTGAACCACCTCAGACGTTTTTGACTACGTGGTTTACGCTCAAGCACAGGGTCTAGCAATAGAGCATACGGTATTCCCGGTTTCGACAAATGTTTGTTGGGATTTTAGAACGGAAGTTTTAGCCTACTCGCCATATCCGTCGGAAATGATTTAGTGCTATTTAGATGACGCCTTTAGTAGTGACGGAGCAAATCTAGGGCACGACCTCAGACGATATGGTCTGATAGGTGGGCGAAGAGAAGCCAACTGTCACTGGGGCCATTTTGAAGTCGTTTCCATCCTACGGCGATTTTCGCAAGTATTGCACCATCAGTGTTTGTCTGAGTACTGGCTTCGTGCGGGGAAGAAACTGATCACATAGCGGCTTAAACCGAAGTAAAGAACCGACCTTGAAACTATGCGTATTCAGCTAGTTTGATTAGGCGTCACTCATGAAGGATGTTATCTGTGGCGAATTTTAACAGGGAACAGATTAGGACTGCTGCTGATCCACATAAACCAAGAATATCTGGTGTCATTTGAAAGAGCAAAAATACGATAAACATAAAAGCAGATTCCTAGGAAGGAAACCCTCTACGCTCCCTACCAGTCTTTATGATGAAATGCCTCTCGGTATGCAAAACCCTGAGCTGTAATGGAAAAATCAAATGCAAAGGACTCACCAAGTTCCATATAAAACAGTCGGTTAGGTGACTTTACACGGAATCCTTGAGCACAACAGAAAATAACCAGACAGCCAAGAAACGCAGACAGATTTCGAGTGTCACTGAAATCTCGGCGGTGGCGAGAAATGAACTAGGCAAGCAACACAAAACAAAATTAGAAAACCCCAAGCACCTCAGTACGAAGAGAGCAGAAGGTTTAAATCTGGCAAACTTGTGAAGTACGGTTTAATATCAGCCAGGTTGAAGGGTGGTGGTGTGATCTGTTAGTGAGGTCGTTAACAGAAGTGGCGTAGATCTGATGTACACAGACCAAACCGACCAAAAATCTACCTAACTTCATGCCCTAAACCAAAACTGCAGTAGCTTTTACGAAACTCTTTAATGACCCCCGAGAGGAATCATCAATTAAAGTGCTCGGAGCTGGAAGACCGAGGATCTAAAGTGATTTCAAAACCCCCTACCTAACTTTCGCACCCGTACTAACTAACAAGACCTCCAAGCAGACATTCAGCATTGATCTAGCTTGTCGGTCGGAAATGATCTTGGTGAATGTATGGACTCAACACATTCAGTAATACATTCATAAACGACAGATTAAGGTGAATCGCCCGTGAAAAAAAAACAAATATTATGCAAATGAAGGTAGTTGAAGAATTTCGAGCAATCTGGGTTCAAGTGGGACATAGATTTAACGGAAACACGGGGACTGTGACTACTCGATGAGCCCCAAGAAAGGCGGAACCGCTCTTTGGCTGTTGATGGGCTTTCAGCAACCTTTCGGGTAGCGTGTTATGTCTATACAATGTAGTACGAAATTTCGAAAACCGTACCAACTGAAACATGAGGTGGCCTGTTGCAGCACAGTGAGTTGAAGAAGAACACAAAAAAGCGAAATATTCAGGTCGGAATCTCCCATGATAACCACAATGATGGTTATGTAAACGAGTGTGTCTGTCGAATCTTACTGATTGCTTTCCCGTCTGCTTAAAATCCGACTAATCCAGTAACAAATTTATTCAAACCGAGAAGTGCTTAGTGTCAAGTGGGAAACATTGCTGGGCTATAAATCTATCAAACACTACTGAGAGCCACTCAATTTTTTAACAGCTGCACTCATTTGCATATCAACGTGGTTCTCACGGGAGACTCAACTGAATCTCTCGTTTATGATACTCTTAACACATGCCGCCTGATGACACGATACGGTACGATATTCGAGATATCGCAGTACATTTTCATAAAGAAAACTACTCACGAGGTTGCTGATAATTTTGTTCTACAAAAACAGATTCTCTGGGAATTTATTTCCAATAATGTTTGCACAAACAGGTATGACCAGACCCTAGGAAGTGCAGCACGTAAAACGAAATCAAGGTGATTCGAAACGTAAGCAACGCGTCCAAGCGATAACCGTTTTTGCGCAGACAAGAACTTACTGTAACTCCAGTGTGCCTTATTGGACGCGCTTGGCTGCAAATGGTGACCTCTAAACGCGTTTTTACCTACAAATGCACTAAGTTTTGCACATTTGTTTCTCCTGTTACCCCCGTGTTACCACATGTTGAATTATGAATATCGAACTTTTGTTAGTGATGAAACAAGCTCGAGTTGACGTCGGCAAAATGAGCTTCTGCGGTTTTGTTTTTCAGCGGGATCTAAGTGGCTTGCTTCGGGCCCAGTGACGTTACTGATGGACCGCTGGTACACACTGGAGCTGAAGGTTGAAGTAAGATGTCGGGGTTTGTCTCTGATAGGCTTATTTGCTTTCTTTTCGTCGAAAATAGGAGTGCTGAAAAACAACCAGCTGTTGTTTGTTCTTCGTCAGGTCGCTGAATAGCATTAGTCATAAGAAGCAAACAGTGGAGTAACCGAATTCATGGCTGGCAATAACGTCAATGCTCCCTAGTTCACAGCCGGGTAAATTTCAAGTTTGGCAGCTATAAGGTCTTTAGCACAAATTATTAAATATAATTCCCATAAACAACGTAGGTGTGAACAAGTAGTCAACTAAAAGAAACAGTTAGATCGGAAAAATTCACATGTTCTCATCAAACCATGTTCAGTTGTTCTACCATGGACACCACTCAGTTGGAGATTTCACACTCACACAACCAGACGTTGATCGTCTGAAGTCGCCTGCTGTATATTTGCTACGTCAGCGGAATGAAAGCAGGCTGATACTCTGGTGCAGCCTTGCGATGGATGGTTCCTGCCCGGTGGCGACAGGCATTATCGGAGTCGACCAATCCTCAAAAGCAAGTGGTATACCTCGGCCACGGTTTTGCTTGTGCTCCTTTGAAGAAGAAGTTCGAATGCAACTATTCTCACCCATAAAGATTACCCTTAAGTAAGACACGTTCCTCGATGCTCGTGTTGAATTTTTAAACCCTGAAGGGACCAGTCTGCCGAATATGGAGAAGTTTCATAGACGAATTGTCGGAAAATATCCATCGGAAGAGACCAAACTTCAATAAACTCCATAATTCCAATTGTCTGACGTGACGTTATAGCGGTTGAGAACTTTTCTATTCCTAGGTTCTACAGACTGTTTACGGAGATCTCAAAGCGAAGATTTTTTTACGTACCCTCATAAATTAATTTGTCTGGTAGGCAATCGCTAGTGTGATATAGCAATAGAGTATTGATATTACTAATCTCCAAGTGCACGGGGTATCCACAATTTTCGTACCCATTCGTCGTTCCTGGGCACTTTGATTTACATGACAGTGATCGGTGGAAAATCAGGCTACATACTCAATCAAATCCGATTGTTGAAAAATCAACCAATGTTATGTGAGACTTATCTGGAAGTACCAAAAAACAATAACTCTGGTTAGGGCCATAGCACTGCTCCTGTTTTATCACTAATCATCATGTGCGATCCGTAAACAGTTGAAGAAGAGACTACAGAGACGATGAAAGTCTTCTTTCAAAGACAAATAGTTATCCACGTTCCACGACTTATGGGCCAAATAAATATGACCTAATTGGTAGCGTGTTAGTCTTGTGTGCTAGAGGATCTAAATACAGCTTATTCCGCATTTTGCTTCATTTCTTGATGCCGTTGACTACCTTCAGACTCTGAAGACCCAGTAGATTAATCTCTATCTTAACTTAATGGAAGTTAGGTCATCACTTATACTTTTCTGTGACGGCGCCATTACTAGGTGGACACTGACGACTGGGAGAGTTCGGAAAGTTTGGTATAGGCTCTGTGGAGGACACCTCCAAGTCGCTGTGGTCAGCGTCGTCAGAATGGTTCCGAAAAGCATAGAATTTTATAAAAGGTTAGAGTCCTCTGTCGTTTCATCATGTACCCTAAGCACCAGTGAGCCGCTTAATTCGAGTCTGCGAATTTATCACTTTGAAGAGGCTACGTCTTACAAGCGTATGTTAGCACAGAGTGAACGGTCAAAGTGCAAACACGGGCTGATTTCTGATCGCCGTGAAGCTGTATAAAGGTTTCGTGTACTTACCGAATTAGTCATGCTTCCACATGCGTGCAGCTTAATCCTCAAGATAAACCGATGACGGACAACCTCCGCCAACTTGCAAAGTAAACGCGTAGTTTTTTCCAACCCAACACTGACATAAAAAAAACGACTGCTTGCGAATGATCAGATTGGTTACTGACACACATAAGTGCATGTGACCTGAGAAATGCCTATCAGTGGGACTTTGGATCTAACTGGACGTTGACAGTAAGGTTGTAATTGGGCCCAGGGTAGCTTAGCCTAAATGATTTTTTTGTCTGGAGAATCACGATAGGAAAGTCAGTCTTCATGTGGTTGAAATTTCCGCAGTGCAACCATATCTTCACTACCCAGGAGTGATAACATCGCCATTTGCAAAGTTTGATTGGTAGTCTTTGGCGTTAAGTTTCACTAAACAGGTGACCTGTTTGAATGCACTGAATGAATTCTTTTGCAGGCTGAGGGCAGAAAAAATAAAAACACCAGTGACTCAACTGCTACTGAACTATCACTGGTGAGGAGAAAAACCGAAAGCAGATGTGGTAGACTTTAGGGTGTTTTTAGTTAGCGTGCAGTAGAAAAACGGTAAGTATATTATACTACTAACAACAGCGAATTCAGGCTTTTTTCCAAATTGCTGCTTCTCTCGGTTCTTCGTTGGTTAATGCTCAGGAAAGGCAAACTCTTATGATCGATCATTTTTGACCGGTTTCCCTAAGTGCTGTCATCAGAGCCAGACAAATATGTTTCTTCTCCTCGAGAAGGTTCTGTTTAAGTAGCGGGGTATGTTTGACGTAGTGGCTCATTGGATTGGAAACGAGAATTGTGTTTTTAGACTATCCAGTTACACTTTCCGCAATTGCACTTCCTTGTTTACTTGTATTTTGATGAAATACTAGACTTACAATTGTCCTAATCTTTGGATTGAAAAAGGCGAGGGATCTTCTGAATACATTTTATAACTTATATCGGACTACGGCAATACACAATTCATAAACGCACGATGTATACAGTATCGGACAAAGACGTCCTTTTTGTAATGGTGCCCTGTTTTCATTTTAAGCTGATCTTGGCCGTCGGATACGATTTATATGAAAGCTGTGATACTGACCTTGGCCATCGGATACGATTTATATGAAAGCTGTGATATTCCCTCGAAACTCTTGAATCATAAGATCCACCGAAAACGACTTTGCAGCTCAAAAATGAGAGAAGTTTGGTGTTTAGTGGTCGATGTAAGGAATGCAACAGCGCGGATCCGATAAAATTCAGCAAAACCTATCCACGTGAAGAACCTTAATGTTATCATCAGACCCTCCGTTATCATCGATGACAAGCTGGAATGTGTAGTCTGGCTATTTATGCCTTATGAAATTGCCCAACCAATTTAGCATCCGGTTATGTAAAGTTTCACAGCCTGTGAACCAAATCACCCGATGTCCGAGACTGATCAGCTGACATGTGACTCTGAAGTCAAGTACACCCAAATTGGTCATGCAGTTGAATCAGTCCATGTCCACCTAATGTGTACTGATGCGGACGGCAGGCTTTGTGCGTCTGAGGTTTTCAGAAAACGAACGGATATCTATCGTATACGTCCAAACGAAATTGCCGAGCATGCACGTTGGTAACTGTCTAGTCCTTAGTGAACATGGATGTCTGGTTAGTCAGCTTGTTCGACTGAATCAACAGCTGTTGAAAAAGAGTGTGTGCACTCTCGACACAAGCCATCCTCAGTAAGGGCAGCAGGTCAGTTCTAACACAAGATCGCTACTAACAGATACTGACTGGTGGTTACGATACAATAAAACCTTGGAGAAAAGCTGTACCATCAACTCTGAAAGGAAATTCCACGGTGTCCTACGTTACTCAGAGACAATGATTCTTCACTATTTTACATAAAATTTCTGATTTTATTTGTTTTCTCAAGTTTCACTGGAAGAGACCTCAATAATCCTATTTTCTATGTATTTTTCTGGTAAAATTGGTACATTTTGATATGTTTCAGGGAATAAAAGCCACAATGTTGCTGAACAGTGAAGAACTTGATGAAGTTGATGGGATTCCCGTAATCCACCCTGGATTTGTAGCCTTGGGATGTGAGGGCTTCGGAAACGCGCGCTATGCCAACTTTGCAGTGGACCGTTTGCCAGGGTAACCGGTGATGCGCTGGGAATTTTCTTCACGAACGCACAACACAGTTGCTTTGATTGCTAATTTGAATATGCGAAATTTGTTCTACTTTAAATTTTTATGCAAGAATCTACCGGAAACCGTGTTATGCCTTCTTCAAACTTGTGGAAAATTTGAGGAAAATTTTCTTTATGAGAGTTGAATTTTTCATTCAGCAGGATATTTGCTGAACAATGAATTGTCGAGTTTGTTTGTTCCCCGCTCTCTGAACACCACAGCCTTCTCATTCTCAACTGGGAGCATGGGCCTCCTAATGGAGGATTATACAGCCTCCTGCGATTAGCATCACACACACAGCTCCTATTTGAAAGAAAGCCCGTAAGTTTGGGCCATGCAGACCGTTACCCCCATTCTAGACGCTTGCACGTCTATGATGGGGAAGGCTTTTTTACATAGCTGCCGGCATACACACACCATAAGTGAGTGCTTATGTTGGGGGAGCGAATACCATTGACGGTTCGACACTGTTCAATTGGGTTACTTGCACATCGTTTTGGAAATCACATTGGGCTACTGTACTGTGCAATATGTTAACAGATGGCTACTTATCTCTTATATTATAAATACAAAAGGAGTGCTGCCATCACTGACAATCAAAATCCGACTTTTCAGCTCAGATATGACCTTGTATGGCGTTTCAAGGCCTCTTATATATACAAGATCCTTTTAAACCTTTCCTTCCTCTCTACAGTCTATCCCCTACATGACACCAAATTTGCGTGGTCCTTCTGAAGTTGTGTTGAGTTTTGGGACTAAAAATAGGCCACATTTTACCTGCTTCTCCTTGTATCTAGAACTAGAACCTAGAAACTTTAAGCATATAGAAAATTAGGGTTGATATCATGGCTTCTTTATTTTCTCAAGATACGGTCTACAGCAGTTGAAATCTGATGAACTTTCGGAATATCGAAACCGGATTTTTGTGGAGAGCGGCTATTTTTCACATAAATTTATCAAAATGTTTTTGGATGTCAACAAAAATATTAGACTGGAAACGTTTGAGTACACCATCTTTATAACAAAATAGGAAACCCGCACAAGTTCTGCTTACTTTTTCTAACGTTTTTGTAAACTTCATTAGACAGTGCTTCTTCTTTGTTCGTTGGAACGTCACAGTACTGCGTGTAAGAAATAGTTGAGAGGTAACTCATGCGTCTCATACGGAAGGCGGTACAAACTTTATTAAAAAGTACAGAATTTTGGTTACAATTTCGCATCTGATCCGAATAAATACGTAGTGTAAATTACAATGATAAAAAGTGATATGAAATTTTTGTGGAATCGATGAAGCATCGGACGGGTTTAGAGAAGGAATGATACAGTTTTGAAAGAAAATGGTAATTTAGAATAGTATCCAACTTATATAACAAGTCTTCCAAATTTAATAGATTAGTCAGTACACCTTCGTGTTCGAACTCAGTCTTCCAAAGAACGAAGGTTGGAGACGGTATAAATTCATTTTTCTGAGGTTTGCTTCATCATAACTTCTTCGAGGCGGATAGTAACTCATTACATATCATTTGATCATCCAGGACGTTAAAAAATGCAGGAAACAAAGACGTTCCTGAATACATGCGAAAAGCTTTTATTTCAGTTTAAAACAAAAATTAAGGGGAATAAATTATCTTTGCAACAGGCAATGAGCATGTCTCTTTGATGCAAGTTCTTAGTGTTACGCTGATTGCAAATTAGAATCGCAGTAGTTTGAATAGCATTTTTATGAAGATGAGAAGACTTGCTATGTTTCTACCCAAAGGAATGCTCCAGATATTTGATGGCTTTGCATTCAGATCTTTTGATGTCAAAACGTAGTTGCATCAACCATTAGTCGGAAGGATATTGTGACTGTCCAAGACGAAATCAGGTATATCAACGCTTTAACATGGTTGTATTGTGCGTTTACCTTGGTGCTCACCTTTGGCAGCTGGCAGCCGTATTGCAACCGCGTGACATTTCACAGATGTGGATTCAAGTGACCCAACCCACCTCATAGTTAATGTGGTATGGTGTTATATCAGCGTTTTATGGTTGATGAGGTGAATAAAACACGCATTGCAGTTACCTTGTCTTTTTTGCAGGCGAACAAGACATTTTAGGAACCGAACGGGAGTTTCTATAGTCTTTCTAGGGGCCGTCAATCCTGTAAGGAATTACAACCGAATGTAGTTGCTCAAAGAATAGTTTTGCCTCTTGGAGAACCATGCTGCAATAGGTTTTGTATACTCGTTGTTAAAATAGTAAACGATGCCCTTTGCCAGGATAGATTGCCAATTCTGTGAAACAGTTATTCAAACTGCTCTGCTTTACAGTTGAAAAAGGCTCAAGTATGGTCGTTGTCATACGTGGAGTAGGAAAGTACCTTGAGAAAGTATCCCGGTCCGAAAACAAAGACAGTTAAGTTGGATTCTTCGTGAGAAACAACAGTAGCCAGTTTACCAGCTAGCTAGAAACCAGCTCTAAACCGAATTCCCCGCAGCTATTTATTATTGGCCCTTACTGAAATCTCAACATTTACTTAATACGCAAAAGTTAACACAATCCACACCAGGTATTTAGCGTATCGACAAGCTGGCAATTTGCCCAGAAAGTTACCGCCTGGTGAATAGGTAAAATGTCCCGTTTTTAGTGGCTTTTAAGAAGAATTCCAAAAAGTATCGGGTAAACTGGATGTGCTCAGTTTCTACCTACCTCAGGAACATAAAAACCCAGACGACTTGAGTTTTAGTGTCGGAAATCGGCCATTTGGGCATTTGCTGTCCGTTTCTTAGTTGCGGCCTGAGGAGCAACAGACCAACGACCATAACTGTATATTTGGTTGAAGGTTGTGGTGAGATATGTTTTGTTGTCCAGTGCAATCAAGCTTCTGTAAAGAAAGTTGTCTTTGCAATCAACTCTTGGTTTTAACATCCGAAACACAAATGGAACGAAGACTACTCGCACAAATCCGTGCTTCTTTCAGATGACTTGACCCAGGTTGATTTTGCGGCTCTTGCTGTCGTAGATAACAAACTACTCCTCGAAACTATTGTCAGTTCTTCCTGATTCTTGTGGAACTGTAGATAAAAGAGAAAACCAACCTATCTGTAGCTCAATTTGTGAATTGATCAAGTTGGACTCATACCGGCTAAGGGGATTGGTCATATCAATCTGTATAGCCTTAAGATGTTAGGACGAATGCATCTTGGTCGAGCTGAAAATCCCAAGTCACTTGTCGTTGACATCGGTGATCGATATTTGCTAAAACATTACTGTCTCGTGGTACCAGAACTCGGATCTAGCTTGCGTCTTTCGTCACACTTTGATGTACAGAAAAATATGTTGCTCAAGCAAGGAAAAGTCCGTGTGCAAAGTTCTCGGAATAATACTCAGCGTTGTTTGAAAAGGGAAGGATAAATCCACCATCGTTCATTGAGCGCAATCTACTGCCTTCAAAATTATTGCGAAGTTTTCGTCGGGTTGGCATATCTTTTTTGGGCATACCTGCGAAACACAGCACAACAGATCGCCATCAGCCACGGATTCCGCTAATACGTATTTGGAACCAAATCATCAAATCGGTCCACGTGGTGTGGTACTTTGAGTGAATTCAGGACATATCCCTTTGATCATTTCAACTGTCCAGTCGATCTGGGACTGATTCGTTTCCAATTTTTCTCACCGAAAATCCTCCTTCTTTACGCTTTTACACCATTCTACTTTATTTGCCTTCATCTTTCATCTCATTCAGCCCGAAAAAGTTACATGACTTGAGATGGAAAATATAGAATATTAGGTGGAATTTACAAGAGTCAAACCTTGATGGAGACAACAGTGAGTGAGTACATTCAGTAATAAATTAGCAATATTTCTCAGGCGGTTATCAGGAGGCACTGAGCCGCGGTTTCCAAGTACGCATTCTGTCTGAAAAAGTTTTTATGCGTGTCATGCAACATAATCATGGTATTTCTGGTAGACATTGCTTCTGCAAGTTTGATACATTGCTCAAAGACCCAAATCATAAGAAGGGATCACAGCTAGGAGCATGAATGCTCTCGTTGAAATGCCGCTGCTTGGTACTCTCATGAAACTTGGATTATTAGAGCTGGCTTCGGAAGAACTGCCCATCATTCTCAGTTGACTGACTTTGGTATTTCCTCTTGTTCAAAATGTGAGTTGTGTTTTGTTAAAGGCTCCCCCTTGTGTGCACTGAAGGGGATTGACAGTGAAATACTTTGTGTGAGGAATGTCGTCAAAGGGTTGAGGAGAGATATATCTATGTGGTGCTTCCAACTAATCAAATGGAAGATATAATCTTCAAGTTTGCAAAGGAAGGAGAAAATTTATAAAAGTTGAGCTGACTTAATGAAATTTGGAAAGATCGTTATTTGTAAAGTCTGTTGTTGGTACAAACAATGTTGAGCAATTACAATCCATTTAACTGCATATATCATATGAGAGGCCTTTGAACAGGCTAGAGGACTTCAGTCGTGTTGTCTCAAATGATCAAAGGTCTATTTGTCATGGTAATCGTAGAACAGGTGGTAGTTTGTGCTCAAAGAAACGCACAGATTTATGGAATCTTCAGAGTATGGAACAGCTCAGTTAGCAGCTCTCTGAACTTTGAAACACCTTAGTTTTATCGACGATATCCTGTGCTCAACTGTGTTCTTCCAAGCAGCTATTTGCACGTGCGAACCAATCGGTAGTTTACATTCCTTCGCCGTTGTTACTCAGATGAGTGAATGTAATAAGGCGGAACTGAACAACAGGCTCGGCAAAAGATCGATGTGCTTTTCTGAAATTACCAAACATGTACGCATTTGACACAACTTCTTGAACCAATTGGCACCAGAGTCATCGGAAGCGTAGAGCGTTGCGTAAACGAATCTGAACTTTAAAAACATGCAGGAAATTTCATCCCTGACAACTTAAATACGCCTAAAGACCCCCCTATGGGAATATTTAACCTCCTTTGAGAGTTCTTCCATCTTCAGGGGCTTAACAGGAAAGGCTGTTCTAGAATCCTTAGGAGAAGTCGTTGCCCCGGGAGATTATCATACCACAAGGCGTTAGAGAGAGTTCGTCATTCGACTTATCAGTTAATTCTTGTTAAACGCAGGGTACCGAAATTTCCTCTGGTCTCCCTGAGGTCGCCGGCTTCAATTTTTAACGGAAATAAAGTATTGGTTGTCATTCATCGCGTTTTCCACAATTCAAACACTGATATGCAGAAAGATATTTTATGGATACCAACGTCAAATCAACAGCTTGTTTGACGTCGATGTGTGAATCTGAAATCGAACGTTCATCTCACAGAACTTTCCTAGAATGGGTTCCATTGTTTTATTGGTCAATTACAGTAGCGCGTATCCTTTAGACTGTTTTCAACACCACCTCGGTCGAAGAGAAATTAGTGCAAAAGAATAGTCTGGAACAAAAACATTGTTTACCTGAAACAACCAGCGCTAGTACTTCAGGCTGTATTAGAATAGGCCATGATTATCAGGGAGTAGGAACACTCCAGTCAGTAGTACACCAGGGGGATTTCACCAGAAGTTTAACTAGAATTTGTAAAACACCTACCCACAATCACGCTGAAATGACTACAATCTTTGGAGTGGAAAACGATGAACTGAGGAACCATGTATTGGCCCTCATATGAGATCATAGAAGTTAGCGAAGGTCACCTACAAGTCAGTTTGTGAGGCACATCCAAGAGACAGGTCTAAAGACTGCAATGATAAGGCGATATACTTCTAAAGCTGGGAAAGAAAATGAAAATCCACTGTTATGGAGTATTAAATCAGCAACAAAGACACTCATGTCATATCAGTTACAAATGCATGACAGGTTTCTATCTTCTCATTCCGCTAAGGTCCACCTTTCCTTCATCTAGCTGAAAGAGGTGCACTTCCCTTCAGAAAGAAATTCCACAGGCAAATTAAAAAGATAGTGTCTACTCGAGAGTTGTATTGAAACTATTTCTACACGAACTCCAGGTTTACTTCATCCGTTCGAATTTGTTTTCTGTCCCTGATTATTTGCTTGCTAGCTTTATCAATGTCCTTTTGTTTATCTGGACGCAAGCTTTCTAGCGAATTTTCAATATGCATTCTAGGTGTTGGATTTGAGTGGTTGACGTCTGTGTTTGGTTCCGCCAAACCTGGGCGTGCGCAGTTGAAGTTGCGTTGTGTAGTTGAACGCTGGCCGGGTTAAAGGGGAGTAGCAAACCACAGTTATGTTCACCACGTTATAATTGCATGAGTAAAGTATGTGATTTGGTAAAACAACGGTCCACAGTGAGGTGAGATGAACACATACAACATTTGTAGGCGCAGCCGAGCGATCAGCTTCTTTATCCTGACCTATCCTGACCTTTCTAACTAATAATTCACCAGAGATTGAATCCTTCTAAGGGTCAACAGCGTATCATGGCGAGGTTAGACATAGAGGAGAAACAGTTCTGTGGAGAAAAAACTTCTACGTTACTGAAGCTTTTTCAACGTTTGCAGAAGCGTATGAATGGGGTGTTATGTCTTAAAACTATGCAGCGATGTCCCGAATATTGTGCTAGTTAAACATTTGCGTGGCAATATCATAAACGAGAGAATTGATTTGAACTGTTGTTGACTGCAAAGGAATTTGCAAGTGAATATATTTTACTAAAGGCGAAGCTTTTTCGTAAAGATGTTTGCTGTTACTTTTCTGATGCTTTTACCACTGGGGAAAATTTATTGACGTTTCAGGTCGAAATAGAGTTGAATGCTATTGTATCATCTCCATCCGTTTTCCGGAAGAGGAAAGGATAGGCGAAGCAACAATGATGACAAAAGTGGACTTGTTCTCAATCTATCGGATTCTTGTGATCGAAACAAATAGTAAGGTCCTTTTTACATTCTCACGACTGAAAGACGTTTTCGCCGACTATGGCTTTGAAACATATCTCGGCTCTGGAGGCTGTATTTGTTTAGTTCAAGATGATTCTGGACAAGTGATTTTCTGTATGTAAAATGTTGTATTCATAGTTTTTAAAAGGTCGTAACGCAAATTCTACCTGGTGGATCCAGGGTAGATACGATTGCTCATCACTTACATTATCATCTATGAAGCTAACAAAAACCGTCATGTGAAATATCTCACTCAGTTCATGTAGCTGCACGTACTTCAGTCGATTTTAGCAACGCAGGAGGTTTCATCTTGAGCACTGTAGCATAACAGGAGATTCTATGTTGTCATGCATCTGAGCATCTTTGCATACAACCAACACTTATTCCTACTGACCTTACGGGAAATATAACCTGTACCTGTTGTTCCACTTCTGCGAATCATCTACCTTTCCGTCAAATTTTGTTCTCATGACAACTTAACTGGTAACTTCGGCTGCACCACAGTAGTCTTTTGTCTTCTATTTCCTTATCATGCTGATTTTTCGGTCCTTGTCGACTAGCCTAAGCATTTTTAACCACAAAAACCTACGGTCAGTCACATTTGAGATGGTGTGACATGTGTTGTAACTTATTAGTGCACAGTTGATGATAGCCATAATATGATTCAGAAGGTATATATGCACTAATAACAGTCTTTACTATGGTTGACAGTGGTGAGTTGCAGCACGTATAAAAATAAATACAATGTGAATGTGGAGCAAGACAAAAAGGGGAACTGATCGGTTGTGAGAGTCCCTTGGTGAAAGTCCGGACGGCGGTAACGTGTTTTCTCCGCAGCATAGTTGCTACACGTGTTCCATATTGTCCGTGGACTTGTGGAGGGCGGTTGACGTCCTGCTCCCTGCGCGCGCGCGAGTCTGTGTGTGTTGACTATGCTCGGCCTTCCTATATGTAGCTGCGTCTGCGTGTACGTGGGTGTCAGCACATGACTTGTTGCTACGCTTACTGGCCGGTGGAGACAGTCAATATCAGATGAGTCATCCTTGTGTGTCGCGATTTGTAAGCGTAGGGTAGAAAGCGAGTCTCGTGATCTAGGGAGCGATTGTGAGCTGTGTAGTCAAGTGAGTCACAGTCGTGTAGCGTGATTTGTGAGTGTAGAAAAAAGAACAGATCTCGTGATCTAGTGAGTGGCGGTGAGCTGTACAGTCACGTATGTTGGTGAAGGGGCTGCTACAAATACTCCCCCTCTCGCGAAAGAGAGAAATAGGTGTGGGAGAAATGAACTGACGGGTGGGTACCTCTTTCCAATCACTAATATCGGACAGTCGCATTGAAACGTCACCTTGCCCATGTAAGTTACCTACGTGCATCTTCATTTCCAACAGAGTCAAGCTAATTGTTCAAACACAAACAGACAACCGAATAATTGTGAATGTTGACCAACGGGTAAGATGAGGAAAGCGGCATATCCCCAGTTTATCGGCGCCAAATCACAAATAATCTAGTATTGTCGAGGAGATCCAGTAAAACACGAGCTCGAATGTTCTGGGACAAAAGTACGAGAACTAACGTGCAGTGCGCATAACGCTTTGGGCTCAGTGGAGTGATGGTGAAGGACATGGGGTTGTAGCAAGTGACTGAAGGTCTATTACTGGTAATCAGCCGCATTTCCATTATATCTAAAATCTTAGAATGAGTGGCTCATCAACAGTCCACCTAAATATGAAAATGTGAAATACGGTTTTCTCAAAAGACAACCAGTCACCAAATGCAAACTCGGTTTCCCGGGTGAATTCGGCAAGGCTATAGCACACTCATCGTACATCCGGGTAGTCGAAATCCAAATGTCGGATGCCGCAGCCATGCTGATTCCAGGAAATCTATGCTTTATACCCTCGCATTACCCTTATCATGACACGTATCGTAACTGAACGGCGGTGTTCTAGCGCGTCGAAACCATTAACGGGATTCGATGCTAGTGGTGTTATTCAATGGTTCAAAATTTGGTCCACAGCAATATCACCGACGTGTTCACTGTTGATGACAGTAGTACAGCCTGTTTATTGGCAAACTAGCGAACTGAAGTAGACTGTCTTCACGGTACTGAACGATTTAGTAGCACTTACTAGTTGGTCATTCCAGTACTGGACTAAAAATGCGCCATCCTTTTGTTCCCTCTGTCGTTTAAGTGTACCACATATCCTGTACCTATATGTTCTGTTACGTTTTCCAGGCCATACAAGCATTAGTCTCCATTGTCTAGATTAAGATTAAGACACGGCTAAAGAAGCCTGTGGTCCGCTTCTGCTAGAATGCATTTTACCTGTTTTTTAGACAGACATTTAGCTGACTGTACAGAGCTTCCAACAAGAGCCTAACAGGCATCTTCACTTTCCTAGCAGAGCTTATACGATGTATGGGGCTTAAACTCGATCCACCTTTGGTAAACTGGTGGAGACTGGAACTCGTGTTCTTCTGTTCACTGTTCACTGTGACCTGTTTACCGCTTCTTTCACCTTACCAAAATTTGTAACAGCTCAACATGTGACATGCATGATCGCTCCTTCGTCAACCCCAAAATCCCGGCCACACAACGCAGTGGTGAACAACCTGTGTGTTTCTACAAACATCAACCATAGCAACTTCTGGTGAATCAGGGAAGGAAGTTCTTGTTCATAACCTTTATCTTAACACTAATTGTTAATAACAGTTAATAATAATAGTTGTGATAATCCACTCACAGCATTAAAGTAACATCGTAAACAAATAACACCACATTTAGAACTTGCGCTGTCTCACTGCACTGATATACATCGACGGTACCGCCGGTTAAGCTGAGACCAAGGATTCTCTCAAGAGATTACTTTTGGAAGAAGTCTACGCAATAAACCACTGTAATTTTCGTGTTATCGGCGAACAAAATAGGTGTCATAGCAGCAGATGTTGATCACCTGACAAACCACGCGGATTTCGATCAATTTCGCCCCAAAGATTACAGTTAGAAAGGACCCCACAAACTTCAAATGACATCAGATAGACTGGGAAGCTGTCATGCTTCTGAAAAATGGAAGGATCCTATAGAAAGACTTAGATCTGAGCTGACAATATATGATTGTTTAAACCATTCTTATTAGCTACTCAAAAGTCAGAAGTAGTTCATGATTAGATCGTGTGATGCTTCGGTACAGCAGGGATCTTTTAAATTGGAAATAACAAAACACAGAGAATCGTCGTTCTTAGGTCTATCCAAGCAAGTTTTAGACACAGTCACTAAGGTTTTAATGAGTGGAAGTAATTATCTCTTCGGTTACGAAGCCATGAGGTGTGGTACGAGATCAACCATAGCTTGATGCAACACTTCCCTCAGTAGTCACGCCAGGCAAGCAACGTAAATACTCGTAGATCTTCACACAAAAGACGCCAGTGTACTAGAATACTTCGAGAATACTTTGAGAAATTCCACTCCACAGTGATTGATGTATTTCTGCCGAAAAATATGGTAATTTCGGAAACACGGATTCCTTGCAGAACATAGGAACAAGACGTTGCTCACATGACATGAGATTTACAGTCCAGAGGTCTGCTAAACCACGGGGACACGCGACAAAACTCAAGCTAATACACGTCCTAATGCAAGGCATTTAAGCATATTTTGATAAAATACTGACGGGTTAGGTGGTCATCAACGGACTATGGATTTCGGCTTAGCAGTCTTCTTCAGGCGAACGTTGTCCAAACACCAAACTCACTTAACATGTAAAGCCAATCTAACGCGATGAGTTACCTAACACAAGATAACTTCAGATTTAGTTGAACCATCTGTCTTTTACTTTTAAGGTAAACTTTAATTAGGTTGTGCTTTTTAGATTTTGGTTACAGAATCGTGTTTTGCTTCAGTTTCATTACATCTACAATCTAACGATCTATCCATGTGGTACAGTCCATACTGTTCGGGATCAACTGCTTATTTTGAAATATGCATCCGATTTATATCCCTGTAAACCCTCGGAGGTTTTCCTTCGTCAGAATCAGCCGTCAATATCGACAAGTGGTACGGAACTACGTACGACTGAAGCCAATCTACGTACAGGAAACAGCCGCGATTGTACACCGTCACCGATTTCATAGGGTTTAAGAAACAGCTGCTGTCTGAAGATTTCATTTTAGTTGTAATAAAAGACTTCGATCTCACCTGAACACTGCTGGTACTGAATAATACATTTATCCGTGTCACGTCGACGAAAGTTTGTTAGCGAAAAGGGTTGATGCACAACTTGTGAAACAATCCCAGAGAATCGTGAGCTTCTGAGCCAAATTATCAACACACGGATTTACACTAACGGTGTACAAGAGCGCGCTGCGTGCTAATGAACCATTGACGAGCGATTTCATGAAAGTGGACCATCGAATCGAAGGCTCGGCGGTGATCAGCGAAATGATACATATCGGGGAACAAACACATCAATCTATTGGTCTGCCTGATGCAGGATCTGCAATATGGAGATAAGTGACCACAGATTGTTGATAGAGATGTGTCATTTACGGTAGACAGACAAAAAGGTAGAAAGTGTAAGTGGAAAGTGCAGTAGCTGGGGCGTAGTTTTTCGCTTGCTTACAACACTGCGGCCATCAGACTGGTAAAAAACGGTTTTTCCTTTAATCCGATGATACCGAATCTCAGTGGTCACCACTCAGGGATGAATTCACTTCCGTCAAGCAGATCTGGCATTCCATTTATGTTCGAAGCACCACGAATTTTTATACTTAGCATTTGTTTGTATACTTGTTGACAGAATAGACCAGCATCCAAGATCCTGCGTTACAACCCTTAAGTAATTCAGTTTGGGCATGCGCTGAGCGTGAAATAACACGTCAGTCACTGCACCGAAGGCCGGTCCAATGGCGTTAGTTGCCAGAAGGTAGCTCCTGGGCCGTTAAACAGTTCATCCGGCTGTGCAGTATTTCGGCTGCAAGAAACCTGTAGGTGTAGCATGCATTAATAATCCATCAGTCAGATAGATGTAACATAGAAACCAGCCGGTGTCCGAACAATGGTAGTCAATTCAATCGCTCACCAATGTGCATAGAGTAAGACTGATTAACTTTGTGGAGTAGTTCGTTATGTTGAGCTTTTCAGGATCGTGCCACACTTCCATCCGAAATGTAGACCCACGGCTTGGTATTTTCCGGGTCCTTTGTGAGAGTCGATGATCACCTGGTAAACCACGCGGAATAGTCTCCATCAGTCAGAGGGTGAAAATGTCAACAGACATGTGGTTTTATGGGTAAAGGCCTAGAATTGCTGGCAGGAGGGGCATAGTTTCGAAGCTTCTGGAGCTAGCTAGTATGTTTTGATGAGGATGCCAGGCATGGTATAGCTTCTTGACATCCAGTCATATTTTAACCCGCCTGTCCACGCTTGAAGACCCGTTGTGTGTCGATTTAGAGTAAAACTTGACCAGATTCATCGCGTTTAGTCACAAGCAATCTTTTGCAAAAATATGTACACAAACGGTGTTGACTGCGGGCCAATTAATGAGAGTTTTACTTGGCGATTAGGCTTTCTTCGGGGTCAGTCGACATCCAAAGGTACAGAGTTGCAAAATCTATACTGTCGTCACACTGTCCTTATGCCGTCACAGCAGGATCAACATTTTTCCTACCAGTATGTCCAAAAGTACATAAGGTCTCACTAAGTGCGCCGATTGTTCTCCAGTTTTTTCTGAGAGGTTACAAAAGACTCATTTGGTGTAAGTGACCTGAACGAAGTTCACATGACCAAAGTTAGAGTGTCGTACCTGCATATCAGTGGTCAAAATGGCAAGGTTAATTTGCCATTCTCTTTGGATGAAGCTGGCCTTCATTCTATCGATTCGTATAGACTGGAGTGCTGTTAAAAACAAGGAGTGTTTTTCTCGCCTCTTCAGGATTTCCCCTTAAAGGTCGAATGAAGTAGTAAAATGAACGGTGAGTTCACTCCTTCGATGCTAGCTATTAGAATATTTTCTCCCGATAAATCATGGTGTTCTTTGAGCTTTTTGTAGGTGTTCTGTCAAACAAGGCGTTTCTTCTTGACAAACACAGCTGTTCGTGGACGCTAATGCTGTTATTTTCTGGAGAGTTATCGCATGTCGGAGGGAAATCCTAGAAATATCAGTCTATACAATCCTTACTAGTATAGAAAAACCAGTCGCAACCTACGCCTGAACAACAGTCTATCCAAACTCATTTGCAAATTAATCTGGTTTTGCGGGAGACTCACCTGGAACCCAGCTGGATCTCCCGTTTGTGATGTTTCTAGGCTGGGTTCCAGGTGAGTCTCTCGCAAAACCAAATTGATTTGCAAATGAGTGTATTTATCGAAATCAGTCCAATTTGGATTCAAGCATAACATAAGGTTGACGGAAACTCGGGGACTGCGCCTGCCTGATGAGTCCTAAGAAGGGCGAAGCCGGTCGTGGGCTGTCGGAGAATTTTCAGCAACCTTATTAGTAGTGCATTACGTTTAAACAGCCTATCTAGTTTCTCAAATTATTCGGGCTCTATAAACGAGTTTTTGTGACACGTGTATGGCAGTACCTATAAGGAGATATATATTCACACTTGAGTATTGACCCAGATGAACTAAGAGAGTCTTTAGACTACATATTTATATCAAAAGGGTCGCAAAAGTTTTAGCAAAATCTTTTGTTTACATCAGCTTTTAGGCGAGCGAGTGATTTAACTGGCAGCGAGTGAATAGCCAGTAAATGCACTGCCGAAACGGCGCCAACTATGCACCATTTTTCAACTAATGCAATGCGCTTAATTCCGTAAAAAGCTTAGATTTGCCATTGTGCTAGGGCACAGCTCGTACCTCCAGCCGACAGATAGAGCCAAGCACTTCTTTGTAAATGCATTTTTACTAGCACCGCATGAAGATTGCACCTTCCGTCAAATGAAGTGAAGTTCAAACTCTTACCAAGCGTCCTGCAAGGTGTTCCAGACTTGTGACGGTGACATAGATCGTACACATTCTAATAGCTAAGCGACGCGAACAAAGTGAGTGAGTAAATGCCGGACGGTACACAAACTAGATCAGATAGCCGCCAGAATGAAATCTAAGTTAGCCTCTTTCAAACGGAGTAGAATACTGACTTAGTCTGTCAGCACTGTCATCGTCAGCAACATCATCATCAGCTATCATCGTTTTATGGAGGCTGAGCTACTGTCAGGTTGTCCAGACCTGGACAGAAGGACGATTTGGATGCTGGACCAAAGCCGTTGATCCAAAGGACTTTGTCTCTGACCACTACCAAAGCAGCCACGATAAGTATGCTCCATTCAGTTTTGTTCATGATTTAAGCATCTACTTGACTATAAACAAACGTGCATCACAAGGGGATAACTCATATCTGAGGGCAACTGCTACTTAAGGATGACCTTTTAGTTTGGTGCGAGTTATATGGTAATTATGGGATACAGTGTAGTAGTTATTCCCCGTTTGATGAAATTCCTTCCTTCTCCTAGCTGTATATTGCGGAAGCTACTGTAATACGCATATTCACATCAGCCACGTTTTATGCTTGCGCTTTCATTTAACTGCACCGCAAATGGTTTCACTCTAAAGGGTGACTTTTTATCAGAGGCCAAAAACGTGGGGTAGTACATCAGAAGTTTATTCAATGGACGCCTAAGAAAATCTCTGTGCGTTTGAAAAAATATTGTTTTTCTTTGCTATCTAATCACAGTAGCATATTTAGAAGTGCTGAGGCCTACCTCCTCTTTGTGGATATATTAGAAAAACTTATCAGGTAACCGCATGCTTATTTACTTTCTCACATGTCGGAGCAGCAATTTGTTTTGGGGGAAAATACTACGTGCATCATTTTAAGTAGCGGTTGAAATGTGGACTTACAGAGCCAGGTTTGTAAAATTCATTTTGAATTTTTATTTCGTAATCACCTGAAGGCAAAACGGTCTGGTATCCTAAGTACCAATCAGTACCAACGCAGAGAAAGGGAGGTTACCTTCGACCCACCTCAGCATTTCATTACTGTTTGGACTTTCCAGTGAGCGTATGATCCAGTAAATCAATGATCAGTAAGCATTTACTTTAAAGTGCTTAAAAGGTCATGTAACACATTGTATAGGAGTAAATCTATGTTAAACACAGGAAAAGAGACGTCAAATCTTCAAGATAGCACTTGTTTCAGAGGTTAAAACTCAATGACCTTTTTGCAGACTTATGACCCATAAGAGCGTAATAAAAACACGGGTTGAGCGACACGGTCAATAGTAAAAGTAAGTAGGGTTTAACGTGAATGACATCTAAAATCGTGTTTTCGTAAAACAGAAACGCATGCCATTACGTCACCAGTACTATGAAAGATTAGAAAAACTGCACAAGGCACGAGGAATCTTCAACTAATTGTGATCAAGTACGAATTTTATGAAACTCTATATCAAACTATATATATATAACCACAATGAAGCTGCATGATCAGCTCCACGAGGTACGAAACTATTCGTGGCCTCTGTGCATACATGCAACTGAAGAATGCTAAACTAGGGGTTCAGCTGGGATTTAGTTTAGGCGCCCATTACCATCAACTGCAGTTTATTTATGCCAAAAAGCTTATGAAAGCTCAGTAATTGGGCCTACCTACTTAGCCCGAAGAAGGGCGATCACAGGCAACTACCTTCATCCCCAATCAATCGCTCTACCAAACAGACAAAAGGTAATGGCTCCTTGTGATGACCATTTAGGGATAAATTAAAAGTGATCAAACTCAACCAAAGTCGAGAAAATTCTTGTATGATATCCCTGAATAATGTTGTCGGTTGCTGTAAATTTTGGCGGATATTGGGAGATAGGTGAAACTCACCAGAATGAAGAATCTCAACTTACTCTTGCCTGAAGATTAAAGATCGCCACCGGTCACTGGGCCAAGCGCCAACCACAAAAAGACATGAAACGTGGCGGGAATTGCAGTTAAACCAAAACAATAATGAGCAAGTCTCTGGAAGGGAGAGGGCCATGGTATGCAGGGACCATATTATGTTTCATTTCGGCGACAAAATATTGACTATTCGACTTCAAAATATAGTAGGTGATTTGTTTCCTCAGAACACGACGGTGATTTAGAACGTATTGAGGAAGCAGAAAACTCATTTCCTAGATCGTCTTCTTGCTCTGATGATAAATGTATTTAAAGTAATAAAAGGGTAAGCTAAATGGTAGTAAATGGACTGACAATAAGAATTCTATGCTGTTTGTACACGAAAGCAATTAACCTTTCAGAAAAATCTTTTTAGAAACTCGCATGGGCGAATACCATTTTGTTCACAAAACTCACCTAATAAGACTATTTGTCATACCCATAGGCAGGTGCTCATTCTGTAATAATTTTTGCGACATCGAAACCTCAAATGCCATTTTCTTTGGTTTACGTTTAACGGACGTTGGAAAAAAGTCAAGGAAGCTCACCAAGGGGGACGAAACTCATCATAAGAAGTAAAACAATGCTAATGAAGTGCCACCCTTTTTCGAGGGACCGTATTAAGCTTCGTTCCTGCTAAAAGTTACCTTCGTTTCCATTTTTTGTCAGTACTGTTGCTCGACCTTATTGTTCAGAGCATAATTCCTTGGAGGCCAATCAAAACGCTTCCTGATTGTGTAAAAATGGGAAGGTAAATCTGGATAGATATGCTTGCTTTTGGTATGCTTGTCTACTTGTGTTTTTGCCGATCGATGAGAAATCACTTGTATGCCAAGACAACACAGTAAACTCATGCACCCTGGGACAGACCCAAATCAAGAGAAAAATTCACAAAAGTGCTAACTTTGTGTTGCCGCTTTAGCGTTTCCACTAACATCTTTGGTCCCACCAGGAATAAGGAGTTCCTAAAATATAATACAATTGTGACTGGACTCTAGTGACTTCGGTCCATTGAGAAATATCCGTACCCAGATGAGGGGTCCAATAGAAATTCGGATTGACCTTCCTAACCGGTAACAGATACATAGGAGGTGGTGAGTAACTTGATAACGGTGATAGCTCTTGTCAATTAATAAAATTTATTTTAGTCGTTTCTCGTCTGACTTGGTGAAAGACTCCGCAGAAATTTGAAACGTTCTTGCATGAAAATGTGTAAGAATCGTTCAAGGCAAAAACAAGAGTAATAAGCATGCTTCTTTCCTTTTCCAGACGAAGTTATTCTTCACTAGTCCAAAGCCAAGTTATGTCTGCCAGTGTTACGCGAATGAACTTTGTGACCGCTGGCAGCAGCAGGCCATATTCCGGTTGGTTGAAGGAGATACGGACTCGATATAGCCGAAGTGCATATCAGCTCCTAAAAGCAAACCGACGAAGTAAATGCGCCAGATCCGGAGAATGGATTCTTGGCCACAAAATGATTCTTCATCAGAGGGTGGGTGAGATTTCTTTTATTTGGTCCCTACCTATTTTTGTGGCTGGAAATATCCAGAACTTGCTGACGGTGTTGTTTATCAGTCAGTTAGTAACCATTCAGGATCAAACCGGACTGTTGTGACTTTGGGTTAGAGCGGTAGGGCGCACAAAGGCTCAGCTGAAACAGCTGAGGTTCTTAAAGACTACACGTGGGAGTAGTTTACGTGTTTTATCAAAGAACATTCAATTTTTGCCCATGCAAACACAAAGACACGAACTTTTTCTCATATACCGTATACGTTTTAGGCAATTAGATTATTGTTTTTTCCAAACAGTTAGCAAGTAGTATTCAGCAACCCATCTAGATAGTAATTTTATTAGAACCCGGCCTCCACTAAAACAAACCAAGTGATTTTGGGAGAGGTTAAGTCACGTGTTTAAGGAATATCATATTCGGAGGCCCAGGCTGCATAGTGGATAGCAAAGATCTGAATTTAAAGCATTAAATTTAGAAATTCCAAGCGCTCTTTTTAATGCGTTCTCCATCATCTGATAGGTTTGGACATTTAAAAGGTATAATTGCGCATAATCGTTGCGTTTGAGGGGTCATGTACATTCTGTTGAGCCTATCCATACCACGTACAACCTACGTTCCTCAAAGCAATGTGTGCCCGAATGTTAGTTGGGATGCGCATACATTAGCAGCCCAACCCATGCCAGCAAGCCTATGATATTTGTCTTGACACTATTCTCAGTTTCAGAACGAATGTTTTTGCAAAATATCTAATGATTCGAATGATAAAAATAAGATTCTGAGGGGGTGCTGCACATATTTTTAACGTTATTAGCCAAGAGCTAGAAATAACAGAAACAGGATTAGTGAAATACACACATTTGCGTATCGGTGTGGTTTAAACAGGGGACTCAGGTGAATCCTGACTGAACCTCTCGTTTAGAATATTCTTCAACTGAATGCGTTTTACACATCCGTCATATGTTTCATCTGTTACGATATTCGATATATTGCAGTGTATTTTCAAAGAGGAACATTATTCCTAAGGTTGCCGGATGGTTTTCAGCAACATGTTGTGTGGTGTTCTCCCATGAAGAGATAAGACAGTATCACATCCCCCTTGTTAAGAGAAATCCTGGGAGGATGTTTTCATCTGAGTAAGTGCCCCTTATGTGAGTAAGTGAGAAACCTGTGGTAAAATATCAAATGCGGTGCGTTTCGTCGTTTATTCTGTCATCGCTCAAACTCGAGTGACCGCACGTTATCAAGGACATGGGTTCGACAAACTAGCTACTTAGAAACATCCTGGTGAACTGAAACAGCTCAGCTGATGCCCCCTTATTTGCTTTGAACAGCCTAATTGTGGGGCTAAATTGTCAGAATAATTGTTTCCATTTTCGAATTAGGAGAAAAACAGGCCCCAAAAGCCCGTCCCAGGACCGGGATTTGACGCTGCCAAAGCGATTGAATACTACGACAAGCACGAACCCGTCGAGGAAACGACAACTCCTGTTTTCCGAAATGGTGTTCCGGACCGAAGCAAGAGTGCAAAGGTAATTGCCATAATTTTGAGAGTTTAGTCATATGCTTGAACGGTTTGCGGTTTACGAAATCAACTTCTTTACTGCTCATAGGTCTGTGTGCACTCGTAAACTGAGTGGATTCAAAGGGTTCATTCACACAAAAAGAAAGTCCGCTGTGGTGTGAGAGCTGGTTACAACACGTACAATCAACTGGAACTATCCGTCACCAGCGCTAAAGGAAAATAACGAGACCAAGATAGTTTTGGTCAATCACATTGGTTTTATTTCCTTTAAAAAGCCTATTTTATGATTACAAGGACTCAGAAGCAAATTAACACCCCCACCTCTAAACCTGCGGAACAGAAACTTTTATCAGGCGAAATAAAAACAAGTTCACATGATATGAATAAGTGAAAGTCTGCAATTTAAAAGAATTAAAGCAAATCGATGCTGGTAGAAAAGAGAGTTGTCTCCTGTCTTTCTGAAAAATCTCGAATATCCCAAGACGTGTAACAGCTGCGCGATCGTGGCCTTTCTCAAAAGATAAACGCGAGCTGCTCACGAAAATCTTAACTGAACAAACGTTTGAGAACGACTCACACTGCGCCTGCTCACCGACGGCTGTTCTCGGATAAGTGTTTATTGAGACACAGCTAACTTCATGGGGTTTATTTCATTACCAATCAATTCTCTTATATATATATATATATATCTATCTATCTATCTATCTATCTATCTATCTATCTATCTATCTATCTATCTATCTATCTATCTATCTATCTATCTATCTATCTATCTATCTATCTATCTATCTATCTATCTATCTATCTATCTATCTATCTATCTATCTATCTATCTATCTATCTATCTATCTATCTATCTATCTATCTATCTATCTATCTATCTATCTATCTATCCACCTATCTATCTATATATCTGCACATGTATTTGTCTGCCACTCTCTGCCTGTCTGCCTGTCTATCTACTGATGCATCGGTCTGCTCAGATATGGAAGTGCACAACTAACTGAATTCAGTATCCTATCAGAGATAGCTAGGCCAGTGAGACAGTTAAGGATAATCACACACCGCTTAGTCCTCACGGGCATGCCAAGGATAAATCCATTGTGCTAAGGCCATCAAGTTTAAATTCAGTCACATTTTATGGCAGTACCTTTCCGAAATAGATACATCAGCCGCTGTGTCACTCAAATAAGCAAATCAGGTTGTCCGAAACGAGACAAAAATGCGACCCTCTGATGACAAAAAATAACTACCAAACGGATGGTGAGGGCAGTTTTCTGAATATCCACGGTAAGTCATGGGTAAGCCTTGCAAATTTTCCAGTTAACGACTTATAAGTGAGGTGAATGAGTAAAGAAAACGAAGTGGACTTGTGAGACACCTAAAAGGCATCGCAATTTCCATCATAGATTTAAATGTTTGATGGCTGAAAAACTGGGGGGGGGGAATGTGGATTACCCTCTTTGGCTCAACACTAGCGAAAACCGTAGGAGTACTCAAAAACTTGAGGGAAATGTACAGCAAAGAGGATAGCACTGCCGAATCGTTCTCAGTAACATTAACTTAGCAGCAAATAAACCCGTTATTGGGTTTCAAAAATAACGTCAATTATCTGGTAGAAGCTTTTGGTTTGAAAAAGGAATTACTGCTAATGAGAACCCGTTAGTTTTCTAATAAAACATCTCAAATAGCACCAAAATTCAACGTGTTCGCGACTTGTTGTACAACGTTTGCTGCCTGCCAATTATGCGTCACATTTTCGTCTTATTATAAAGTAGACCAACAGACAGCTTTATTTTATTTGAGCAGACGCATGGCAGTGTTGCTTCTCTATGGATGCACATGAGTTGCCGTTAATTACCCTCAGTCTGGTTGAAGATTTCATCCCTTAAATTTATAGCATCTAAAAAGGAAGCCCTCAGGCGATTGATTTGCCTGGACCGTGTTGTGTTAAACTCCACTATCTTTCTCTTTTGAGCAATAGTCACCACCCACTATGATTTGCTAATGTCAGAATCCTAGCTCAAGTCGGTCACTTTGTTCCAGACCCTTCAGACAAATAAGTTCCATACAACTGATATAAAACCGGAGAACTTGGTGCAAAAGTCGAATTCGCGCTAGTGTGTGGTGTCATGCTGTTTGACTTGGTAACTCAAAGGTAGCATAACAACCCACGAACCGTTCTCGCTTCCATGGCTTAACTTTCTTGGATTTACTAGTTTTGGTGGTTCATAGTTTAAAGGCTATGGCCGCACGTTTGCACACTGCCAAATGAGAAACACCGCAACTGGATTCGTTTACTTAACTCCTCTGTAGTGGCAGTGAACATAATTCCTCCGACTAGGCTGTGTATGTTTCAACTTGTCGGTTTCGAAATTCGACATTCTGATCGGCCTGTTTAACCTGGCAGAGCATAAAACCACAAAAAGACGAAAAGCCTCAGGGTTGGCAGTACGTATTGGTCATAAATCGTTTTGCACTTTTTGTTTTTCCTCGACTGCCTCAAACATACTCCTGGAAAACTCGGGTGCTACACGTGTACGTTATATACAAGTGAAGAGCAATTTTTTGCCTACATTAACACAGTCGACTCAATGCTACCGTCTGCGGTCCTCCAACTATGTTTTTTCACCGATCTGAACACTGTTGACGAACCAGTCCGATTCGGACACTGAACATTCACATTAATGTTACATCAATTTGGTGTTACGAATATATTGTTGTGATCGTACACTGACTACGATATTGTTCGGTCATTATGTCTACGTGAATACCATTGCTCCACTGTTGTGAGGATGTAAATTATACGTCAGATGTGACTGACTGATAATGTGGATTCAGATCCCACTATATACCTTTCTCATCCAATTTTGTTCAATTCTTTACGCTTCTAACTGGATTATCGTTTGATAGTTTGTCCCCTGGTGAAGCCAGTCTATGCAGCCGTTTTATTCTCATTAGGAAACAGCCTTGGGCAAATAATAAAACTCCATAGAATTTCGAATCCACGACCACCTGGCTAGTAGTTTGAAAACTTAACCGCTCAGCCAGCAGCGAATGATCACCATTTTTAGTAACTTACAGTTAGGCAAGGTATGGCACCAGGCATCTTTCAATCAGCGGATCCGCATCACTTGGCCATCTGTTGACTGACTCCTCAACTGACGAGGATTTATGGTTGTACAACACGGAAGTATCAGTTTGGGAAACAGATTTTTTTATCGGTGATTATTATTATTCGTGTGAAATGACATCATTTTTAGCCAGCAAGAATTTATTGATTCGTATAAAATAAGCTATGCTTAACAAAAATGAGAGGCAAAACTCGGCGCTTTTAAGCCCACCCAATCGGTGCTAATATGCTGTATGTGGTGAGTCGACCGAAAATAAAACGGTAAACGAACCAGAAGCTGTGCAATTAAGGGTAGAACGCTTTTATATCTTAACCAGTGCTTTCACATTGGCAAAGGTAACCAGGTTTCTTAGTGTTATGGTTTCACTACACAACCAACGCAAACGTGCCCGTACAGGTTCCGATACCTTGCAGTTGAGCAGCATCAATTCAAACTAGGTAGATGGAGAATATTTATATAGAATTATGCGCTGAATTTTCAAGGTCGATCTACTGCTGCGTGTTATTAGGTTGCAACGATTAATATGTCGGCACAATATCCTTCAAAGATTAGGTAGTGTACTAAACTGGAGGCCCTGGGTAAATGTTAGAAAATTGTAGAACGTCAGCCAAGTAAATGGACAATGTCGTTTGCGAGGGAATCCGGTAAACGTTTGGGGTTGGAGATGGCGGAAGGAATGAGGTAGTCATGAAAGTTCACAAATGACTTTCAGGCCGGAATTTCTGTCTCTTGTTTGCATGATGTTACGGCTTCATAGGATATCTTATCAGGCTGGGGATACAAAACGTGTGTTTGAACAAGTACGCAGCTCCATAGCGTGATGTCTCTAAATTTGTGCTCTGCAGAGTCCCTCTTTCTCTCTATACACATTTATTTGCATGCACCTGAAATTTCAATGCACTATTTTAGACGTCTCCTAGAGAGTAGGTTGCAAATTAAAGAGTTTTTTATTGGTAAACCCAGTCGTACTTGTAACTAAAACTGTGAATGTGCATTCACATTATGATGCAGTTTCTATTGACATTTGTTTACTCAGGATACAGGAAGCCTTGCTTTGGTCCCCTACCAAAGAAAGAACACGGAGCGACGACTGAAATCTGCAGCTCTGTGTATAACCAGCTCTTCTGGAACCGAGAAGGAAACTTCCACACTAACTGCCTCGACCCCGGTGTCCTCAACCACATCTTCCATATCCTCGTTCCAAGATGCAGTTCGTTCGCTTAGTTCTTCGGTGGATCGTGCAGAGTCTCTATTTGAGAAGCCAGTTTGGGAACATCCAGCACTGAAAGAAATCAAGGAAGACGATAACCTGGAAATTGGGGGTATGGAAGAATCCACAATAACAAGGAGCCATATTGCCAATTTAGAAGACAGCTACGAAAAGGCTCTTAAAGTTTATGGTTGGAGAATGGAAGTTCCAAGAGATCCACTCAATCTAAAGTGAGTAGTTATCGTAATTTTTGGAAGCAATACTTCCTAATAAAGTCCACAATGGCGTCTGAAAACGGCTTGGATTGCATTTCCTACAGATGTACAAAATCCATCATAGATGCATTTGTTTGAGTAAATAATTCATGGAACAATCCGTGTGTTACACCAAGCCGCAGTGTATGTTGACTTTGACGGAACATTCAACTGGGTTCCAGCTGGATCTCCTGTTTATGAGGTCTTAGATTATTTAAGAAGAGTTTTAGTAAACTACTGAGTAGTTTTTCCCTCGATAAAATAATGGAGTTGTTTGTTTCTCCAGAAAGTTAATTTTAGTATGCTTTTTGGGTTTGTCCAAACACCATAGATTTTTTTCTGGCCAAATCCAACCTAGCAGAGCAACGAGCTGCAGGAACGACACACCACTGAATGAAAGCGCACGTCGACTTCGTTACCAGCTGTGTGACTCTCTCGCCTCATAAACACAAGGAATATCCGTTGGAATTGTGTCAAAACATTGGTAGCTAGGGTGAGTTTGGTGGTTGATGATCGGGTAGCGGTTGGCCTATTCATTGACCTTGGCAACTGATTTTCAAATGTTTCGTCACCATACAAGGAGATGTCATTGGTGTGCAGTTGGGTGTGCGCTTTGAATACTATTAGTTATTTCCCAATTACCCAATCAGGTTGAGAGGTAACAGATAATCTGTAAAGGCTATATAAACGCACACAGGCAAAAAGGAAGTATACACCCAACTGCGCAGTGATGTTTCCCCGTATGGTGAACGGATAAACAGCCACCTGATCAGAAGCCACGTTAATATCAGTGTGCTCAGTAAAGACGAACACTGAAATGCAAACACTAAAAAGGTGAACGACGACGGCTTAATCGAAACTCAAACCGGAGTAAACTAATAAAGGTGAATTGGTGCTACTCAGTCGAGAAGCAGTTTCACCAGAACCGGGCGCTAATTATGTGCGATTGAGCTAAATCTGTTTCTCGAATTACCTTTCTTCAAAAACAAAAGTTAACAACATTTGCTCTGACTGCATCCATTAATTATATTTGATAGTGCATAGAGTCACACACTCGGCCTGTTTCGGCTTTGCAAGTAAGGAGATATGTTAACGTAAAGCCGCTTAAAGAATATACTTAACGAAGAGAAACTGACTAGATTCTAAGTAGTCGTATACTTCCTGATGAAACACTTCAGCGTGTTCATCAGCCAGTTAGAACACAGTGAAGATCTAATTCCACGAAATGTTATCCCGTTTCCATGATGTTTTAGTGAATCGAGAATTTGTGTCCGCCGGTTATCTAGTGGAATATTTCGGTCCTCAATAAACCAGGCAAATTCTAACTTATTCCTGTACGGACGGGTAAATATAATCAATTAGCAGAAAACTGTATACTATTAAAAGCCTGTGGAATTGGGCACAACTGGGTGACAATATGATTGTGAGGACATGATGAGATAAATGAGATATGTAAGCTGCTTTAACATTAGGTTTAGCCGAATTATTGTTTTATATGCATAAACATGGTCAAATGGCTGTTTAATATCGAACAGAGATCAGGTTTTAGCTGTCTGATAGACACGCTTATCTCAGTATAGAATCCCTCTTTTAGTGACCACTAAAAACTCCAGAAGCACCCGATTTGTTTCGATAACCTTTTCCATGCTATCTTGATGGCTGACAGTACAGCCAAGAAGCCAGGGACTCGGCAACCATCTGAGTAATCATCTTGCTTTTTCAGAATGTATGTATGTATGTATGAATGTATGAATGTATTTTGTTGTAGCCTTGACTCTTCTATATCGTCACACTTGTCATTTGCGCCCCCCCCCATCAAGACTACGCATGGACACTTCATGGTTGTGGTGCAAATGAAGATGGGTTGCGAACTCTGACGACGATTCTACAGTTTAACTGCTTTATTGCTTTAACTAACGAATTCACTGAAGACCTTATCTGAGCTTGGCATACCGGGCAACTCTTCTGTTCACCCTATCTTTAAAACGGCCTTTTCCGCTCAAGTTACCGAGTACTTTCTGGCCACGCAATTCATGTGCTAATTTTTGTCAGAGTCCACGTCGCAGCTAGCTACCAAGTGGACAGAGCTTAATGCACACTAACGGCACTGCTTCCTTCTTTCTTGCCAAT
This sequence comes from Clonorchis sinensis, assembly GCA_003604175.2. Taxonomy (NCBI): domain Eukaryota; kingdom Metazoa; phylum Platyhelminthes; class Trematoda; order Opisthorchiida; family Opisthorchiidae; genus Clonorchis; species Clonorchis sinensis. The sequence goes on from CM030370.1 coordinate 132,684,150, forward strand.
AGTGAATCTTGCTCATAAGTATTCCATTTGCCGTCCAAATAAACCGACAGTCATTGAGGGCTTTAGCCATATATCTGTCCCAAGCAGTACTTCGACGGCTAAGCTTGGTTCAGTTAATTAGCGCCCAGAATTGCTAACTGAAAATTCCGAGTCGTTGGAAGTCAGTAAATGGATTCTCAAGTTCTACAACTCAGCTTAAGTTACCAAGCTAGCCAAGGTTACAAAATATCTGAGATTAGTTCACGACGTTGCTCGGAGGGTCGGTGAATACCACTGTGAGGCGTGCCCAAGTAGTTGGATACATTTTCATATCAGACCGTGTATAGTTGATTTCTCTGGAACACATGATTTCAAAAGAATTAGTGCAGTTGTGCGGTACGACAAGAAATCACAGGGGAAATTGCATCTTGTCGGCCGATCGCAACGAATGATAGGCATATTTTGGTAGAATTCAGTGATCTTAACTGAACAGTGCAGATTGTTTGGCATAAGTTATCTGATTAAGTAGGCAAACAGACACATCTTCGAATCCTCCCAAGAACGGGTATTTCACTCTCAAGTGCATAATAACGGGGAATGACTTAGGTGCACTTTTATGGCAGATAATACCTGTGCATTGTATCACATCTGCTATCAGTAATGCAGTGATAGTCTCTTCACGTGCAGGCTCACTCACATACCTCCGAAACCAATTAGCTGTATTCAAGCTTCACAGAGGTACCGTCATAATAATAGGTGACTAAGAAAACAATAGGTTCCTGCCAACTGATCGTTGGTCGTCTCAAATTTATCGATGGAAACAGCTTCATCCCAACTACGAAAGCCATATTCACAGAAATGTATTGACGCGATGTTTCGTCGGATGAAAACTGAAGAATGAAGTTGAATAAGAATACTAGACCATGGTGTGGAATTGAAAAACAAATGACACATCGGTATGGGCTGATTCAGTTTCTAGACACCTAATTTAGCCATCAGCTGCCATGGTAATTAATATTAATGGCCAGGTAACAAATACTTGCATGCAAACTCCCTACATAAGGGGAGGTTAGGGGAGAGGAGTGGGTTAGGTAGTGGATGGTGGATGACAGTCATGAACAGTTGGCGGGATGGAGGTCACAGTCCGGTAGGGATGGACTTTACTTACATTTCAGACGTTAGTTCTACCAAAATAAAGCATGCCAATTTACGCCGGAAAATGTCCAGAAATAAAATAACCCTGCTTCCATGCTATTTATATTTCGTAGGACTGAACCTTCACAAAATGCATAGATAATAGCAAGCGTTTGTCAATGAGGTTTAAAAGCTGTTAAGTAACCATCTTGGCAAAACTTGATTTACCCTTTACATCTGATTTTTGCTGTGGTGTGTGACTTGATGTACTCCGATTTTTCGCGCGATTTTGTGAAAATCTGCACCAGATTATTACAGGTCCTATTTGGTCCTATTAGGTGCGGACAAATGAATGGCTTGATGGTCCTGAGTTAGAAATAGTTCAGTGGTTAATGTGCGAAGTTACTGACCGGAAGGTCCGTGGTTTTAACCCAAGTTCTTCGTCTCGACTGCTCTTGTCTAAGCTTGGGTAACCTGGTAGAATTTCATCCCTCGTGCTTCCTTCGGGTAGCACAGCAGCTAGCCATCGATGTCGATAGCCACTGATGTCTAATAAAACCCACTTTCCCCCATAATTTCGTAACTAGTCTTAATGATGAACCGACCGATATCAACTAACTGGGTTCCTAGCAAGGTGGTACATTCAAACTCGACGAAACGGAAGAAAATGGGAGGTTTGAACACACCAGGCTGGTCACCAACCGTATCGCTGCGTTCCAGAACGATGATAAATCAGTCTTTCATGAAACAACTGTATGTCCAGAACGTTGGAGTTCACCACAAACCCAGAAGGTCTACAAACCTTCGTCTCAGTTAGCTATGGGTGAAAACCTGTGTCAAATTTTTTGCAAGGGTTTGTTGAATTTGTTCGCCGAGGAAAATAAAAGAAGGACGAAAGTACATTTTCTTACACATTTATCAGAAAAAGCCTTTGGCAACTGTGCTCACATATTGGATACCGAACGCAGAATTCGCACATCCAGTAGGCAGGCTCACAGGTGGGACAAAACCAGACAGCATCGGAGAAAGTGTAGTTAGATGTCCCATGCTTGCTGTTAACTTGAGATAATGAGTCAGAGCAGCGAATATGCCATAAGTTCTAAAAATCGGTGTGCCTACTCTAACAAATACTCTATACAAATAATCTATACAAATACGGTAGAGGCACGTATATAAGCAGAAAGTTAATCATCTGTGCGGAAGCTGGGTGCCTGCACCAATGAAAAGTCATATCACATGTCAGGGTGCCAAGGAAACCAATAGCCAAACACAGAGACTATTCAAAAGGGGCTGACAGTTACGATACCTTTCGAATTGCTAGTTACACCTGCGTTGGGATAAGGTTGTGCGCTGTAGGTAGCTTAAGCCGAATCAATAAGTCTAGGCAAACGACGTTCTCGTTAGACGTACTGTGATAAACTGAACCTAACCTCTGGCAACATTTGTCAGCCTATGGACAGCATTTTGGCACACTGATGTTTGCGATTCCAAAAAAGTCTCACTGTTTTATTTCTGTGTACCTTTTCCAGCGCACAATTTTCCCTAATCACTCCGGTTCCACCTTCACACATGGCAGTAAAGGTGTCTTGCTCACGTAGTCGGTTGTTTTTTACGTGTCTCTAGTTGATTTCAAAACAGTGAGTGCCTGAAGGAAATGTTTAGATAATTGAACAAACCTAGACAGCATGTCATTCGATGTTTGTGCTCACTCTAAATTCATGACCAGTATTTAACATTTTAAGAATTCCTATTCCAAGGATGCTACACAAAAAAAGTGAGATGTTGAATAAAACAAATTATGAATTCTGATTCTTCACACCATGGAGAGCAAACAGCTCCAGCAATAAAGAAATTGTTTGATGTCTGTTGGTGTTTCTAGTCAAAAGGAGCCCTACACACAATTACAGTACCTACCTCAAAAAGGATGTCACCAATGACAGTATACCTCTAAGAATGAAACTGAATGATTCTACCCAAAAATCCAATAACACCGCGGAAGATAGACTGTCCCAATAAGGATAGTAGCCTAGCAATCCAGGATGAAATGTATCTGTTGTGCAGATGCCATCAACAGCTGAATATCATGACCTTGACTGCGCAGATGGGGATCACGTTTACGTGCATCCAACCACAGGCTGTTGACTTAGACGTCACATTAGTACCATCAAGCCATGGGTGTTTTTATAATGAGACAACCCATACTGTATCTAATGTCAACTGTAGTTGCCTAGATCCGATAATGTCACATATGTATATCTGCACGAAAGTTCATCAAGGTGTGTCAAGTTATTGTTATTGAGCAGAGGCTATTCAGGTGCATTTTTTTCTGTTAAACAGCATGGGTTGAGGCGTACCAGACATGACTTGTTATCCAGGTAGTCTTGGGAAGCCGTCTCAGTATGCACTAGGCGAGGCCGTTTTGATCAGTGCAGTTTTCTCCAAATTACGGTGTGTAGCAAATACACTTCTACCGAAGTATGTCGATAAGAGGCGTAGATGTTTATAATTCCTAAAACTGTGAGCACTGAGTTGTGGAAAGTTTTAGTAGGATTTAGGGTTCCTGCGAACAAGCCGTCAGTTGAACGGCTCGGCGACCAGGGCAGAAATCAGGCAGATCGTTGTGCAGTAGTGAAGTGTGTACAGCGATTCGTCACGGAATTCAAAGACACGCAAGTGTTGTTGGATTTTTCATTGTTCACCGATGTAATACAAGCACTGCCAAATTCATTCAACGAATCAGTTAACGACAAACGTGTTGGATGACTTTTCTCTCACAGCTTCTCCGTGGTGACGTTATGTAATTTAGGTTTCTTACAAATAATCAGGAAATTTCATATGTATTCCACCTTCTAAGATCCAAGGTTTATTGCTGCTAGATGAATAAGATCTACGAGTAAGCGCCTCAGTGTGTTTGCCGCGTAGGAGAGGATACCCCAAAGAACACAGCCTTTTTGGAATAATCCAACAGTGCACGCTCTTCGATGATAGCAGTGTATGTACCTGTATGTACTTATGTGTAGGCTAACCAATTGCTCTGGCCAATTTGTTCTCGAAATTTGACTCTTTACGTCATCCAAGGGTCTATACAAACTAGTTGTAATCGCTAACAATCCATTTTTACCCATTGTTCTAACCGACTTTACCTTTAAAGTCCCCCAGATGTTAGCTACTCATGCAGATTAAACAGAATGAAAAATTATATACATATATATATATATATATTCAGCATTCAGTAAGTCAGTCGCCAACTACACATCAAGGTTTCTTGTTAATTGAGGTAGTTGAACACCAATTAGTTTGATCCATGGAGTGTTCATCCAATTCGCCTTTATCAGGTAGTCCAATATAACACTCAAAGTGCTGTCAAGCTAATTCTTGCTATTTGTCAAGGTCAAGTGGCCGGCCCCGAGAGGGTTGGTGGTATACAGGTGCGATGGGTTTGGCAATTTCACTGCGAACGTCTCATTGCCAATTAAGGTTACACCAAAAATATGTATTTTTCAAGTAAAGCAGAGCTGTGCGACGCACTGATGTTTTTATTTCGATCGGTGATAAAGCGTCTGCAACGAAATTCGTCATCCCGCAAAACTATTCGACCACAAACTGGACAACCTGAGCTACCAGCACTTAGTTCTACATAAAAGAGTTTGCTGACGTAAGGCGCTGTTTGTGGCAATATTTTTGAGCGGAGTGCAACGGGGTAATTTTTAGCGCTTAAATTCACCTAGCATACAAGAAAACTGGGCGCATTTCATCCTTGTTCTAATACATTCAGTCGCGTGTGGTGACACCAACGTCTCTCCTCAGCAGATAACCACGAATACCAAATTACGCACATCTTAGCATAGTCAGGAAAGTGTCAGCACGATGCTGCTGCTGAGATCAGGTATAAAGGACGGCTTATCCAAATAAGAGAAACTCGCTTATTGTCCCGCGTTAATTCTACGTCAGCACTGGGGAGAAGACCGGGTTTAGTTTAGATACGTAAAGTTCAGGAAAAATTCAATTTAAACACTATTCACTTCGGCGATCAAGTTGAATTTCACAGCCGAAATATCTTCTGGTGTATTTCAGAAAACCGTATCTGCCCAAGCGACGGTCATACTTTGTGGACATTCCTTTGGAACCCAGCTTGCCACTCCCACCGAAAATGCGCGTGTCCAAGGCAGAGACGTTTTTCCAACCAACGGTCAAAATCAAGCCCCTATCATTTACAATCAGTCCGGACTTCTCATCCGAGGCATTTGTTGCCAAACAGAATGAGTTGCGTCGCAGTGGGAACTGGAATTATGGAACGCGACGTTATGCTTTCCTTTACTGATGATTCCATTGCTCTATCACCTCACTGATTGTCCTAATTATACATATATATATATATATTATACATATGCGAAATATTGTTTTACCCCATCTTACAAAAAAATGTGTTACTCACGGAAATCATATAATGAGTTTTAAGAGTAAACTGACGTGTCTTAATTATTTTCTCCAAATAAATCAATATCAATTCCAGTGAAGCACACAAGAATGCAAACAGGGAACAGCACCTGTTCTGATTAGGTTTAGCAATCATGAATATTCATGCTAGGTGAGACCGAATTCTGCCGAATAACGAGTGCGTTCCTTTCTCTAACCTTACAATCTTGACTGAATTTGGACAGTACCAAACCAGTCATGAAGAACAAAGCTCAGCTGCCGAATGGCAGTCGATTTGTATATCTAAATTCGTTTGGGCAGATGGTAATGTTGTTTCAAGTTTTCATTAAGGTAAAAGTATGCGTCTGTCCAGAAAAGTTCACATTACAACATGAAGCAAAGTGACCTGCAACAAGCTGACCATCATGAGTTCACTTACAAAGGAGTACTAGCTCACCTTACAGAGTAGCTCATCAAATGTAAAGCAACCGCACGAGCCTCTTTGATTTCGGTGTTCTTACTTGAACTCGTGATATCACCTGACACTCTTATAAGAAAGCCTTTACAACCGGGTAAAGAGGTTTACATAGCCTAAGACTAATTGTCGGAATCGTTAAACATATCAGCTAACATGAACGTGTCAGCACGTTCAGAGACTCGCTTTGCATTCTATATATCAGTAGAATAAATCCCGGGGACCTAAAACATGGAAAAATGATGAACTAAAATATAGGAAAGACTCATGTCCGGAGCCTCCTGTGAATTTTGGACCAAACAGAATCAAGGCTATTAGAGCATTGCCGATATGGAAACGAAATGGAAAAGTCACACTAACCACAAACATTTCGACTTAACTCAAATGGGTCGTAAATGTTTACGATCGGTCATAACGCTTCGTACAAACCGTGATCAGATATACTGTTGACAGTATTCCACAATTCTCAGCCATGACCCTCATAAGTAACACTCACTGAACCCGTCGAATTTGTGCGCAAGCATTACGATCGGCTTACTCAAGAAGGTTCGTTGCTGCTCTTTCCACTGCTTTTGTTCAAAGGATGCATCACATAACAGGTACGGTTCCAGTACGACGGTTTGGAGCATCGCGAGCGTTGTAGAATAATCAAACAAAACTCTCCAGCTACCTACTTGTGGTCACTTAATCTGTTTGATTGGCCACCAGCTGATGAGACCAACAATCATACCTAAAATTATTTTCACTCCCCGGATTCAGCTCCATTGCACAGAGTTTAGGGGACAGTTCTCGTAGAAAAGGACTTTCGCTGACCGAATTTCACTGTAGTAGTAATTACTAGGGTAATTTAATCAGAAAGCCACATACAGGACGACGGTAAGTAATACAGGAAGTTCCTGCATTTAAGATCACCAAAAATCTATCACATCTGTTGCCGCATTATGTATGAATTCCCCGTATAAAAAGATGTTTTGCAACAATTTTCAAAATCTGAATCAATCTAACTACAGTCTTATGACCCAGAATTTTTACATCCATTGTGGTCGAAAACCTCATGCACTTCTGTGTGGGACTTCCGAGTCTCCAGCTGCCTTCACTGTAGTCTGTATATCGGATGAGAAGGGTGGTCACAGTGACCTGTGCCACCTTTGAAAGTAGACTGATATGAGAGACAACACTGACCGGTCGATCAACGAATATGTGTAAACATTTTCAATCAGGAAACACTTCCCGCCGTCCAGGATCAGGTAGTTAGTTCAACCGTTGTATGCAGCACAGAGCAAGGGCTCCAGTCTGCTTCGAATGACAAATAGATAGGGTTGGAGAGCGGGTCAGAACTTAGCAGAAGCGTTGCTTATATGTCCTTATTTACATGAAATAAAGACGAAAGGCCAGTTACTGGTTTCACGCGGTTGTGGTAGAGTTGTCCTCAAATTATGTCGCACTCAGCAATGCAAGGGGAAGTGTGTACGTGAACTGCCCACGTTCAAGCAGAATTGATCCATTTTTAAAGTGTACTTTGTTCTACCCCACTTTTCGCTTGCGGGCCGTAGAACTGCCTTTATATATATGTTGATTACGTTGTGCAATAATGCATTATGAACAAAAGCTGATGGAAATTTCGTGAGGAAAAATTTGCGATCCTTTGTCCTCGGTACATTATTTATTCATGAATCTCATACGTACAAGCTTCCACTTAGGTAATAGTGGTACAATTCCGTGGCTTTTGAGCTTCTTGTAATCAGGTGAGTGGTTTCACATAGCAGAGCATTGGTTCTATTTACTTAAGTTACATTGAATAGAGTTGTTAGCAGTTAACCCTTCTGGAGACGAGGCGCCTTTAGCATGGTAAATAAAAATATTTTCCCTATCGGACCTCAACTAAGATAAGTTAAACTTGTTTCAGTTAATTCTTCGCAAGTGGATCCGGAAAAAACCACCCATCTTTTTAGCGAAATACACTCATTTGCAAACAAATTTAGTTTTGCGAGAGGCTCATTTGGAACCCAGCTGAATCTCTCATTCAGGATGTTTTCAGGAAACTGAATGTTGTGCACTCGGCCGCCTCCTGTTTCAGTTGCTGCGATATTCGAGATATCGTGATACATGTATACACGTAGTGCACTACCAATAAGGTTGCTGGAAATTCTTCGACAGCCCATGACCGGTTTCACTCTTCTTGGGGCTCATCAGGTAGGTGCAGTTCCCGAGTTTCCATCAGCCTTATGTTCTATATGAACCCAAATTAGACTGATTTTGATAAATACACTCATTTGCAAATCAATTTGGTTTTTGCAAGAGACTCACCTGGAACCCAGCTGAATCTCTCATTTGCGAAACCTGTCCTGGGTTGTCGAAGAAGTTTTCAGCGACCTTATGAATAATGCGCTACGTATAACCCATCTTTTTACTACAAAGTTACACTTTCTGAGACCACCTTTGAATTTAACCTGTGAGTGAGACTGACGACATAAAATTAGAATGGCTGACGATGAATTTAGATTAGGTATGGTGCTGAATTGTAAGTTTAACAGTTCATTGTATTTCAGAAGCTTTGTTCAAATTCATCGCAGGTTAACATGGAAACTTAATCTAAAAAGTTACACTGCCTTTATTTCCAGTCTCACAAAAGTCCTAGAAACACCGATAGATGTTAGAATAACAAAGCTGTGATCACTTCGGATACACCATGCGTGAATAGACAAATGGTACCGTCTCGTGTGAATTCTCTTCATTTGATATGACTCCAGCTAGCCAGGCGAAAGGATTTGTACCTACTGGTGAAAAGGGAGAAGGCCTTCGCTGCGGAGTTGTTTATTAGAGAAACACCAACTTAAAAGTTACAGACTGTTGGACAGGGGAGCAAAACTCTCATATGCACCTTCTTTACAAAATTGAATATCCATCTTCTCCTTGGACGCGTCTTCCTGAAATTTCCTGGATATTCATTGACTGTTGCTCAAATGCAAGCAAATGCTACAGAGCGTCTCCACAAATTCCGTAATAGATCTCACTTTTCGAGAGGCGCGAAGCGGCTTTACGAGAAAACATACTGCTCGCATGCCTCATCAGTAGTATCCACCGTTACACTGGTATACTTGAAATATTCTGCACGCTTTGCTTTGCTGCAGAGTTCAGAACCAGTTTACCACCGGGAAGGAGTTGAACGCAAAATTGGACTGGATTGGCTTCTGGAAGGGGCTGACAAAGCTGGAAACAGAATTCATCATGTAGATTGAACAAAGTAACAGGCAATAGTGCATAACGAACAATGTCGTTCAATGAAAGTTAAAGCAAACCGGTTGGAAGACTGCACAAAGATGGACAAAGCAAGTTGACACTAACCACGTGAAACAGCCTTATCCTTTCTCCAGACCTGTCATGCTGTTACTGAAAACCCTCCGACAATCTACGACCAGTTCCGCCCTTTTTGGAGCTCATCAGGTAGGCTCGGTCCCTGGGTTCCCGTTAACCTTGTGTTCTATTTGAACCCAAACTGCACCAATTTCGAGAAACAATGCAATCAATTTGGTATTGATATGAGACTCAACAGAGTCCAGCCGGATCTCTCCTTTAGGGTGGTTGATTTCAACTGAATTTGCGGAGTCATATTCCAGTTTGTACGATTTTCGATAAATATCACAATGCTTTGTATAGACGTGGCGCACTACTCATGAGATTGAGGAAGAAGCTTTTACAACCCGTCATGAAAATATACTGCGGTATCTCAAATATCACCCACACTGAAATGTGAGGCGGCCCGATGCAGTACATTCAGCTAAAGCGGACCACCAAAAAAGAGAGATTCGGATGGATTCATTTAAGACTTCCGTCAGAACGAACTTGGTGTGAGAATGAGAGCGTTTGTCGAAATCTGTCCAATTTGAGCTGAAGTAGAACATCAGGTTGGTGCAGCCTCCGGATCTGTAACTACCTGGTCAGCTCCAAGAATGGCGAAGATGGACGTGGGCTGCTGAAGAATTTTCAGCAACCTTACCACTAATGTTTTATGTCTATACAATGCATTGCAATAGCTCAAAAATCCTACGAGCTGAAACAGGATTCAGCCTTGTGCAGCATATCAAGTTGAAGCAGACCCATCATAAACGAGGAATTTTTCCGGGAATCAGGCGAGTCTCTAGTAACAGTCATGCAACCCTTAAATCGATGAAACACAAAGCGGCGCTGACTAATGTTGAGAGAGTTGGTTTGGAGAAACGGAAACTGTTTTATGTAGGAAACATCTGGTTGAAAAACTGAATTAACAGGAAGTAGCCAGTTTCTCACTGAATGATCTGACATACCTGAGGTCAGCAGCATACTTAAATATACTGACATGCGAAGCCTCATTGTCGAAAGACCCTCACGAGGAACGAAGAAACCACACCATCCAAAGAACGGTTTTTGCAATATTCAGGGCTCGATACCAATGCGGCATGCTAGCAATTTAGGTTCTGGTAGAGAATAAAGGTAGGATTTGTCGAACGCTATATTTTGATGTAGTCATATTTCAACTACAAGGCCAAACTGTGGAGGTGTGGGTCTGAAATCGATACAACCTCACGAGATTTGATTCAGGAGATGCTTTCAGGCAACTTGTATGTTTTCGTTTCATTAGGTGGAAGAAAAATTTGCTATTCGTGCCCGGGGTTAGGCTATTCATAGTTGCATTCTGAGCACGACGATTCAACACCACATTATGTGGTCCAGTCACCTGACCGGAAAACCCACCGACTTCGGCATGACTGAGTTGGTTTCCTAAGGTAGGATTTATGGCCGAATACTCAAGTTCTGTCAACAACAAACCTATTGGCTTGGAATCGCCACACATTCAGTGGAAATAGCTCAGGTATTATGCGCAAAGGGAACATTTTTGTGAGCAGAATAAAGGGCAGTGTTCCAACAAATAGCCTTAGTAAGCCGTTGTTGTTTCTTTCCTTAAAAGAATGAAAGACCCGATTGAAAATTGTTGTACTCTTAGGAGAACAGTGATGTCAAACCATTACGAAGAGGTCTTGATCATTCAGTCCTGGGATTTGGGATATACGGGTGGAGACCGGAAACAAGGTTCAAAAGCTCGTCTACGGTTAGACACGATAGGGCAGATGCATAACAGATGACCATGGGACAACCTCGAGGTAACTAGGTGTTCAAGGGCGGCGATACGGAATGAGAGGTCTATGGTTCGGGGCCAGTACTGCTTTTTCGATTGCATTTGTCTAAGAAACATGGATACGTCGATTTCCTGGTTTTAACTTCGGAATAGTTGGCAGCCTTGAACGGAAAAATTTCTAGAATATTGCTAGTTGACTAGATTTTAACACGAGTGGCTTACACAAAGAAGTGCCTGAAATGGCTACCACACCAGACAACAATCAGAGAAACTGTCTATTTGTGAATAGTTTGACCTTTGAATCCGGGTTTTCATCAGCCCCACTAAGGTACTGACAATGATCCAGTCATAAAGCTAAACGTGTCCGCTGAAGGGATTTTACATTCACGTTTTGGTAGAATATCGAAGTATCAGTCACAAGGGGTAGTTCATCCTCACTATGGACAAGTCATTGCTATAAACTTCCCTTAGAATTATGAACTCATTTTCGGGTCATCTTGAGATCCTTCATAGGGATAGTCGACCGCTTGGATCTCAACCAAGTAGAAGGGTGCCTGCTCCTTACATTTCTATCACCGACAAAACCATGATATTTACAGGTCGTGGTTATAGTACAAGGTAGTCTTGTAGAAATTACAGGTCAGTCCGCAGAGATGTAGCACATTTCTTTGCCATCGAGGCATCGTGGGATTTCCAGAGCCCCCGGGCATAAGAATCTTCATATTTCATTTTGGTTGTTGTCTATCGCACGAATGCAAAGATAATTCGAAATTTTTTTGCTGTCAAAAACACAATTGAAACTGATGCGGGATGCAGTGTTTTTATAGTTGTTGCGCTTTTGATCCTCGTGATATAATGTGTACAGTTGTAAAAATTGAAATGACCGCAGGCTGTGAACGATCATCCATTCATGTTACTCAATTACTGCAAGTAGCTAGAAGTATAAACGAGGTTGGACACCATCAGGAAAAAGACAATGGTCCCAAAAGAGATTAATGAAACAACCAAATACACCGTACATGATAGTCATATGCAAGTGGGAGTGTGAAACTTACTGACGGTTTAATTTGGGACGTCCTTTACTGGGCTGATGTTTCAGTTCCTTTCTTAGTTTGGACACGGAATCCCGTAAGATTTGTCTCCCTAAATTCATCCAAGTGCTTTGTGATTCAACCAAGTAAAACTGATAGGGAAAAATGACAATACCTCTAGTCTAACAGCGGTTAGTGTGCATTTTTCATCTTCAGCATCTGCAAATCAGATGGTCGTGGAATAGTGGATCATGGACAGACAGTCAGTTTCTCCAGTGTGTATGTCATCGTTTCATCAAATATTTTAGCTGACTAGAAGTTATAAGTCGACTTAAGCTTTACAGAATGTTCGAAATCAATACGATATCTTTGAAAGAAACTAGAAAGAAGGAATAGAGTTTGGAAAACTTTATCTAATGGACGTAAAGGACTTGGGTCATCATTTCTGTGTAGTGAATTGTGAACATTATAATGAGTGAATACATTACCGCTATATGCAAATGAAAAACCTAAAATTCCCACTAATTTAAAAAAACCATGAAGTCCTGGGTGTATTGTTCGGGCTGGGTTCCTCCACTGCTACAGCCCACGTAGGACAACAAGATTTACAAACTCTCAGTAATAATATTAGAATATATCTGAGACCTAAATTTCTACATACTTAAACTACTGAGTACGACATTTATAATCTCACAATTTTTCAACATTCACTGTAGATTTAGATCGATAAACGCTTCTGTTCCTTGGTGCATCATCTTTAAAAGCGATCTGCACACGGACAAACGCGATCTTCCATGTTTTGAACGGGGTACCGTCTGACAAAAAAGACCGATTTTTTAGCCGGAAGAAGCACTATCAAGCCATGAACTTGCTTCATTGCTTGAGGTAGGATCTCGTAACTGAAGGAAATTTTGCGGAACGATTATATCCGAAAACAGCCTGTGCACAGTACCACATTTGGAGTCGCTCAAGAGCACGTATTTTGGTTACCGATGAAACCTTACCACGCATGAAACACGGACATGGTGGCCTAGATGCATCAGACCCATTCCTTTATAATTGTTCGTCTTGGTATTTTATCAAGTAGCAATGCAAAATAAGTCGTTGGATTGGAGGCATTTTTACCACCGCTGACGACCCCCTTAAAAACGGTGGCACATACAGGTGTTTCGCTTGTTCTGTCGCCGTTATTCTGAAGCTATTTATTTGATAGATTCTAGGCCCTTAGCTGGATTAGGTTCAACAGAAGCATTGTGCCGTTTTGCGTTATGAGCATCGGCCAAATGCGATGGTAACAAACCCCTATGCACTTGTAATGCAGTTCTGTGATGTTGTCAATATGAAACTTCCTGAAACATAGGTGGAAACGAGGAGCTGGTTTTAAAAACCCGGAGATGCGACTAAGAGTAAGTAAGTAGGGACAGTACAACGAACAATGAAACCAGTGAGTTGGTGTAGCTGGAATCTAAGAAATCTGGACAAAAACTCAACTTAGAAAAGTGCCATTTTACATGCAAGGTAAGAGTGATGGGTGACGTCAGTGCCAGAACCTCTAAGGCTCGGATCACATTTGCGCAAAAGTTGCACAATTCTGAATCTTGAAGGACGCGTGTACTATGTTAGGGCATGGACTGTTCTGCTGTGAGACGTATCCACTCCGAGCAGCAGGGCTGAAACTCTTTCAGGAATTCGATAACCGTTACCTCCGATCCATAGCTGACGCTGGGAGATTCGCAACAGGGCAATAGAAAAAGGGGTTTTTGGTTGTGTAACAGTCACTTCAATCGGGTGGTGTGTCCTGCGCCGAACGCTACGGTGGTTTGATCATGTATTGCGCATACCAAATCATCGTTTGCCGAAGAGAGTGCTTTCTCCATGCCAAAATCTGAGTGGTGCAAGCGGAAGCGTAAACAACTTTTGACTTGGCGGAGATACATAAAAAAAGAGATCAGAAGAAGTCTGGGTCTTCTATGTGCCGGTTGTCTTCCAGGACGGGGTCCGCAGCTAATGAGGGCAATTAGGTTTTTTATGTAGGAAAGACTTCAGGTGAAAATAAATTAAACTGACAGCAGTGTCACTTCGATGTGCATCACCTAGCTGCGTTTTCACCACTTAAACGAGCAACTTGAGTGGAGATATCGAGTGCTCCTACGCACGGAGAGATTATTAGGCTAGCGGTTTATTGTGTATACTACAGGGATTCAAGGCTTATTGAGTTCTGAGACAGGCGAGAGCAGTGTCAAAATCGATTAAAACCGTAGGTAGTTAGTGAAAATTGCATTATTTCTCATTTTTGTTCGGTCCTTGTGTGGCATGTTAGCACAACATTCTGAATGATTTTTCATCGCAGGTCACTCTATCTAGATGTTGCCACCATGACTGGCTTGGCTTCCTGTAAATATGGGCGAGTATTTTGAGTCCTTAAGGTGACGAGTTATACCCTGGCAGACGATCCCTCTGATCATTCGTAGACTACTCAAACCGGACAGAGACTGTTCACGGTGAGCTTCATATGCGTTATGCTTGACTGTTGCTCGAGACGGGACCGCACAAGGTGGACACTTTAAAGTTTCGTCGTTTACCTGTGTGTAATCGCAAAATTGAGAGTTTTTACCTCATGATAGGGTTTAAAGTGAGTGTGAGGAGCAGTGTGTGAGTGACAAGCACAAAGCCAACGCTAATCGAAACTGTTGGTTCTGCGTGATTCTTTCTCCTAGATCACACCTAGCATTGTTTATAAGATTCAAATTTTTCGTTGAAGTGACAGTCAGTGTAAATTTTTGTCCAGCTTTCTGTTTCTAAAAGTTAAGGCAAACAAGAAGCGTCGTTAACGTCCATATATCAAAAATTCCACGTTTTCAGTTGGCTACGCGTCAGTTAGTAGTAGCACGCGTTGTGCTTGGCCCGGTAAAGGCCATATTGCAGTCAAAAAACACCGGTCGTAGGAGTCAGTCTCTTGTGGACGATGCGATTCACAATTAGTGCATAGAGGTTGTTAAATGAAAACAAGTTGAGCTAAATGCACCGTCGAGCAACTCCTAGGCCCCACGAAGTACTACTGACATTTTTAGGGGTTTTGAGGTTTTTTATAACAGCAAGCTGAGAAGCACTGTATGCCTCATTTTACTTAGAAGCCTACGTCTCAGACAGTATCAAAAGGTCGTTAAACCAAAGCTACCCGGACAGCAGTTTGAAAGCAGTGATGGTGCATCGTTTCCATTCAAACAACGTCCAAAGGATGTGGATCCATACAGTTCCTCATCAAATTTACGCCCTTTTTTATAAGGTGCAAACAGAAACAGATGTTTACAGTACAGCGCAATCCTCCAGTGTAGAACAGTAAAAACAACTTTGGTAAGAATCAAAACTGCTGAATAAACGTTTAGCATAGAAATTTAGCTTATCAAGCGTGACGTGAGTTTGGAATATCGGAGATGTGGATTGTGGAGTATGAGTGAGGATGTGACGGTTGGGTGCAAGGACAAGTAAGTAGATAATATAGTACCGCTGATAATTGGCTCGCGTCAGGAGTATATGATCTCCCGATAAAAGTTAGTCGAAACTCAGCATGTGCACGATCGATACAAAAGTGAGATATGCATGAAAGTTTTACAGTTTGCTAAGTTCGTAGCAGTAAATTGGACTGTACAGTTTTCATCCAAAAACAACTTCGACCAAAAAATATCTCTTGGAATTATACAAAGGTGGGTTAATTCAAGAACATGAGCCAAAAAACAAAATTCAGAAGCAACTCCTTAGGGAAAATTTGACGTTCACTGATTCCTTTAGCACCTACGTCGGGCGCAAGCCTTTGACCAACAGGATGGACCTAGCGAAATAAATCAACGTGCTTGGAAATCCACATATTAAAAAGACACATGCACAACAAATCAACATGGGATACAATCCGAGGTAAGTGAAAAGGAAGGATAGAAGTATGCACATTGATTACCGAAACATATATATATATATGTATATGTTTAATTCATAATTACACACAGGAAAGTGACTCCACGTTCATACAGGCCTTTGAACCGATAACCGGTAGACCGCTTTATTGGCATAGTTTGCCGTAGGTCTCTTTGCGGATGTGTTGTGTTTAACAGTCTGCACTTTTAAAGTGCAAGCATACCAAAGCAGGTCCATTTAAGGTTACGGTCGATCGTTACTAAACCAGGCTGCCTTGGAAATTCCACTTGGCTTATTAAAAATTCACTGCTTCGTTTATGGTCAAGGCGCAGCTAGACAGTACGCCGACAGAGCGCACAGTTTAACACAACAACTTGAATTATCGTGCAAGTAAACCGTACTTTCGGTCATCAGACATACGAGCCGCTCTTACACTAAATCGACGGGCACTTGGTACAGTAAGCCAATCGCTTCGTACGCTTTACTCAACGAGCGTTTACGGAAGGCAAACTGGTGGCAAAGGAGCATGAAAATTGGATTATGGATATCGAACTAAGGCGAAAATGGCTAAATTATCTAGATATCCGGGTTCATCTAGAGGCATCTCTTGAAGAACCTATGAAATTAACTTTTATGCTTCGCAGCACAGATGGACAAATTGTGCTCTATAATGTGTCTATTAATACAGTTTGCCACGGCATGGTCTCAGGTAGAAAGTGCATCCAGACGGAATGATGCGAAGTATCAAAGTAAATAGGACTGATAGATCAATCTAAGCTTATGATGCGAATGCGCGCACAATCTGTGTTTTGATCTTAGAAACTCAGAAAAACAAGGCATCTGATTTGACGGATAAATTTAATTGAAGCAGTGATTGACCAAACAGCTAGCGAAAATCGTCCACCTAGTCTTATCTGCATTTCGTTGGTGAGCGGTCGCCGTATACCTTTTCCGCGAACAGCCTTCATTCCCCTCGTCTGTTTTCGTCCAGTTTTTGATGATGTTTGCTAATCTGGTGAAATCTACCTCTGACCAAAAAGCTAAAATTTTCAAACATACACGTTCGTTTCTCAAGAAATCTGCGGTAACAAATAACTCCTGTGCTGAAGTTTTTTTGAATGCATTAACGCCCGTTCTATGGTGGCTCACACAGCATGTGAGAAAAACGTTCAAAGCCCAGCTCTGACTAATACATTCACTAATTCTTCTGGTGTTTTGTGTTGTGCTTTTGGTATCGTACTAAGAGTGAATTCTGATTATAAGTGTTTGCAATGACCTGGCTATTCTTCCAGGAACACATTTGCTGGAGCAAGTAAATTCATTTAGGCGTGATTGTATGCGATTTTGAGTAGGATGTGAAGGAGCGAACTCACTTTGGCCTCTTGTGAAGGTCAAGTGCTTTCAGGTCAGCATGAGAATTGGGCGGGGTGGTCGCAGGGTGTAAAGTATTCCAGCAAGCTAAAATTAGTGCACTGTTCATCTTTGGATTCACGATATGTGCTTGTGCGCGGTTTTACGAACCATTCGAATCAATTTAACAACCTCATTTTTCTTTACTTGCGCGTGATTAATTTCACTTCGATTTTCAATTTTTCGTTTTGCGTCTAACCCAATTCTTGCCTCATGCATGTGGATCGGAGTTGTAAAAGTAGGAGACTGAAAACCATGCTAGAAAATTTTTGAACTACTCATGTTTATACAATACCTCCACCTATTGTTAGTTGATCTTAAAACCTCGGGTAAGTAGAACATTAAAAGCAAAGAGCTATTATCAGAACGTCATTTGAGAAAGCTGGCAGACCCAGAAGAATTGCGTCAAACAATGAGGAATGTCCCATCTTTTTGATGTAGCACAATTCATATAAGTGTACTTAAAGCTCTTCAGAAGCTCCCGACGCGTTTCAGTCATTTCAAAGCCTTTCAGATAGGCACAGTCCCCGACTTCCCAAAAACCTTATGTTCGAAATGAATCCAAACTGGACAGCACCTATACTCATCTTCAAACTCATTTCCTCTTAACGGTGAACACAACTAAATCCAATTTAGTCTCTGGTAAGTTATATTATTCAGCTAAATGAGCTAAACTGCATATTAATGTTGTCCGATTAGGAAGAGTCAGTAATATCCGTCTAAGACCGCTCGACATAGGAATTCTATAAACATCTCTAACCTATTTTCGTAAAGGAAACTACTCACAAAGTTTCTGGAAACCCTTCGATAGCCCACGACCGGTTTTTTCCTTTTTAGAGTCCATCAGGTCGACGCAGTCCCCGAGTCTCTGTCAATCCTAATTTCTACTTGAGGGAAACTCGGAGAATGCGCCTAGCCAATGAGCCCCAAGAAGGGCGAAAGCGGTCATTAACTGTCGAAGAGTTTTCAGCAACCTTGTGATTAGTTTTCTTTATGCAAGTATACTGCGATATCTCGAACATCATTCCGACTGAAACATGAGGTAGCCTTTGCGTAGCATGTTTAGTTAAAAAATATCATAAACGAGCGATTCAGTAGAGTGTCCCGTGAAAACTTAGTTGATTTGCGAACGAATGTATTTGTCGAACTCTCTAACCTATGTTTCCTGGCATCAAAATAGCATCCTAAACAATGCAACCTAATGGTTTGCTCGGATTAGTTCGTAAATCAAACACTTTGGAAATCTGACAAAATATGAATAGTCTGATAAATTTTGATTGCCCTCAAAGATGATGGAATAAGCATCGCACTTCGTGACTAAGCAAATGACAGCAAACTGAAATTAGAGACGTTCGGTTCATATACCATGCGTCTTGTGCAGATGAGCGCTCATTCATTGTTCGTACGAGGCTTCAAGCAACTAGAAGAGAAGAAAAGATGTGCTTCTCCTTTCCATTCTCAAGGTTGTCGGTCACTCCGTGTTAGGCTCTAGGATTTATCGTAGCCGTATTCTCAGCGTGCCACTCTGTCCCCATACTGTTTCAGATCGAGATGTACGTTCGATGAACCCAAGAACTTGACGTCGCATAACGTATCCCAGTTTCACGTAAGTCCAAGGTGGCGTGAACTTCTACGTTCTTCCACATTCACTTACCACATATGTCCGTCTACACATGGCAGTTGTGGGCAATCATTATTGTTCTCGTGCGTGGATACAGGTCACTCATCACTTCGCACTCCATTGTCATGGGAGTTCACGAGGCTCTCAGCATCCAGTTATCTCCTGGAATGAAACTATTCTCGTCGTTAAATCACGTGAATAAAAATTGCTTGTTTCTGACCCTTCGTTATTCATTTCTCTTCAGTGACACTAACTTCACTGATAGGCTCAGGTCAAACCAGTTTCGGCTGAAGACTTTGGAACTTATTATACTTGAAATCTGGGGATGATGCCTATTCGATTGTTGCACGCCGTGTTCTCTCAGATACACTGATAATAAAAATAGGCGTTAGTCTTAATCTGTGCATAGTCCAGAACTTCAGTCAGGACGTCATGCCTAATCGGACTCAACTGTCATTTGGCATAAATTCATTGGTGTTTATGAGGTTGGCTTCCCACTTCACTAACCGATCAGTCCCATTGTATTCCTATTTTACTCACCTTCTAATGCGTTCTCTGGGACTCTGAAACTTTATTCATCCGTGTTTAACACGGTAGGAATTCTTGTCGAAGGGTAGTTTTGCCCGCCATTTCGGTACTCAGTGTAAGTGTGGGATTTTTATAAGTCAAGCTTAGGGTGTAAGAATCCAGAAGCAACAGATTTGACAAGTGTGCCATCAGAAAACAAGTCAGCTGTCAGGGCTGCACAAGGTTGCAACGCAAACCGAGTTTACCAAACACTGATAGGTTTCTTTCGAGCGAGTCAGCAATCGCAGCTGGCTGAAAGTCACCTATTCTTTAGATTACATGATCAGCACTCTTCAAGATTTATATGGACGGTTTTGTCTAACTTCTGTGAACGAGACCAGGTTGCGTATAATAAAGGCCAAGTATGATGATATTATTAGGCTATTGGGCTAGTAGACCTAGGAGTGATTAGTTAGTGGCTACAGATAGCCCCATCTAGGAGAACAATTGAAGAAATGGAATGAAAACGGTCTGTTCTAGGAGCTGATCTCTTCTGGGAAAGATTTTCCCCAAAAATATGCTTTGGTGGACTGGTCAGAAGTAATTTTTTAAACGTGAAGTTTTCTGGAGGCACTTTTTGCGTATGTAGACAGCTTTAGAAAGTCCTGTTGCTAACTTTGGAGAGGAAATCGGTGTGCTTGATATGCGACGCATTAACGGTCACAGCTAGCGAGTAGCAATTTTATCAGTACAAAAGAACTCGTACACTTCTATCATTATTGGTTCGCTGTTTGTGCGCAAAACTTTAAGTTCTAAGACGGACCACGGCCAAACATTTTCGTTTGCAGTAGCTCGCAGCGCTTGACTGAACAGCGATCGTGAAGGCCTAACGCTTAACGTTGGTGACTTCGCCTAAGCTGATCTTGTCAATGAGAGTATTAATAGCTTATCATTCTCTTGGCATCATTTGGCACAACCTCCGCTTAGTATAAATTAAACAGTCGTAAGTCTGGTCGAGCACATCGTCCAACAACGTTGCACACAATTTTTCAGTTGAGGTCACTTTCCTGAGGACGTGCACTTTGCTTGTTCAACTTTCCAAACATTCCTCAGTACGGTGTCTTCCAAGTGCTCTGCACAGTTTTTCAACCTTAATTCAGTGCACAATGGTAGGCCCATGTCGTATGACAACAAAACCCTTCTAAGTTTTCTAGAAATAACAAAACAACGTCTGTCAAATCTTAAAGTGTTTGTGTATTTGCGTGTGCACAAACGCCTGTGAGACATCAGTATATTGGACCTCAATGTGTTGGACTCGTAATACGCATTCTAGAGATGACAAGAAGTAACCCGAATTCTGAGGTTATTTGGAACCCTGCAAGAAATTATGATGACCGTCACAGTAAACACGTAGCGCGAAAATCATTCCGCAGTAAAGACTCATAAGTCGACTTTGGGCAACGTTGAACTGTCAGACTAATATTACTCTAGTCATAAAATGCCCGTAAAGGGAATGCAGGAACTCCTGTTACTGTATCAGTACAACTTTACCGGTTATGAATGACCTTGTAACAACAGGGGCAAATTTGATCACTGTTTTTAAGTAATCATGTACACGCATTTCCTGTTGTGCAAAGATGGGCAGTCGCAAAATGTAGTCCCTTTTCTACCTAGTCCACTACGTTTGTTAATAACGCTGTAAAAAAAACCATGATGTCGGTTGCTTGCCGTCATACCAGGGGTCTCCTGTTCCAGTTCCGCACTATTACACGGGCAGTGGACTGAGGAAGCTGTCCTGGTAGAGTCGGACAATAGATATGGTTTTTCTTTAATTTTCCGACAAAGTACGACAAGCTTAACTAAGTAAAATCATTTAGGTCAAACGTTCCTACTGGTAGCAGTGGAGTAAAGTCAAAAGAATCCACTAAACAAGTGGATTTCGGCTTACTTAGCTCAGCTGCTATTTCAGGGCTAGCGTTTCTCCCGGAACATGCTTTCTGGTGAACAAGTTAACTCGAGTTCTCTGAGTTGAAATATTTTATTCCGAATACACAGTTTGCCAGAAATTCCTTCAGTACAGCCTCATCGGACAAATACTATTGTAAGTATATTTCGGGTTTGGATGACTAATGCGTGCGTTGTTGTTGGTTGAAGTAGTCTTCGGTTGAACAACGCGTGCCGCTCGCTCACATCGGGCGTCATAAAACTCGATTAACAATTTAACTATTCTTCAACAGCATATCAATGTTAAGAAAAAACAAGGGCTCTATTGTAAACAGACACAGCCCTCTGCGCCACTGATAAAATTCCGAATCGGCACAGCGAAAAAAGAGAATAATGTAATTAAACAGTGAATGTGAACGTGCCGTAGTTCCGTTTCTGCCTTCCTGGCGACCGTCTCGTTTCAACTATGGAGATAACGCAGAGAAGTGGAACACAGAAAGATGAGCTGTCTTTGGTCTGCTGTATCCCTTCACAGGTAAACAACGGAACAGTGTCAGAAGAACAAATGAAACAGAGCAAGATTTCGTATGCTATAGAGGAGAATGTCGGTAGCTCAGGTAGCCTAAATGGTCTTTGGTTTGTTCGCTGATCTGTGCAGTTTGATTGCACAACCAACAACCCATCGCTACCCTCCACCACGTTCCCTAACAACACATTGATAATGTCACCCCGTTTGGTGATGAAACGTTTGCAATCCAATTGCCCAGCAGAAACCAGCGATACTTATCCACAAATTCAGTGGGCTCCATAACTGTTCATCTGGTGCCAAAGACGATCATAGGTTTGTTTGCTGAGCTGGGCAATTTGATTGCGAACTTTTCATTCATCAATAAGGGTGACATCATCAGTTCTTTGTTAGGGAGCGTGTTGGAGCGAAACGATGGGTTGGTGGTTGTGCTTACGTATTCGTATAGATTCGATCTTATTCGATTTCGTATCGTGGGGTGCTTAAAGCAGCGGAGTGTCAACGATATGGCCTACCTCTTCTGTTTGGACATTTCTAGATTTCATATTTTGATACCAATCAATTCAACAAACTATCATCGTCCCGCTCGTTGTTCTGTGCACGTTGTGGAATGCAGCTTCGGATCGACGCAATACCCAACTGCAGGTAACTGGCGTGGTAGCACTGAAGCCAGGTTCGATTACGCACTGGACTCTGGATGTGAATTTAGGGGCGTGGTGGAACGGATTGGTTCATCTGCACCTGAAATCGGGATGTGTTCAACCGGATTGTCTGTTTGTTTGCCAAGATTGGCGATAAGATCGCAAACAAATCGTCTCCAATCGGTCTTGCATCGTAAATGTGCGATGAAATAAGTCAGTCATATTTCGGTATAAACTTGATGGTCGGCTGGCTTTCAAATTATCGATGGTATGGACATTTGTTCCGTTCTATTTGCAGACATTCGAAAAGCTATGACAGGGTACACTTTGTGAATCGTATAAAAACTTATTGCTGTGTTTCGTCAGAAGATTGACTTCTTACACTGCTGTATACAAAACGATCATTATCCACCGGGCTATGGGAAGTGTTTGAGCCCAGAGAATTTAGGCTCTAGAGCTCGAGAGCTATGACCTCTTACAAAGTGCTGTTCAGACAGCGTCAAATACCAAATCAAACGTTCAACCAAAACCACTGTGTTATAAACGAGTTGTCGGTGTTTCGAGTAAATTCCGCTCGTCGGCTTGGTGAAGGATATCCGTATGGAAAGGATGCCAGGTGACTTGGGAGGTTCCTAGACCTCAACCCTCCTCAGTTTGGTTTTCTGTCGAATACTAACATCCCAAATGTATAATTAGTCCATCTAAGCTTTTCTCGGACTGAGGCACGCTGATCAGACGTTGTATACTGTATCCCTTTCAATACTCGCAATGATGATGTCTCCCCAGCTGGTGGCGAAGCGTTTACAGGCCACTTGCCAGACTCTGCTAGTAGACCATCGCTTACCTGATAAACTACCGGCCTACGCAAATGATATATCAATATTCAGAAAGGTTTTTACACCAAAATTTGCTCAATATATACTACCATCGACCGGTTTTCTCGGGCAATTTCTCAATTCGCTGTCTAACCACACTTCACAACTTGCGGTTACATAGCAGACAGAAATCAAGCCAGTATGACGTTGAACAGTACTCAGCCACTTCACAATCAAGCTTCTTGTGTTTGGTTGTTCAAACTGCTGGTAAAACCATGTGATGAGAATTGCTTGCACTAGCCGTATCTGTCGAAGTTAGTAGGTTCTATTAAGTTGGTTCTCATGACAGAAAAGCCAGAAGCATATAGCGATTACGGACCTCTACTTAAAGCCCTTTAGCTCCAACATGGCGATCAGGCAGCGGAACTAGTTAAGATGGTTCGCCATTCAACCTCAACTTGTGACACTATCCACAGGATCAATGAATATGATTTGCGCGTCCAACTGTTAAAGTATTATCCTTCTTGCTTGACTGGGTCGCAGAAGGCTTCGGAAACCCACGCCACTCTTTCACGTGCACACCAAAGGCGATAGATCTATGCAAATGGGTAATATAGATGCGTCTCGCATGTGTACATTGTATTAAAGGCAAAAAGTAAAATTGTCGAGGAACGTTCCAGTTCAAATCACGTTTTGATAAGTCCTGCCCTCATTTTTCTGCACCGAATTTCCCTATTTCCTCTTCTCCACAAACTGTACTTAGTACCCACATGCGAATGACCCCTCACGACGAAATCAGGTTCCTTAAAAAAATCGATCATAACTACACGAACAACGTGTAAATTCTCCGTCACTACAAATGCCCCCTTATACTTATAAGTCAAACAACTTGGGGTATGACCCACAAAATACGGAATAGGAGTAGGATCTTTTACTAGAGAGCTGAGGTTCATCAAAAAGTCAATAACAAATTACGATAGAATCAATCCCTTGTAAAATACATCTGGAGGCGGATAGCTAGACAATGTGAATCTTTTTTCGGGAATCCGCCCGTCCTAGCATAACTAACTGGTCAGTATACAAGAGTATCGTTCTAGGATATCCAGTACACATCAAGGTTAGCTTCGTATTGAGTATAACGAAAAATAACGGAGGAAAGGCATAAAATAAGCTCACAAAATGTGTATGCAAGGGCTATCGATTAAACGGTTGGACAGATATAGTAGTTGGTCACACGCTGAAGCATACACAGCTAGTGCAAATCTGTCTTGCTAAACTTCTCACCAGTTGTGACAAACACCAACCAATCCTATTATAGCAATAACTTATCAGTGCATCGTCTTTGTTTTTAAGGTCTAAAAATCACCGGTGTTCGCATTCCTCAGTTTCATGAACATCTGGTTCAGTGCTTTGGTCTTGTTGTCCATTTGGAGCGCAGTGCAATGCCGTAGGTTTTCCGCATGATATTCTCCGTCATTATTACTCACCTAAAAAAATTTTGTGATTTGTCTGAGATTTGTCTCAGTCCACGTTTAACTCAGCAATCGAACTAGAAAAAATTGTACAGGTTTTTCCAATTGCTTAAAAACTATCCGCTGTTTGTTGAGTAGGACTTGCAGCTGAACCTGTGTGGCATGGTTATTATCACTCTGTCTTCGTCGTCCATGTTAAATAGTGGTGAATTATATGCGTGCTTTCGGATGCCTTGAAACATTTTCACAAAAACTCTTCCAAGAAGAAGTTACGGATGTGAGCAACTAACCAAACTTACGACTTTGCTCCTAAAGTGGTTAGTCGCAGTCAGCAAGTGGCTGATGTGCCTCAACTCCGGTCTTGTAAAAAGGACACTCTTGATTCCTTCAAGGTTATGCGGTGTTTTGCTTGCCAGTGGATGAGTGGTGCTTTCTTAACAATATAGGTACCGGTCTTCACGAAATATCCCCTGTTACGGATCTTGAGATGCACAAATCGGCTTGTTCTACCTTTGTATGCAATGGATTTTCAATGGTATCTATTCGCTCACGAGAAAGGGACGTATACTATCGGACAACTAGGTAATTGCTGAAATAATTTAACAAGTTATCCACCGAATTGTACGTATATTATCGGACAACTGGGTAATTGTTGAAATAATTTAACAAGTTATCCACCGAATGACTACTCGCAATTACTGCAGTGAGAACGAACTTTGCTATTTCAAGTATTTAATATTTGCGGTAACTGAGGCAAATACGGTCACCGAACAGACATGGATCATCCGGTCTGACCTTGATTGTTGAAAGTTGATCATATATAAAACACTTGGCATTGTAGGGTGCCATCCTAGTACAGTGACGAATGTGAGTGATATGTGGGCCGTTAAATATGAAGCAACTAGTTTGCGGTGGGATGCGGTAAGTTTGAAACCCCATGCACGAACGTGTACATGTGGGCTTAGCACTTGTAATGGCATGATTATATCATGACCTCAAGGTCACGCACCTTGACCTAAATTCCCACGTACTGGATAAGATCAAGCTGTGGATTAACCTGAAATGGAACAGTAGCATCAATCTCGAACCAAAAGTTTTAATTACAATATTTTCTATGATATATATATGCCTACACTGTGGTCTTTGTGACGAGTACTTTTGTTTGTTGGTAGTTTGAGGAGAGTCTGAGAAGGTTTGTTAGAAATTTTGTCCAAACAAATGAGGCAAATCCCGGCTGAAAAACCGATAATCACTGTACAGCCGTTCCATCCTTACCGGGAATCATCAGCAGGGCTCATCTCGAAAATAACCCAATTTCTCGGCTAGCAGTTTGAACACAACGTTTCGGTCAAGAGTAGGTGACTAGCACTGCCATTAGGTCTCGCTTACACAGAACATAGTGCCACACATCCTTTACCCAAGCGATCCACATCACGTGGTCATAGGCTTTGAATGGCTCCTTCCAAAGAAGTATCGTCAACCTACAACAAAGCTGCTGATATCACATTAGCAGTAGCATTATCGCCTTTTGTTCTTCTAATGTGTCGAGAAAAAGATTTCACTTGGTTAAGATGACAGCACAGACCATCTACTTTCTACCTGTCATGTGAAACAGTTAGTTAATAAATCCAAACGACATAGATTTCCCGCAATCAGGAACTCCTTTGTCCATGGAATTTTCCGGTCAGGTGTTAAAAAATGCAGTTGAATGTTCGATCATACCGGAATGGGTTAGTGACTTGCTCGTCTACAGGTCCGGAGATCCCGCATAAACTGATGCATGATCAAACTCATCCATCAACACAAGGCATACTTGTGGCTGGTCGTTGTACTTTTTGCTGAAGTAGACAGCTTGGTTTCAAACGTTTCACCACCAAACCAGGAGGTATCACCGCTGCGTAGTAGATTGTCACTAAGCTGTTGTTTATCAGTAGGCCAACCTATGTCTCAATCACGCATTTCGTATACATTCTATGTAGAACACTTTGCACCGCTTGATATCTTACTATTTCATCGGATGACCTTTTTCTTCATCCTCCAACAGAAGAACACCACCTAGAGCATGGTACGTTTCTGTTAAAAAACACATACGTCGCCTTTGGCTACAATTATTTGTGTATTAACGCACATGTGAAAGGCTCTTTCCAATAAGAGGTGTTCAGAAGACTGCAATAAAAGCGTTTAACATGCTTGAAAACATTGCCGAAAAATTTCCAATAAGAGGTGGTCAGAAGACTGCAATAAAAGTGTTTAACATGCTTGAAAACATTGCCGAATATTTATACATTCACATTTATGTTTCCTCGGTAACAAAAATGTCATAATATAGCTCCAATACTCTTCCAAATAAGGGTATCTATAACTAATTTTACGTCAAGTTCTGTCTATCCAGTTTGAATACACTTTGTGTTATCAATTATGTTATATTGCTTTACAAACTACACCCATCTTGGTATCCAGTTTTACATCGGTTTATGGGCAACCGATATGTTTTAACAAGAAACACCGATATTCCTAAGTAAACCAAAAGTAGAAAACGAAAGTTTTTTGGTTCTGTTATCTTTCGCATGCTTCGGTTACTACTATCACTGATAAAACAGGCTCTGGGTTTTCATACATGAACTCTACAGTGGATTCACAAATCAACGTTTGATGACCTCCATCCTAAGGCGAGCAACAGCTTGCTCGAGATTTGTAGGCTACCTGTTGCAATCACATTGTCAAGTCAGGATTTCAGCAAAACGTATCTGAGAATCGGTCTTCGAAAGCCTACTCATCAGGCTTATCTGACAGTGAGGAAAAAACGGGAAATATCATCCAAACGCAATTTTACACTCGTCCCCAGAGCTTAAAATGCGTTCTGAATTTTATTTGTTATGTAATGAATTGGCTCAGCATGGAATACCTACATTTTCTTATTTATATATTATTTATTATTATTTATTACTATTTATTTTGCCCCAACACACGCAACCATTTAATCGCTTTACTTGTTATGCGCACTAAAAATTTATCACATCAACGTAGCTGAACTATAAGGCACTGCCTGTAGGTTTAGGAAAACTGATGTACCTCTCAGACAAGTACTGTTAAGGTACTGTTAAAGCACAGTTAAATTATTCATCTCCAATGGTTTTTCAAAGACAGTCGAATAAAGTTTGTACACATAATTATGCGAAAATTGCCGCATCCAGCTTTAAGTTTCATACTTAAATATTCCGTCGCACATCTGTTCTACTTTCAATCTGTCAAAATATATAGGTTCGGCCGGTGATGATTCTGGCGGAGGAGGTGGAAGCAACGACGAGGACGATCGTGAGTAACGTATCCAGAATATAATAAGTTTTGAGTTTGCGTATACTAACAAGATTGTAAATACATGCTTAAACTATCGCATGAGCCTCTATGCTAGAGACTTGATACGATCAGTGCCAGACAGCAGGTGAAGGGACTTTGAAATTTCCTTCCGTCACACTATTTTTCTTAGCATCGTACTGTGTCAATTGCTCTGTCCGCATGATATACTGGCTTCTCGATTGTCCTTGTTTTCTCAAACAACACAGTAAACTTCCCTGTCTCAAAAGGGAACAGACCCCTCTCCATCAAGATCACGCCAGTCTGGTTTCGTGAACTCCTGCAATCTTTTTAGTGAACGCTCTCTAAGCTCCCTAAATACATTACTGTAAATTTTTTTCTTGGATAGAATTTTCTTCCTAGCAAGGACAATATTGGGAAATTGTTCCATAGGGTTCTCACATATTCTGATATCATCTAAGTATTTGACCAAATGCACAAAGTGACGTTTCTTTTCCTAAGTGAGTAAAGGTTAAAATATTGATGGGTTACAGCATATTTGTGATAATCAACCGTAGGGCATACGACTAACACACTTTACTTCTCTGCAATCGCACAGACTCAGATTCGACCAATCACAGAGGGCCCACCATGATGACCGAAACGTTTAAGAAAGAACATGTAGCTACGGAGATTAACTCTGATGAAGACATTTGGGTGATCCCTCATGATTGAGGCAACCGTACTACGCTTTCTTTCTCTGAGGAGATTTGAGGAATTGGTCTATTTCCTCATGGTACACATTGGTGCACTAAATTTTTCAGGATACAACATCGTGTTTTATGCACGTAGAAGTTAATACGGAATTTGGGGAAACACTTCTGAACAATAGGTTGGGCAATTTGTTCCCCAGAAAACAAAAACAGAAACGTCAAGCTGACTACTTTTTTCAGTAATCCAGTTTACTGCAGTAGTGGAAGTTTAGAAATATTATATAGGGGTCGTCAGCGTTTAGTTAGGATATTTGTTCAAAAGTGTACCGCGTGCACATTTGTCCTTTATGTCAAGCTTACTTGTGGGGAGGAGTTTGTAGCTGAACTAGCCTTTGAGTGACCTAAAATAAGGCCTTGATTTATCAAAAATGACCTACACAAGGTGGAAAACTTGAATTAAATAACTTGATCCAGACTCAGGAAGTCGGTGGAGCATGTAGCGTCAACCTGATGATATCAAAACCTGCAACTCATGGATAGTCCCCTTGAAGACATCAATTGTGTACAAAATCTTCCGGTGACGTCTCCAGTGAGTGATAAACATATGGAGTAAATGCATATCATCCCAGTACTGACTTCCAAGTCCCCACTCTATAAGGCACACTGCCGGTACACAAGTAATGTGATATTTTCAAAACTGGACGTCGTGATTACTGTTGGCGAAAAGAAGGGAGTTGTTTGTTTTGTGTATTGGGTCTTTATGATTGGGTTCAAAACGTAGCAAGCTCGCCTGTATTTCATATGGACAAGCCTTGGTAGTGTTGAATATCAGCTTACGTTTGTCGAAAGCCTAGTTTGACCAAACGACTTCGTACTGGTACAGAACCGTAAACTCTGATGAAAACAAACATTTTCTGGCGTCATTGATTTGAGAAGGTTAGGGTAACAGTGTGATCGCACCCAAACCGTATGATGGGCTCCGGTACAAATTTAGTTAGTATTTATAAAGTGATGACTTTCCAGTGCAGGTATCCCAGCTTCTTTATTGGATGCCCTCTTGCAAGCGGTAATACACTAGCTCTGGTGTGTCTTTTTGCTGCTGTCAGGATTTAGGATAACTACGTCATCGGCTGTGTTTAACAGACAATATTCTCGCACTAGTGTACGACCGCATTCATCCAAGTCTGTCCTTCTGACTATGGGGGACTGCTGTGGCTGCATAGGTGCAGCACCACCGCATGTTCATGTCGCAGCTGACTTGCTAGGCTCACACGAGAACAAAAGTAGTTGTCTGCTGCATCTCTCAAGCAACTGTAATCCACTGTTTATTATTAGCGCGACGGAGCACATTTCTAACACTCGCCAGCGTTTTACCGCTAGATTACCCTAAACACATTCAATTCTTCTATGGTTCTGTATTAAAATATTGTGGTCCAAACTTGTTTCATCTCCATCTGTCAAACCATGTATCTGCAGTTGGAGGTGGTGGTGGTGGTGGTGACGGCGGCGGCGGCGGAGGAGGAGGCGGCGGCGATGATGACAGCGACGGTGGTAAGTAATTTACTTGGAAAAAGTGCACTTGAGTTTATGAAATTGTCAGGACTCTGCGCTTACGTGTACTATGGAGCATTAAGCTAACCGGTATCCAAGGGCTAGTGAATGGAATTTTGCAGCAAAATATTTCGTTCCGTTGTGTTGTGTCATTTTGTTGTTTTCCCGATCAGTGGAACGCCTCAGCCATTTTATTCATCTTATCCAATTCTTCCGCATTGTCTTCAAAACAGTGTGGCCAATGCGGCATCGTCGGTTGTCGGTATTCGACACACTGCCAATGTGTGTAGTCAAATCTGTAACACTGCCACATGTTCACTTCGAGACTAACATGCTGGAATTATGCTACCCGGCTCCACACGACGACCAGGGTTGGTCCGATCAAATTGCCGGCTCAACGAGACATAACATTGACGCCCAGCGAGAGCACCCTGCTATAACATGGTGCAAATCAGACGCACAAGTTAGCAATGGTTGCAGACCTACTAGGACGGTTTCTAGCGTACACATAGTCCACACGTAGCTCTTGTTCACCTACAATGAACGTGAGACAAGCATCTTAATTGTTCCAAGAGTTAGGGATTGGCATTCGTGATAGATATCAGGAAATTACTCTGGCCGTATAAAGCGCTACCAAATGGAATGGCCATCAGCCACCACTTGAAAATTTGTTTCCATCATTTTAAGGAAAAATTTGGATGCTCAACGTGGTCACCTGTTTGTTTAAACTGTAGAAAACAATCAGAAATACAGTGATAACGACTTGCTCGGTTTTATTAGATGAGGAAAAAATAAGATGCCTTTCACAAGTCTGTCGTCTGATTAATCTTGTAAGTCTCTTTCACACCTCCTTGTCCTCAAGATCACAGCCACCCAGGACTTCATTGTAAGTTAATGTGACAGTGACCAGACTGATAACAACTACCCACAGAATACAGAAGCACTTGTTGAGGCCTCTTTTATTCGTGGTTGATAGAAAACGAAAGAAAGTATTCTTCTCGTTAGATGTTAAAACACTTACTCTTATGTAAATAATCCCATGAGTTTGTTGGGGTTGTAAAAAGTTCTTTAAAACTCCAATTTCAAAATTTCATTTAGAAGAAGACCTGATATAACATTCGCTCTATCCGACCTTCTTAAGAGGTTCATTCAAGTTTCGCCTACACCGTTTATGCTCGTTTGGAGAAGACTGAAAAGCGACGTCGAAACATTACAACCTCTATCAGACCTCACAACTTTTGGGTGAATCGGTCCATGTATTTCATGGGTTAGAGTTATTAAAATGTTTAGAGAGGTATGCACTCATTAGGCCTAAAATGACAGGATTCTTGGTGGACCTTGTATGCTTTGGAAGTTTTAAAGATGGACGGCGTATTTCAACACGCTACAACGGAAGAACAAACAGTTTCAAATCTAGTGTGTTGGGTTTGCTCTTACAGCTCGAGCTGACATAGCTAACAACTGATTACATATTTACTCCACTAGGCCAATGTTTGCCGGCTTTTTAAGCAGCATTATTATATGTTTTCGCTAAGATGCCGTCAATCCTCAAAAGGCTCATTCGTATTGGGGGAAATCGGCTTGACATGAAGGTATCGTTTACATGACTCTGCGTCCGCCGACCAATCAAAGACAGTTGGAGTATCGGCCGGAACAGCGCGGCATGACTCATTCCTTCTTAGCTTTGTTTTCACATACTTGCAATTCAGTTCGAAAGTGTGTGTCATTCGCGAACGCCCTAAGGAGTTTTACAGGATGGGCTATCGGAGGACTGGCAGCATAGCACTCAGTTCTGCTTAAAAAAGGGGGACAAGACTAATAGGTGTGCATAGGTATGACATAATCTTTCTTGTGAGAGTAGCCTAGGTGAGCATTCAACAGAAGCCAGGCACTTCTTGAATATGTTCCATCCAAAAGCAATTATAGAATATATCCTTTTATTTCAAGAGCAACATTTTTGATAATTTTAGACGCCATGTGGTGATACTTCGTTTTGTTTCGACTGTTTGACTGTTCGACTGTTTCCCCAGGTTTTGCATCTTCCCCTTACTATATCACATGGTAAACCGGGTATTGTAAACCCGTTTTCCGCTTGCTCGTCTTAACTTTGCCGAGGATAGCATTAAATATTTACCTTGGCTGCCACTTCGGTGAAACTTTTAAAGGCTTGTGTGCTTTCTCATTGTTCTATCCTGGAAAAATTGAGATGGCTACCTCTTTTCTGCTAGTCAGCTAACGTGAATTTGTACAATTGGATATCTTTTCATCTAGCTCCAACAGCATGTAAGTGAACGTTAATCAAAATTTACTAGATGATACGTATATATCTTTTGGCGATCAAAACGAATGGATCATTGGACTTAAACTAACATGGTAAAACGTCTTCAGTTGATTTTCTGTAGTCAGTCCTCCTTGGAAATGGTAGCCATTCGACAAAAATTAACCATAGGTTTTGATAGGGCATATCACTAACTTTTGGCAAAAACATCGATCATTACTATGTTAAAGTACATGATTTGAGCTGCACTAAAAAAGAGGCTCTTCTATTTTTAATATGCGGAAAAAATGCTGGGGAATAAACGTAGTAACGAACGAGGCTCAGAGGTTTACTAAAGATTCATTGATTCAGAGTGCTCACAAAGTTCCATTACGATTAGGAGCTCATGGTTTTTCTGTAATTAACAAAATGGTTTTGTTAGTTGCTCATACATTTTTTTATTTTTGCATTTCAGTGGTAAGTGTTTACAAAATTTGACCTGGAGAAATATGGTACTGTTGAACTTTTGTAATGGGGATGCTTCGCCATTGAACAACTATTAAGTTTGTGTAACCAAAATGACTAACTATGCACGTCCTGTTACTCATTGGAAATCTTGAGGTCAATAACGTTGGCCAATTTCTAACGACAGACGTTAAAACAAACTTTATTTAAGTAAGAAGTCTGTGCTGGCCAGCATACAACCGAAAGGAGTTGATGGTCAGAAACGCAGTAAATGTGTATGCCGTACAATAATGCAACGGCAAAAAAGTATTCCACTTGCTGTTCGTATTTACCAGGGAGTTCATTCAAACAGTCGGACACACTTAGAGTAAATTCCTTCTGCAACTCACCCCCTGTCACCAGTGATCACTTCTCAGCAGTGACCAGTCTAGTCTCGTCAGCAGTTTTTTATTCTTGTTTCATTCCTGTTAGAGCACACACACAGTAGTTGGTCCCCTATCTCCTAGCAACTGTCAGTGCGAATTGGTGCCGATACCGCCAGCTACGCTCCTCCATCATCCAAAGTATATAAGAAGGATTTGTCATACTTTTTCGTTTTGCTAGTGCACGGACAACTGTCGCGTTACATCTCCACGAAGGACGTTCACAGTCCTCTTTCCCCGGTCCAGCCAGAGGCCGCTGTAGACAGGTCTCACGGAGACATTATGACGGATGCTCATCTGTTTCAGTTGTGTCGAACACATTGTGGCGTTCGCAGGAAAAGAAATCCTCACACACTTTCCTTAACTTCTGGTATGGTTATTGTCCACTGACTAACCCGGTTTATAAAAAATCACCAGTATTGAAAATTCTTTAGCGCAAACCCCGATTTTGGTTTTTCTCGTTTAGTTCCTAATATTATAAGTTGAAAGAGATAGTTTATATATTATTGAAATTCGCATGTTACACAGAAAAAAGTACTTCAAATTGGCGGACGGAAGAATTCACGGCTAGGCTTAAGACTATTTCAAGAGACATTATCAGTACCCTTAGACAACATCTTCAACGACATCTGACAGGATGAGTTTTGACTGCATCAACCATGAAAGTGAATATTTTGCCGCTACGTATAATTCTAAAATCCCTTGAAGTATTTGAAATACTGACAACAGTTATGCACCCGAGTGTTAATTTTTACAAAATCCGGTAGTCTTCATCACGAGCCAAAAAATACTTGACAGTCTAGCAAATTTAGGGTTTTTAACTGACTACCGATAGGCCAAACTGGTCTTAGAAGATCTGACTGACTTCAGGATTTATCAGTTCACATCGTACAACTATGCTGTTTCAGTGGACTCATCTTGATTTGACATAAACATCTGGTAAAAAATCAATATGTTTCTGTAATCCACTTTGTTCTCCTTTGTAGGATCCTTTCACATTCTAACGAGGCCTCAGGTCAAAACTGTCGAACATTTGCACTATGTGTCAGTAAAAGTGTTTGAAGTTTACGCGTTTTTCAGCCTCTTTTGCATCACACAATTCTCTGCCCACGGAGTCACCCGACCGCAGAGAATAATGGGGATTTGAAAGTCTAATTCGCTCTGACAAAACGTGCTATTTGCTGTTAATCCATTGACATGCTGCGTGTGTCTCCTCATACAGAATACACTGTTTAGGAGCAACTTATGCGCTTTTTCCTTACAAGCAGGAAACATTCAAGGTTCTACATCCGCTTTAGGTCACTCGACAGCTTGCACGATAAATTAAGTGAGGAACACGACAAATCGTCAACAACAACACCTTACTTTACTTGAGCTTTGTAATCTAAAAGTATCCTTTAGAGTACGAGAGTGACTTTTCATTGAGACACTTTGACCGCCCAAACCATCTGATTATTAGAAGTTATCAGCATGCCTACTGAGCTGACGAGACAACAGCAGATAGCTCTGTTTGCTCAGTTTATTTGTGCACTGCACTGTTTGAATCCGGTTCGAAGATCAAACCACGTGACAAATGCCGTTTATTTTGGCAAGATTGAGGACGCCGTCTGGGTGGAAATGTCGAATGAATCACAATGTTTATATTATTAAGTCCACTTGGTATGACAGTAGTATGAAAAACTTCCTGGGGAACATACCACTTAATAACACTGTTTTCGTTCATTGAGACTCCCTACCCGTAGACAAGCAGCTATTCGGAATTGCGCATTGCTACTTGAGAAAAATGACTTGCTTCTCAAGGAAAAACATCATAATGACAATGTTTTTTTTCATCAGCCGCAGAACACACTACTCATAGGTTTGCTGAGAAGTCATATGATGGATTTCCTTCGTACAACACGACAGACCGCCTGGGAAAAATCGACTACAATTTCAAAAGATGGAACAGCACACAATCCATTCATTGCTACTGACCGTTCAGAAGCTAGTTTACTGCTGGTCAGTTTATCACAGGGATAAACCTTGGTCAAACAAACTAGACAAAATATTCTTTTTGTCGTGAGACGAAATGGTCGGCAAGATTTCGATTCAGCATAGTCTAGATTCGTTGAGAGTTCGATATAGAGTCGTTATTTCCGATAAACACCTGCTATCATTCACCAGTAACACGTTTACAAACGTCGCAGACCTTTTGACCACCGAGGCGTAGACCGCAATAACATGTTACTCTAAATTCTGGTGTGATCCACTTCACTATTGGCTGATTCTGAATGTAAGGCCTATATTGGCATTTTTGCAAACATAAAATACCCAAGCCCGGTCCATATATTCACTGACAAGTTCGTTTATTCGTACTG
Source organism: Clonorchis sinensis (assembly GCA_003604175.2). NCBI lineage: Eukaryota > Metazoa > Platyhelminthes > Trematoda > Opisthorchiida > Opisthorchiidae > Clonorchis > Clonorchis sinensis. The sequence goes on from CM030370.1 coordinate 132,720,202, forward strand.
ACTGGTGCTATTTCTGTAGTGTGCATGGTTTCGCCTAACTCTTCTACGACTACGGTCAACGCAAAGTGTACTGATGCATCCGTATTTTTTACAACGAATAACTTGAAGTTCTGTGAACAGTCGCCGCACTATCCATTTCGTAGTACGACGGATGAATTAGTTACATAATCAGTATTGTTCAAAGGTCCAAGCAATTTGTTAGCTACTGAGGAAATTCCTAATTCTTGCTATAATGTGTATTATTTACCGTGAGAGTTAACAAACCGGCTACGAATACCTCCATCACGCATAGGTTGAAGATCAACTATTCGGAAGATAAATTGCACCCAGACGTTAACTGCTGCGAGTAATTTGCTCGCCACAAAATGACTTGCTGATACCAAAGCTTAGACAAATTAATGTAGCGAAAGAACGGGCAAAAATGAACTGGTTTGCTATGCACTGTCACTGCGATATCAGTTAACCTATCGGTTAATCTAGACGCCTAGTACAGCGATATCTCATCTGTATGGCACCAAGACAATGCAAAGGATCACAAACTGGTCTTGGTTTCCGATGAATTCAGCGCTGCGGGTATAAGTCAGGTCATCAATGGTTCCCAATGATTTTGGTTCTCCACTGATTCTGTTTGAAAACTGACGTCGTTCTATTGATCAGTCGCTATATTCCCTATGTTTAACTTGACTGTAACAAAATCTGTTTTGTGAATTTCGATATGTTTCACCCTAAAGTCATCTTCTGTGTTTATCCATTGGGCGATCCGTTCGTCCTCTTCCTATTCGGCACGCGCTCATCTTGGTAAAGCTCAGTCCACCTGTTATCAATTAGTTTATATTATATGGAGGATGCCGGGTAGTTGACCCCCAGAAATAACTTAGGCGCTTGGAACTCATCTCGTTGTAAAAACTGCTTATGACTACAGTTTGTTGTAGATATTATTTAATACCCGAAGGGCATACATTAACCGTGTCTCACGGAAGCTGGAGACGTTTGAAAACAAAAGACCTGAAGGACTAGATACTGCTCTATAATCATGTTGAAATCGTAGTCATAAGGTCAGTTTGTGAGTCTCACAAGTTTTATTTAATTAACTAGTGCAGGTATCGTTTCATGTAAAAGGATGAGAGATAAAAACAAGCGAATTCCGTAAAAACCTTTGTCATCCTAAGGAATCGCGTCCTACACGCGACTACTAAGAATAGACAAACAGCATTCCCAGAAGTTTGATGGTCCGTTAGTGTACTGGACAAGCAGGCAGATTACTCCCTGATGGGTTAAAATAACTCTCGTTTTATCCAACACTCTTGCCTGCGTTTCGTTCCCTAGGTGACTTTTGAGGTTTTTTGGCGGAACAGCAGTGTCCGCCATTTAGGGTTTCCTGACTGATGTTCCATTTTGTCCGCGGATGCTTCATTGTATCATTCTGAAAGTGAAGCATTTGGTGACACACGAGCCGGCGACCGAATCTTAGTCACTTACGATCAGTTATAAAATAAATCAGTGTCGAAAAGTGGATTGCATAAGTCCTGGAAAGGATGTATTAATTAAAAAGCCGAATAACCTCAATCCAAAGAAATACTGTTTTAGAAAAACGGAGCAGAAATTACTGCAGGGCACCTTATGCTAGTATCCTCAGAACGAAGACAAATTTGATTTTTCTGTTTCAGGCACCCTGTTCCTGGAAACAGTTGGGTTCAGCTCTTTGTTCACTTCAATTCTACCTCCAGAGTTTTATAGGTCCAAACGCGCAATCAGTATTTGCCCTCAGCACAGGAGCTTTCAGTAGGAGGTTTTGTGTTACTACTTTGAGATCTTCGTTTTGAAGCCATGTGAGCGTTGGTATATAGCCTACAGTATTTATTAGGGTCAATGGCATTTGGATTTATCACGCCGTATACACTTCAGAGGGCTTGAAAAATGTTTATTTTGCCTCCAGTATGTCCGAAAATGTCCGAGATTTAAATAATTACTTGTGGATTACGAGTATTATAATAAGTATGAAATACAAAATAATATGGGCACTGAGTAACTTGAAAATCAGGAACAGCGCGTGTTGAATAACAAAAGTGACAGTATCATAAAAACTAAAACTTCAAGATTTCAACGAAGCTTATGGATGCCTTTGTAATCAAAGATTGATACGCCTAACCGTTTCTTGCTTTCATTAGTGTAGGCTAATCTTTGAGTCCACGTTCCCGTTTGAAGTTGTGGACGTTCGCTAAGTGAAAAGCAAGTTATCTGCCTTTTCCACCTGGGAGCTCTTGCCGAAATGGTTGAAGTTTTACTCGCAACACTGTCTTCACCAGGTCATCTTGACAGTCTGCGCCGAAGCTTGACGTAATGGCGTCGCTTTTCACCTGGGGCTCGTCATCCTTGTTTCTGAAGGGATGCGAAATCCGGACACAGGTTATACAATACTAGCGCAGTAATCAAACCTATTAATCTATATGCCAAAAAAACAATCACATCTAGGAATATTCGGAGGTGCTAATCCAGATGAGTCCAACATTCGCTGGTGTAGGAGTGATAACGCACTCCTCTCGCTTTCACATGCTCTGACACGCCCGGAACTGTGTGTGAGGTCTAATTTGGGCACTCGCTCTGCCGTGAACTAGACAGAGTAATCTTGTTGCATCAGAACGATGACTGTTCAAACGAGAGCCATGTTAGTACGCATATTCCCTCCAGGTCTATGTAATACCATGTGATTCAACTCAGCCATCTGATATACATGTCTGTGTTTCAAAAACTTCTCGACATTTTCTGGCTGATGGTTTTACGAAGCTGTAAACTGAAGTTTGACAGACTAAATTGCAATAACTCAGCTGTGATTCGCTTAGATGACTGTATTTACTGGCCCCACAATGTAAACAATAACTGACTGCTAACCCTTCCACAGAATGTAACATACCATGGGTTAATTCGAGGTCAGAGTCATCTAAGTCACCAGGATCTGCAGATATTTATATTACTTATGCGAGGTATATGAAAGTTCCACCAAAGGCGCCAAATTGTACAGTGCATGTGGATTCGACTTGTTTGAAGGACAAAACATAAAAGCGTGACTGACTTATCGTGGTCCGGCATATTCCGTGATACTAGGCTTGATAGTTTCACCACTTGAACAGAGCTTGCTACTAGTCAAGTCTGGATTCTCAAAACAAACTGAAGTGATAGGGCTGGTCAGCAATGTGGAACACGCAACAGTTGTAAGGCAATCCTACAGCAAGAAACAATGATGGGGGACAACTTATTGTTTTACAAGGAGGTTGAGGTCAATTCCAGGAAAAACAAGAGCTTCCAATCAATAATGTTTGCACTCAAAAGGTCAATCGTCTAGTGTTCATCAGTATGGTTACATCGAATGCTTGCAAACTTTTGGTCTGAGTGGCTCAGTAAGACAGCGAGTGAACAGCGTGGGTCACACAAATGTCCTGCTTCAATGGGGTATCAGGTGATCCATCAACCGGATGCCATGTGCTCTTGTTTTCTCTGACTGGATGGCAACCGACTTTTCAAGAAGACGTCGTGCTACTGCTTATGATGGACTTCTGTCCTATCTACCTACTACAAGTAAATTGCTGAACATCATATTAGGCAAATACTTTGGACAAACGTAAATAACTATATCTTCCTAATATTTGCGATCAGCTGTAATTATGCCACCAAATTGGTTGATTTAATCTTCCTTAATCCTATGGTCATCACTTAGTGGCCTTGAATCCATCCCCTTCTGGTACAGAAATCCTCAATGTACCGAGTGCTCTAGCCTTACTGCGTGTGACGATCTTCTCAGAGCAGCCGTTCGTTAGCTCTAGGTTATCTCTTGTAAGCTAACCTGTAGACCACACATTTCTGGCTCTGCAAAAGGCGGTTCATATCAAACCTGAAGTCAGTGGGTATGCAGCTGATAAAAGGAAGATCTGGACACCTCTCGTATTACTAAGGCAGGCTGAATGCCCACTAATTCCGTCGCGAGGTCCGATAATCAAAACATACAGGTCAGATTACCTGTTGGTGTATCCACATTCGGAAGACAAAAGGGCTTAAGCAAATACTATCACCTTATCAAAGCAACCAAAGTGTTACAGGTACATCTTGGGGTAAAAATCGAAGTATCACAAACAAGCCTGCTGTAAAGGAGGGCGATTCTGATCAAAATACATAACAGTTTTTTCGTCGTGGACAGTTGTGCTTCTCATCGTCCAACCACACTTTTTGCTTGTGTGACCCACACCGTTTATTCCTGGTTCTTTTGAACAGTTTGTATTTGAAATCTTAGGGACGTATTGAGACAGCGCTGATTAATACTAGACTGTCGGTCATCTGCGCGTATAGATTTCTGTTCAGAAACCCGTGTCTCTCCTGGAATCGGGCTCAACCCCCCGTGGAAGAATATGTTGTTTAGCTTACTGTTGCCTGTTTTACAAACAAGCGAACACATCTTCTATTAGATCGTTCCCGGAATCTTTGCAAATTCAAAGCCGTAACTTATTATTCGGTAGTTGATGGAAGACTGTTAGTACGGTCTGAAAATTATATAACAAATTCACAGACTTGTGAACGAAGATCTTTTCCTACTTGACTTGGAGAAATCTCAAAATAAAGTACCGGGTTTCGTAATGCACCACTCATAAGGTGACGTGAACCTCATGGACAGCCCAAGACCGGTTTCGCCCTTCTTGGGGCTCATCAGGTAGGCGCAGTCCCCGAGTTTCCGTCAACCTTATGTTCTGCTTGAAAACGAATTGCGCGAAATTAGGGAAATGCACTCATCTGCAAATCAATTTGGTTTTTGCGAGAGACTCACCTGGAACCCAGCTGAATCTCCCGTTTGCGAAACCGGTCGTGGGCTGTCGAAGAGTTTTCAGCAACCTTATGAGTAGTACACTACGTATATACATGTATCGCGATAGACGTGATGCAATACTCATAATTTGTTTGTAAATGAGTGCATATCGCTAATTTTGTGCAATTTGGTTTCAAGTAGAACATAAAGTTGACGAATACTCGGGGAGTGCGCCTACTGGGTTTGTTACAGCAGTCATCCATAACTCAGACGAGGGTGATGAAAAGGGTGATGAGACCCCTAATTATGGGGGTGACACGAGACTCCCTGTTTACGTGTTGTTTGTGGCTCTTATGAGTGACTGTTTTGCGTTGGTTTCTTTCGTTCGATTGCTGTTTCATGCGTTTCTAGTGTATTTTAGTCTACACTATCCACTAGACTTGATAATTTAAATCAAATTACTTATCAGTGTACCAGAAGCAATGAAACTGAGTCAACTGCAGTTTTTGGGGGAGGTCACAAAGAGGCCTGTTTGTGCCATACGTCAGATACACTTCATTGTAAATTCCAGTTACTACTACTGAGAAAGTTGGAAGAAGCAACACGGAAAAGAGGTTTGAACGCGGGGGTGTTGTCAGCATATCATGTCGATTAATCGGGCAGTGCTAGTGGCATGGGTGGCACAATTTTCGTTTTATCTTCTGATAGCTATGAATCCGAGTGACGCCGCCTGCTCTGAACATAACTTGAAACTCAGCTGCTGGACCCACAGGTAGCTCAGTTCCAAGTGAGAGACAGGGTGCCAGATAAAGCGGGTATCCATCTTACAACTGCCTCCTGGCTTGAAGTTGGATGAGGTGCCAGAAAAAGCGGGTATCCATCCTACAACTGCCTCCTGGCTTGAAGTTGGATGTAGTGTAGCCAGATGCACTCATGCACTGTTATTTGGGATAGGTTCCGCCCACTTTAGTAGGAATTCCTTATCGGTAGTGTCTTTACAGGAGCAGAAAATCGCACACCTAAATTTTGTGTCACCGGTTGAACAAAAGCTGATTGGCACAGCTGACTTTCTATTTATTCATTCTACCCAGTGACACGATGAAACAATTCACAGACTATTTTAAAGGACACAGATTGAGCAGTTAGAATTGTTATTTTTGTGCTTGTGGATTACAAACGAGGTTTGGTTGAAACCTTAAATGTCAAAGGAATAATTATCTGCACGTCAAAACCAGCAACGGAGAGCTCTATTGCGGGAGGGAACATTCCACTCGAAAAGAAAGAAACAAACCATAATTCAATTATAGAAAGAACGAGTCCGTTGGATCCAAAAAGCAGAAATGTTTATGGAATATAAAAGAAATTTTATTAGTGGACAGCTGAGATGGCGTTTGACGTCAGATGTTAAATGCATCTAATTTGTTGCCAATCGTATAGCTATCTAAACTCGCAAAAGAATTAGGACGTGTGCAGCCAACGTGACTTGTCCAATCTCGCCCGTCACTTAAAATGCGGAAGCTCGGTCACCTAACTGGAGATAAGATGGTGGGAGAGTGAAAAATTCGTTGAAACACAAGCCGAGTTAGATACCTCACCACATAAATCTACCTCGCAACGTGTCCTAATTCAAATCTGCAGACGACTATATGATCGACATCCACCCTACCCCAAACCACTCATTCAACTGAGAGTGGGTATTGAGCCTGTCCGGTAGCTATGTTTTAGACATGTAACAGGTGGTAAACGAAAGGGCTGTCTGAAGATTGAAATCAAAACCGAGAACAGAATAAACGCCCATGTTGGTAGTTCCTTCGAGACCAATATGTTCACTACATTCCGGTTTTTAACCCCTAGTTTCCCATAGTGTAGCCTAAGTATATAAAGCTAAATCTACTGGACGTACCGCGCAACAAATCATTCCTCTGCACTCTCTTCCAATAGGAGCATTGTTTCAGCCCCTCAGATCGATGGTGCGCAACACACCAAACTACTTGTAAGTAGGCAAAAATCAGTGGAAAGAAATTTGGTGGCCGTTTAGCACACCGCCCAGGGCTAAAACTATCTCTCCAGAAAAAAGTAAACGTGGATTTAGCGAAGTCGTCGTGGCAACCAGCTGTCAAATTTTTTTTACCTTCATGAATTTTCTGAGAAAAAGAATGCCCTTCGAACTGAGTCGTTCAGAGAAAGGTTAGTCATGGAAGTGGAGCGATATGGAAAGAAGGATTTCCCTAAGAAACGAACTTCGAAACTCGGTATTTCGTTTGTTTCTGTTTACACTGTCTTAATAAGCCGAGTGTCTGTCATAGAATGAGAAAGGTTTCAACACAACTCACGTCGGCAGTTGGCACCTGGTGCGAAAGATACTGTGTAGAGTATGTTAATTATTTTAGTTTCACATGTGTCGTTTCTATCAGAAGTAAGCGAAGTAACTCTAATGGATAGTTCGTCATATAAGTGAAACGAATCTACGCTGAAAAACCAAGAATCACTGTTTCATCATTACTGGGAACTAGTCAGTGCACACCTCAACAAATTCCAGGGATTCTCAAACCCGCATCCACCTGGCTAGTATTTTGAATGCCTCACCTTTCATGGCCGGAAGGTTAAGTGTTCAAACTATTAGCCGGTAGGTCGCGGGTTCCAAACTCCATGAAGTTTCGTGAGATGAGCATTGCTGATGATTCCAAGTGAGGACGAAACCGATGTACAGTGCTGCTCCTCTTTTTAGCATAGACTGCATTCACCTCCAGAAAGAAATCTCCATTAAAAATGTCCAAATATCCTCACACAACCACCTGCCCAAAATATCCTCAGATACAAGTTCAGGCCCCAGTAAGAAACTTCGTGCTAACTGAACTAAAACACTTTCATGCATTTTGTCCCAGGATTTGCCTGTTGACTATTTCAATGCGTGCAATTCAGTATGCAAAATTTCGACAAAAACTAGGCTATTTTTTAAATGAAAATTGACGGTACTAAGGTGGGCACATCATGGAACTGATGGCCGCGCTGTGCTCCTGATACATTTCCAGTTTACCTCAGTTGTCAAATCAATCCACATTCCACACTTTCGCAGCCAATAACCGAGAGTCATTCATTCGTTTAGGTATACATGTGTACATAGAGCACCTACTAGTGTTATCGTGAACAGAACAAGACGAAACACATGTACTTGAGATTCAAGCCGTTGGAGGACACTTTGGTCAGATCCGAGGCATCGTTATATCGTTTAGTAAAACATTTCAAAAGCATTACCCAAAAACCAAGTGTTGCCAGCGCTTTATCTCAACTCAGCTAAATGCTTCGCAACCCACCAAATTACCCCTATTTGTCTAGCCAGGACAAACCACATCCAGCACCGCAAAGCCTACACGTGCTTGGCTTGTAGTAGGACATTCCCACAATTACATGTGATGAAAATGCCGGAAGTCCTTTCTTTGGCGAAAGAACCGCTCTGGAGAGTGTTTGAACCCGTTGACCACACATGACAAGACAGCTTTACCTCATCCATATGCCCCCATTCGATTTCCTTCGACATGTGACGAATGGTGTTTTGTTCGGTTATGTGGCAGCTTACGAATGGCCGCTGGTAGGACACACATAAGAGTGTTACAGCACAAAAGCACAACTGACCTGTTTTAGGAGCTCATGAACCAAACTTGCATTGGTAACTCGTCAGTTCCACTACAGATGTCATAGGTCATCTGATGCTGCCACAATCTGATCCACGACCATAAAACTAAGATGATCTTTTTAAGAGGAATGCATTAAGTGATGCTTTCCAAGCTAGACGACAGCCGGTGTGAGCCACAAAATGCACTAGCCAGTTCTCAGAATGGTCAACTTCCAAAGGTATCATGTCGATCAGAACCATGCCAGGGTCATGGCTCACGGAAACCATGGGGTTACGGGTGTCGACTGATAAATTTTTTAACGTCTAGCTGTCAAATGCAACCATAAAACGGTTCTGAATGGAAATCGTTTTGCCTGTAGTTGCAATTCTGGCGTACTCTACCAAACAGTCATGGCACATTCTGCACTAATCTGGCTAAAACTACACGGCGCACTAGATCGATTTTCTCCTGATTTCCTTCCGAAATCTCAAACCTAGCATATAACCGGAGGAGAAGTCCCTAACTCTCAGAGCAGCTTGATCCTACGCATACGGTGGAAATCGTCGAGATCATTCTCAGGGATGGCTGGGATCAGCTGTGTACAACAAACCCTCGTGGTGCAATGTCTGGCGTAACTTTGTGGACCTTTTCATTGCAAAATCCATAACCCATGAAAATTATTTACAAACTGTCGACTTCTTTCTATTTATTATATTGTTTGGGATCTGCCTCACCGATCAGCTGTGATAGCACTGTTTAGCGGCATGAGGTCCGGGAATCGACCTCTGGAACTATGATTAGGTACGGGCTCAATAATCTTTTAGTATACATATAAATAGTATGCAATGCTTCTTTCATAGGAGCTTTTGGAAACAAATGTGTGTCACTAGAAGCATTCTTGTACTTCATTTTAGCTTGAGGAGGAAACCGCCAATCCGTAAGCAGTCTGTCCGTCTGCTAGTCGCTTGTAAACTCAGCCAATAGGAGAACAGTAAGCAAAGCCAGAAGAGGAGAGATTCCGGGACACTTGAAGATACTACTAAATGATATCTGGGTAAATAAATAAATATTACGAGCTGCCCATAAGACTTGCAAGATTACTGGTCAGGTTACTGGAGCCAGTTAACATAACCTAATTCGCACAGACGTCGATACAACCACTGTAGCGTAATTATTCGATACCCATGAACATCTGGATAATCATTTTAGGCCCAGCGCTCTTGTTCGTCACAGTTGTGAGCGGTACGTTTTCTACTATGTTAAGTACGCATATTAAATAAATGACGTGATATATTTTAATCATCTGTAAGGATATTACTTTTTCAATTAGGGGCTCTCCTCAGTCGGGATAATCAGGTGATCGCTGGTGTGAGTCACGACAAACAAGGAAAATCATATAGGTTTTAAAAAGTCTAAAGTTTAGTGTTTTAGAGGAAACGGGATAGGTATAGGGTGGTCTGTCTTCGAGATCTACCACAAACAAAATTTCTATCAGGGACCTAAATTTCGAGTCCTATTAGGAAACAGCCAGCAATTCAAACAAATCGACATACACACGATAAATAAATGTAGGATCAGCTGCCAAATGACACACTCAAGTTGCTATCGTCATACCGCTGAACTTCAAAAGTCCCATAAAGCGCGGGTATTAGTAGTATGGGGAGTTATGCAAATTTTCAAGACTCAGCAACAGTAATATGCAAAGATAAAGAATGTACATACGTGAACCCACAAACGAAACCAGTGAATTGTTTTTATCAAGCATAATACTTGTTTCTTTCAGTGAAAGACGTTTATGGTGATCAGGTGAAGGAGCAGTTTGTATTTTGTAATCCTCTTGAAGACAACTATCAAAGCAGCAAAATTCACTTCTTGAGACACTGCTTAAGGAGCTGTCATGTTCTATTGTGTTCGATTCACTTCAAGGACGAAATTACAAGGCCAGATTTTGTACCCAGTATTTCGGTTAGCACAAGTGGTGAAGATCTTCACTCGCTTTTAAAACTGAGCTAGACAAAATGACTAAACCTCTGAATATTACCCATCGGTTAGACTTTTCAAAAAATGCCACCCGCACGGTTGACTGTTTACCCTCATGAACCTTAAGTAAAGTCACTTTAACTTTCCGTGCGGCATAAACTGTTCGGTACCGCAAGAAAATACTTAGCAGAGTCAGTTCTAATAGACAGGTAATCCACATAGGGTGCGAATGATCATACACAGCCATGTGGCCATTCTAGAGGGATGATTATGAAGTGGTGTTTTTAGTTTACGCTGATTGACAGATGTAATAAATAAAACGAGTATTTAATTTCAAACAGGGTATTTTCAACGACAGCTTTATAATCAGCCCTGTAAATCGAATGATTAAGAACCGACATTGACTGTATTTGCTGAACCAGGTGAAAAATTCGGTTCAGTGTTGAAGAGATCCTATTAGCTTCAAGTATTTAATAAACTTATTCGATGCGCCCTTAAAATTGCTAACGGTTAAATGGACTTTCTTCTCGTGGAAGGACAAAAAAATCAAAAGTGGACGCGCCGGTTTAGTGAAGTTACTTACTGGATTATGCACTCGGATGTGATTTGCACGGCGTAATGATGAAAGCAGGGCACCATGCAAACATTATTTTGCTAGTAGATAAGTTCAAGAGGGGAGATTATGTTCTTGCAGATGATCTCAGGAATAAAACAAACAGAATAATTTCGGAAAATCTAGTAAGATATTACTGTCATTCTGCAAACATTGATTGATTTCGAGTTAGCGGTGCTCATTTAAAAATGTCGTGCATAAGGGCTCGTCGCCATCTAGCAAAAAGGGAAGGGGTAAAATCTTCACTGCAACTCCAACCAGGAAAAAAAGCACACAAGTTCCAACAATCTTTTGGTTTTTTTGAAAGTCTTGTTGTCCTGCCTTTTGGGAGGGACTTGTTTTACACCTCATCATTCATACTAAAACCAGTAGTATGCTCAGCGCCTCTGCGCATCTATTAAACATTAGACCAAATGCCTGCAAAGTCGGTCGGATGGTTAGATTAGTTTGTACCAAGTTTCGAAAAACGAGAAGTTTCGACTTCAGATGGAGCCAAAAAGGGCACAGTCTGCCTAAAGACCGGTAGCTGCAGTAGCTGTGAGCAACTGCCACCAGCAGTCACACCTACAGCTGTATAGGCAGTTTCCAGACGTCCTTCCGTCCTTCCGAAAACTCCACTTTGTCGAACTTTTACATAAAACTTAGTGAACAAACAAGACCCACTAGTCACCGTCCGACGTTCAAGCAGCTCTAAGAAAACTTATTTCAGTGATCAAGTGTAATTGTCCCATTCCGAAATATATCGTCACGGGCAGCAGGAGTAAGTGATTACTGATTATGATGGGATCTCTTTTATGAAGACTCGCATTTGTTACAGTCTTATGGGAAAATCGCCATAGACGTTCCAGGGAGATGTCCAGCTCTTCGAAAGTTTAGCTTTATGGAGTACTATAACTTATAAGGTTTGTTTTTTAACTGATCTGTTTGCAATTGTAGTACGTCGAAAAAATCATTAGCCATACCCCAATGAACTTTTTAAGTTAATCACACTCACAAGTTTTGTCCGCACTCTATTATAGAAGTTTATGCATTGCCAGAAAGTCCCACGACTAGTCTATCTCACATGTCCTTTGAAGCATTCGGAGAAATACCAAAAAGTACCCAAACCGTTTGATATTTGTGTCCGAACGAAGGCATAGACTTTAAAGATATGCAAAATTAATGACTTGACAATCTAGGGACTCACTGTCTCCTTGAACTACCACAAATAACTATTCTTCCAAGTTTTTACTCTCCCTTGAACCATACGGATTTTGAGTACGTCGATTGTTCTCCCAGAGTAGGTTACTGGGCGCTAGGAGTAAATTTGCACGGAGTGTTTGTATAGGCCTCTCAACGGGCATATAGCTAGCGAACACCATTGGCTACCCCCACAGTTATGCTCTAAATTAAAGCACGGGAGAACACTCACTGATACTTGGACAAGTTGAACAGCGAACATAGAGCGAGATGTAAATGTCTGTTGAAGCAACACCTTGTATAGGTCGGGAAAACCGATTTGTTAGTTGCAGGACAAAGGATAAGTTAGCAAGTTCAGACTCAAAATAATTCCAAAAACGCGAAAGCACCAAACATCGCCTAAGTAGCTCAGAGGAAGGCGTGTGGAACTTTCTTCTGAAAGGTTGTCACTTGAGGAGCCAGTCAGAAGTGACCACGTGACGTGATTTAAAGATGACTGGCGCTATATCCTGTCCAAGTGCGAGTTACTCACACTGCTGACCATACACTCGTGGCAGAGCGGTTAATTATCTAAACTGGTAATCAGGGGGTTGACGGTCCGAAACTCCATGGATTTTCGTCAGGTGTACATTGCTAGTGATTTCCAGTGAGGATGAAACGGCTTCTCGGTTTTTTAGTGTAGATTTGCTTCACTTGCTAGACAAAATCTCTTTGAAAAGTACGAAATCTTCTAGTGCTACCATCAATAGACAGTGCTTAATCCAAGTGTCGGAGTGTAAGGCATCCGAAGGTTGAACTGCTGTTTGTATGAATCTATGAGGAAATATCGACACCCGCACGTGCAGTAAACAAAGTGTCAAGTTTATATCGGATTAAGTATCGATTGGTGGACGTAATTTCACATGAAAATTGCTTCCCGAAGTCTAAATTGGCAAACCGGTCATCTATCCCATATCCAATGTGGTTTCAGTTGATAGGGTTGTGACCTGCTCATCCCGTTTCTCCATGCAGAAGGTAATCTGCGGAAAAAAACTAGCTGAAAATTGGACATCCACTGTTTAGTGGGTGCTGTATTTCGGAGAGGAAACCAGACGAGTTTTTAATCTTGCAGTTGTGACTTCACTCAAAGATGTGTCCAGCACCAAAAGCTATGGTGGTTAGGTCATGCATTGCGCATGTGGAAATATTGTTTGTCGAAGAGAGTACTGTTTTCTGTGTCTAATTTACAGCAGCGCAAGCAAAGTGATGATCAACCTTTGACCTGGCAGAAAAGTATGAAAGCATCGATGCTTCTCACCTTCCGGGATGAAGTCAACATGATCTCCAGTATACCTGGTTGGGAACGCTGCAAGATATAGGCGCTAATCGTATAAGTGGCGTTTATGTCGCCGGTTTCTATCCGGTGTCCAATTTAGGGCCTGGAGGTGTAGGCACCTGTGGTCATTGTGGTAGATTAGCACTAGGTCGCGTCTCCTTTTGATTTTATTGTTCTTCACAATAAGGCTATTAATAAAATTATATTTGTGCGGCGGTCAATGATGATAATGATGAAGACAAGGTCTTTTTGAGATGCTGCATACGAAAAATATATATGTTCTGGGTAAGCGGTGGGTACTACGCTCAGTTTAGTGTGTGTCCTAGAAACTCCCGATTTCTTTCTCTATTTGTCCTGCTGGTGTATTTCTGGTTAATTTGGAATCTTGACGTTTCGGTTCCCGGTAATTGGAAAACCAGCATTCTATTATTGCGTTGTGTTGGATTTCGACGCCTAGCCTTTTCTAGGTTGTCTTTACTCACAAGTAGGCAAGACGGGTAAACAAGTCATTTTTAGAAAAGAAAATAGGCAGTTAACCGAAATACGAGATTCTATGTCACCGCCACACCACAGCTGCAGTTGGGCTGCGTAGCTGTCTAACTTGATTGATTGTTTCTGGTAGCACGTTGTTGAGACATAAGCAGATCAATTTCACGAGAAGTAGTGTGAGAAATGAGCTGTTTAACCAATAGTCCAAAATTTCAACAGCTCTTATACTTATCTCATAAGTGTAAACTTCTTGAACTTCTTGATGAACTAAACGTAATTTGTTAGCGCACACTCAAGGAATATCATCGCAGTTTGGTGTCCTTAAGGAATGAAGTGCAGTCAAGTACATCTGATTTCGACCCACTTTATTGCACGCAATTCACGGCAATCGATTCACTGCAAATCCATTCATCACAGTCTGTTATTTGTCCAACCTTCCTCTAGTACCCGATATAGAACTCATCACTACCTATTTTGGATTGGATCTACTTAACTAGCAGCATCTTCTGACGGGGACAATGCCCATCCCTTCTCTGGAGTTTCTGCTGTTTCCTGTCAGCGAAATTCCGTATCTGTATCAAGAAGTTAAGTTACTTACAAACAAGAGAGCAAATAACAAGACCGTTAGAAAATCAAAAGCTGTAAAAACAAGCGTGTATTCCAAATTTCTCACCCAGTATATGACGTGGGATGCAGAGGTGAAACTTAACAGAGTTCAGTAGACCGGAAGACCACTTAGATGTTTACTATAATGCCACTACATAGAGAGCAAAATTACAATCAAGAGCCCATGTTCATTCGGCAGGCTGTCCTAACGAATGAAATTTCTACACTGACCTCATTTTGTCAGATTGGATTACACTGGTGTTACTTTCGTTTGATTTTTGAAGAGCTTGGTCACAGACATAAAACGTAAATGCAGACGATGAATGTGGAAGGTTTAGAGGAAAAT